>JAJJWW010016636.1:0-436632 GCA_023531295.1 Papaver armeniacum
GCTTTTTCTACCAAGGCGCGACTCAAATCGCCACGCATGCCATTGGCACATGCCAACATGCTCATTGTTAGCTTTACTACCGTGATCGTGACCAAGTTGCCACGCATGCTATTGGCACATGCCAACATGCATCTCTCGGTAGCTTTTGTTACCAGGACATAACCCTAATGGCCATGCGTGCCATTGACACATGCCGCATACACACGCCGGTAGCCTAACTTGCAAACCGTGCAACCTACCACCAGGCATTCCACACACGCCGGTAACCTAACTTGCAAACCGTGCAACCTACCACCAAGGCATTCTACACACGCCATTGGCACTTTCCACACACGTCACCAGCGACATTGCCACTTACACTCAACGTACAACCTACCACCAAGGCATTCGCACATGCCATTGGCACATGCCACACACGCCACTAGCAGCTCTGGCATTGCCACTTGCACTCAAGGTGCAACCCGCAACAAAGGCATTCCGCACATGCCAATGGCACATGCCACACGCGCCACTAGAAGCGCCACTTGCACTCATAGTGAAACCAACACTTGAGATATCAACACAACCGGGGGATGCTCAGGGTTTTGGTTTGGCGGTCACGACTTCGGCACTACGCTCACATTAAGAAGGCGTGAAAGGAATAAAGCGGTCAAATAAATGAGGAAATAATGGTGAAAATGTTTTCACCCATAAACACCATGCGGTTACCACCTCCTCCCATTATTTCACCCTTTACTCTCTTCCTTCATGAGGCGGGGGTAAGTTTCAATCTCGACTTGTATAAATAGGCCTTACCTATTTCCACCGGACAACAAGTCTCGGCCGGGAGAAAAATACAACACTCTCGGAAAAGGCAACTTGGCAAGCTCTCCAAAAGCTTCCATCTCTTGCAAGCTTCCTAAGCTTTCACTTTATGATACAAGTCGAGACACTACTCTCCCTGCATTTATTACGGTCTCAACACCTTTTTTGCTTCCCTCCCCAAATCAACCCTTCTCCTCCACTTTGTGACCGAAGAAAGTCTGGAACGGACATTTCTTGGTTTAGGCCGGGACAGTTGATCTTCGAATCATAAAGTGCTCACGTGCAGCACATTTGTTTAGGGTTTAAACCAGTTTCTCACTCACCTACCGAATTTACCGAAATGGCGGAAACGATTTTTAACCTATAAACAATTGGCGACCTGGCAGGAGGATTGATCTTTCGGTTACAATATCAAATTCGAGTTTTCTTCCTCAAATTTCGCGCGAAGCATGGTCGATCTATCGTGCCATCTTCACAAACATTGATCCCGCTCAAGATCATGATAACTCGTCGATTTCGGGGAAGCAATATGACCAATGAAGAGGTCCCAAGATTGGTTGACACAGTGAGCTTCAGCGGATCCATGCCAAAACATGGATCTAATGAAGGATGCGATTATCGAAAGATACTCGACTTCCTCATCGACCTAACATCGGAGCTAAGTGGTTCATGTTCCCCAGAAATCAAGAGCAGGGACCGACATCCCGAATGAGCATTCTCAAATCAATGGTTTCGTCACCGGACGGAAGCCGGCGGACAGAGGCGACCATGTTGGTAGAAAACTTATGTGAATTGCTACACCTCTCCAAGGACCAGCGAGTAAAAACATTCTCGCTATTAACCGAATAGCACCGAACGCGTCACTAGTTCCGCACCCACGGGGACTCCAAGGATCCCCTAAGATCCACCAACAATATTATTTTCACCGATGACGACATGATGGTAGAAGACGGTCACAACCGGGCCTTGCATGTTACGGCTCTCGTCAGGAACATAGAGTTTCGAAGAGCGCTCATTGACACGGGTGCATCTTCGAATGTCATCACTCTCAAGACACTTAAATCTTTCAGGGTGCGACCTAACGAGATCGTACGACAACCCACTACGATGACGGATTTCGAAGGCAACCAAACTAGCACGTACGGCTACATCAACTTGGAGATGGCAGTAGGGCCGATTCAATCAAGCGTGAAGTTTGAGGTGATTGAAAAAGAACCAGACTACCACATGATACTAGGAAGGCCGTGGCTGCACAATCTCAAGATCGTTCCTTCAACATACCACTAATGCCGAAAACAAGATGCGAACGGAGAAGTTATCCGCATCCCTGCGTCACTATCCCCCTATGCACCCGTCTACTGCGTAGAAGCACATGGGCCGAAGGAGGGTTCAAAAGGCGTGACGACCAAGATTCACAGTTTTCTGTTACCAAAATGGACATCGCTCGAGATAGCGACAACCTGGAGATGCTCCACGAGGAGACCGCCCTCCCATCGTCACCTCGGAAAGGAAGACTTGCCGGTCTCTCCCGCCACCGGGCATAACCCGTGCCCGCACCAAGCGAGAATTCACCCTTACCGCAGGACGAAGCAAAAAGGGAAAACTCACACATTACCACCGTTGTTAGCAATTAGCAGGGGAGACCATGACCCGGTCTCTCCGCCCGAAAGAATTTTTTCACAATAACCAGGAGGAAGTTCCAGACGCCCCTTAGAAGCTGCAAGACGAAACCGACTGAACCACCGACGAACTCGAAACTGTCAATATAGGGAATGAGGAATTCCTGCGACCCGTTCTGATCAGTTCGACTCTACATTCCGCAGAACGCTCAAAGTTAGTCGACCTACTCAAAGAATACGGGACGTTTCGCATGGACTTACGAAGAAATGCCTAGCTTGGATGGCGGTCACCCACCATCCGCACGTGGCACCGGATCCAAACCGGTCAACAAAGATCCAAGACAATTCGGACACGACGTAGAAGAAAAAATCAAGGCGAGAGGTCCGAAATTACTAGCCGCTGGTTTTGTCAAACCTATTCACCATCCCACCTGGTTGGACAATATCGTTCCCGTTAAAAAGAAGAATGACCAGATCAGGTGTTGTGTCGATTTCAGAGATCTGAAAAAGTGCTGCCTAAAGATGATTTCCGCTCCCTAACATCGACATCTTTGGTAGACGCTACCGAGTGGACATGGTATGTTCTCTTTCATGGATGGATATAGCGGCTACAACCAGATAAAGATGTATGAGCACGACACGAGTAAGACTGCTTTCCGAACCCCTCTCGGAAACTTCTATTACACCGTAATTCCTTTAGGTCTGAAGAACGCTGGCGCTACTTACCAACGCGCCATGACTACCATCTTCCACGATATGATGCACAAGTAAGTCGAAGACTACGTAGATGATGTGGTAGTTAAATCGAAAAATCGAGCGGATCATCCGGAAACGCTACGACAAGTGTTCGAAAGATGTCGTGAATACAAGTTGAAGATGAATCCTTTGAAATGCGCCTTTGGTGTCTCTTCGGGGAAGTTCTTAGGATTCCAAGTAACGGCCGCAGGGTTAAAAGTTGACCCAGTCAAGACGCAAGCTATCCTTACGATGCTACCACCACGAACCGCAAAATAACTCCAGAGTTTCATGGGCAAGGTAAACTACATTCGACGCTTCATACCGGGGCTGGCACAGCTCATTACTGCGTTTACCCCTCTGCTGAAAAAAGGAGTGAATTTCACATGGACTACGTCTCAGCAAAAAGCGTACCAGAAGATCCAACAAACGCTGTCCTCCCCGACCGTCATGAAGCCTCATATGCAAGAGAAGCCACTATATCTTTACACAGCCTTTAGCGATACAGCCATTGGAGCCCTCCTCGCTCAAGAAGACGACAAAGGAATTGAACATCCCATATATTACTTCATTCGAATGTTGAGAGACGCTGAACTCAGATACCCCAAAGCAGAAAAGGCATGTTTAGCGTTAATTTATTCCATCCAGAAGTTCAGGCACTACCTCCTCTCCAACAAGCTGTCAGAGTTCGACATAACGTGCGTTTCCCCGAGGGCCATAAAAAGACAGGCTGTTGTAGACCTGTTAGCAGCATTCCCAGGAGAAAGCACCGCGAGTTACGAGAAGATCTCAGGGAGACCTTCCAGATATCTTCTTAGTCGAAAAAAGCATGGTTGCGGTTCTTCGACGGCTCTTCCACCCCGGCATTAATACAGGAGGAGCGGGTGTGGTACTAGTATCTCTATTTGGAGAAGTCTTCTCGCACTCTTTCAAGCTAGACGTTCCATGCACCAATAACTCAGCTGAATACGAAGCCTTCCTCATTGGACTATCACTAGTTAAACGAGCTGGGGCCATGCGTTTGGAGATAAGAGGAGATTCCAAATTACTCATCAACCAGGCAAACGGGATTTACGCATTGAAAGAACCGACGCTGGGCACCATACGGGGCTGAAGCACAAAACTATTAAATTATTTCGCCGAAGCAACCATCACACATGTCGGCCGTAGCAAGTAACAAGCATCTTTGTCGCCTAGCTACACTAGCATCAAAGCTACGATTCGAAGGATCCGAGGAAACCCGAGATAGTAAAACGGCGAACCATAGCTTCTTCAACATGGATTTCACAACTCCGATAAAGCCAAGGACGATGAATGGAGAACTCCTATCATTCAAGAACTCAACAACTCACTTTTCGAGGAAGGTAGACCTCAAGACTTTGCGGAATTTCTTTATGCTTCAATATGTTCTCAGTATCATCGAAACAGAGACGACTCTCGTCAAGGTGTCTTGGAAAAGAGGAAGCACAACAAAAACTTGAAGATGTTCATACCGAAGTCTGTGGAATAACATCAGTAGTAACCCTCTATCGTCGTTTACAACGACTTGGATACTATTGGCCGGAGATGGAAGCCCAATCCCGATTACTCCAGAAGGCGTGTTCCAATTGTCAGGCGCCCCATGTCAGACAGAAGTCCTCAACATCAGTCACACTGGGGACTGGCGGGAGCCGTACATCGGTTTCCTTCGCGACGGCATTCTTCCTCCGACAAAGAGGATGCGTCCAAGCTAAAACAAAAGTCCAAAAGATTCGTGTTCCATGATGGGGTTTTATATCGCAAGAGTTTCGGAGGAAGTCTCTTTGCGGTGTTACGCGTCTGTAAATCCCAGTTATGTTAAGAGAAATGCACGAAGGCGAACACCAAGGGAAACATAAACTGTTCCTACAGATACAAGAGAAGTACTACTGGCCGACCATGGAAGACGACGCGGCTACTTTCATTCAGAAATGCCGAGAATGCCAGATTCACGGAAACCTCATTCACGCGCCGCCAACACCCCTGCACTCGATAAGTAGCCCGTGGCCCTTTTATAGCTGGGGACTTGACATCATTGGGAAGATCAACCCGCCATCCTCCAAATAGCATGAATACATAATAACTGCGACCGAATACTTTACCAAGTGGGTTGAAGCTGTCCCGCTGAAAGGAACCACTGGAGCCACGATCGCGGCGTTCCTCAAGGAGCACATCATCTGCCGTTTTAGCATACCTAAACACGTCATCACCGAAAACGGCATACCTTTTGATAACAAGCAAGTACATGAACTACTTGAGAGGTACGGAATTAAACAAGTTTTCTCTACTGTCTATTATCCCCAGGGGAATGGGCAAGACGAAAGTACCAACAAGACTCTGATCCTAATCCTCAGCCGAACAGTAAACGACAATCCCAGGACCTGGCATGAGCAATTGCCGATGGATCTATGGGCGTACAGAACATCTCTTAGAATCTCCACCGACATGTCTCCCTACTCCCTTGTCTACGGTACAGACGCGATCCTCCCAGCAGAAATCAAGATCCCATCGCCGGAATCGCCGCAGTGATGAGTGGACCTCAAAGTGGAATGAAGCTGAATCACTCAATGCCAGAATCGCGGAACTAGATACTATGGACTCCAGAAGATCCCGGGCAGAAGAACATGCACAAGCATATAGAAACAGGATTTCCAGGGCGTACAATAGCCATGTAAAATCCAGGGTTTTCAAGGAAGGAGATCTGGTGCTAAAAACCGCCAAACACATCCAGCAAGATGCATCGACACCGAAGTTTTCTCCCAAACGGGAAGGGCCGTACATAATCACTAAAGCGTACGACAGTGGTTACTACAAGATTATCAAAGAAGATGGGGGAAAGCTAGAGGCAGTCATCAACGGAAAGTGGCTTAAGGCATACTATGCCTAATGATTTCCCTGCAACATGATACATCAAAAATGTGAATGTCCGAGACACCCTTTCTGCTTTTACTTTCCTTCTTGCCAATTATCGAATTTCAATACAATCCAACAGATTAATGGAATTTCTTTATTTCTTCAAAAAAAAAGAAAGAAAGGAGCCTTCAAATCTTGTGATACAAATCAGAAAAGCCCATCTAGTAAATTATAATCCCTACAAAATATCATCTTCAACCGACCATGATATCTTTCGGTCCTACTCTTCAAGTCTCGAGTTAACACTTCAATCCTCCGAGACTCCAGGCCAAAGATTTCTCCTCTTCCAGCATGGTTTTTGTAAGGTGGATCACACCCAGCAAGAATACCGGCCTGTCGACTTTTACAATATTGAGACGATGCGCAACCAAGCGATATTAAACTCCAAGGATTCACGGGTGGACACCATATTCTCCCATCTTTGAATGGCTGACTCTGCAGCGACATGGATGGACATATTATCCATCTCGGCAATCATTGGCAAAAGACAGGTTCACTATGGAAACCAAGGCGGACGAACAACACTTCACTACGCTCCACGAGTAGCGATATGGCCGTATGTCTTCCATATCCTCGTATAAAGGACCACGAATTCTTTACGCACCAGGAAACCGCCAACATTCCGATAATTGGAGGAGAGACATCTCATACGGGTTCCAAACGACAAACCTGCATAGGGGTATTCATGACAAGAGAGCCCTAAATCAGCGTTATCCAAGTCTGCGTGATCAACAAGGTTGAATTTGAAGGAGGGGAACGACTAGGTCATCCTCGTCGATAACAGTAACACATGCTCCAACGGGATATCTCTGCACAAAAGGGAAATTTTCCATTCACCAAACAAGCGATAAAGCGCACGTCAGTCCACCAAAGAAGAAGAAAACATACCGGTATGATTTTCTTAACCCGAATAACCTTTGTTGGGATGCTCCTACAATAATCAAATCTCGCGCCTTCACCTAGAGAATTTGGCTAGTTAGAAGATGATTCATCTCTGCGCGACATGACAAAGAGAGAAACTCGACAAGAAGAACCCCTTTCTCAAACAAGGGAGACGATACAATTATGTTGGGTATGAATACGGAACCTTAAAAAGGAAAGGAAGCAATAAGGAACGTAACGCTTCCAGATTTTAGCATGAATAATGCCCTGATTGAAGCCGTGCATGAAGGAAGGCAAAATAAGAAAACTTTGCTATATGTAGAAACACCTACTCCCTCCTTGTTTGCACCGGTCCCATCAAGCTCGCGCCGAGGTTTTCAATCTCCCAAGCCACACTGGCCCCACCAACGCGCCAACTTCCCAATGGCCGCCAAGTCACGCTTGACAAGCACGCCGCTTCCCCACCTTGCGCCGGTCCCGCCAACTAGTACGCTCAGTTCCCCGACTCGCGTCAACTTCTCAATGCCTCCCAGCTTCCAGTCTCTCACGACATTAACTTCCCAATTGTGCCAGCCTCCCGATTTGCGCAAAACTGACAGAGGCAAGGATTCCAAATCCTATTCATAAAAAAGGTCGACAGGCCTCCTCAATTCTCTTTACGATTTCTGTTGATAATTTGTCACCATCTTATGCTTACCTCGCAACAAAGCTCCTTCGAGCTAGCGGGGGACTTAACGTTGATGGTGGTTTTTAAACAAAGGGTAAAATCGTAAAACCCCAAATAACCTAATGTCATGGGTGACACATTTATTAGGACATTTAATGCATATAGTCAGTAATTAATAGGGGGTATTTTTTCAAATTAGGGTTACAACGAACGAAACCCTAATTCCCCTCCGTGACAATGGAAAATCATGCCAGCCGCACCTAGCCAAGCTAGCTGCGCCATGCCAAACGCACTCTGCCTTGGCCCTAGCTATGCTACTCACACCAAACGCGCCAAAGCATCCCAACCATGCTAGCCGCACCTCTATGCCAATGGCAAATCATTTTGACCATACCAAACGCGCCGAAGCATGCCAACCATGCTAGCCGCACCTCTATGCCAATGGCAAATCATGCCGACCATACCAAACGCGAAGCATGCCAACCATGCTAGCCGCACCTCCGTGCCAATGGAAAATCATGCCAGCCACACCTAGCCCAAGCTAGCCGCACCTCTGTGCCAATGGCAAATCATGCCAGCCATACCAAATGCGCCGAAGCATGCCAACCATGCTAGCCACACCTCTATGCCAATGGAAAATCATGCCAGCCATACCAAGCGCGCCGAAGCATGCCAACCATGCTAGTCGCACCTCCGTGACAATGGAAAATCATGCCAGCCACACCTAGCCCAAGCTAGCCGCACCTCTCGTGCCAATGGCAAATCATGCCGACCACACTTAACCCGATCTAGCCGCGCCATGCCAAACACACTCGCCCTTGGCCCTAGCTACGCCGAGTCACGCCACGCCAAGCCAAACACCCTTACCTTGGCCCTAGCCGCGCCATGCCAAAGTAGCTCCCGCACCTAGGCTTGCAAACCATGCAACCTAGGCCAAATTGGCCACGCATGCCATTGGCACATGCCAACACGCTCGCTGGTAGCTTTTTCTACCAAGGCGCGACCCAAATTGGCCGCACATGCCAACACGCTCGCTGTTAGCTTTTTCTACCAAGGCGCGACCCAAATTGGCCACGCATGCCACTGGCACATGCCAACACGCTCGCTGGTAGCTTTTTCTACAAAGGCGCGACCCAAATTGGCCACACATGCCAACACGCTCGCTGGTAGCTTTTTCTACCAGGGCGCGACCCAAATTGTCCACGCATGCCATTGGCACATGCCAACACGCTCGCTGGTAGCTTTTTCTACCAAGGCGCGACCCAAATTTGCCACGCATGCCATTGGCACATTCCAACACGCTCGTTGGTAGATTTTTAATTTGATAACCCCTGACTAGGTTGAGATTTGTAGATTCCAATTTCCTTCTATCACATGGTAAGTTTCAATTATGCAGTGCTTTAGAATTGTTATTCTACAACTATGGTTATTTGATTAATTTGAGAAGTGTTCATGATCTATTTAATGTTTCTCTCTGCAAAGATGAATTTGATATTTTGATTTGTTATGATTTCTGTATGGAAGAGACGAATACATTCTACCCATCTAATTTTGATGCCAAATAACAGATATTGGACCGAAGGCATTTAACTTTCTAGGTAGTTGAATTTCTAGGTGGTTGGAACTACCCAGAAATTGAACTCCGCTGGTGCCAAACAAACCCTAAGTATGACCGGTCCGCATAGTGACGCATAATCATTGCGCGTTACGGAATATGTAACCTGGCAGATGGAGCTGCACAATCCGACGATGTAGGGCCAACATGGCTGAGACAAGTAAGGTTACTTGGCATTGGCAACATTATGTGATAGTGTTGCATATCCTTATTCAGAGTTATCCCAGCTCAAAGAAGGAATAAAGGATGAGATGCAAAGTCATGGAATGACTTTGGCATGTTCCTAAGATTTGGCCAAGGCTTGGACTGTGCATGTGCATCAATGGTGAGGCCAAACACGCCATTGGTGATAGTTTTCGCCAAAGGAGATGCAAGTGATGCATACGAATCATGAAGATTGTACTAAGCAAGTCAAGACTCAGTTGGCATAATATTTGGATGTTGGCATCCAAATGAGCTAAGTGCACAACGCAAGCTATAATAGTGCAATGCAAGCCATAATAGCATAATGCAAACTATAATAGCACAACGCAAGCCATAATAGCGATATTATGAGTGCGGTGAGTTGCATGTTGCGATGTTGCGGGATTTGAGTGCAAGTGCCAGATGCAAAGAGTATGGGCGTCACACGCATGCTAAAGTAGAAGAGCAAGTTAGAGACGGTTATAAAGTGCTTTATAACCGAGTTTGGCATATCCTAACCATTGAAGACAGGTGTGGCGCCATTGTACAAGCCAACACCAAAGCTAGCAGTTAAAAAGTGGAACTAGCTGTTAGGGAACTGCCCATGGACAGATGGTTGTTCATGGGACGTGCAACAGAGTTGCATACGGATTGGCCATGGTTCATGGAATTATAAATAGCCAGAGAACCCTTGTAAACAAGTTGTTCAATAGTTCGAGCGTTGAGGAACCATTTTGCAGTAGAGAGTGAGTTTGTTGTAGGCTTAGAGAATAAGCTTGTAAAGTCAATGGTTGGACGATTTTGTATCTTCCCCTTAAGCTAATAAAACTGAGTTTGTTGGCTTATGCGTTTGGCTTTGGTTTACTGTTGATTTGATTATACTCCCCCAAATTCTGTGAAGCATAAACATGGCGGAAACCTCTTTGTAGTATGGGATACATTGTTTGGTAGAGAAAATCTGAGTAAGACTTCCGTTGCATACTCTTGGTAGAGTTGGCTGATTGCATTGGTGCAATCTTATAAGGCTGAAATACAAGTGGGTGATAAAAGATCACTGAACCATTGTATTGCCGGGTTATACCTTCGCGAAAAATTTCTTGGAGCATTTGAAGGCGTGACAGTACGGGTATCAAAGCAAAGATTGCTCTGTTTTAGCTTTTGTTGGAAGATTTTCTCTGTTTTGCTCGAGTTTAGTTGTTGAATTGCTAGAAATAATGGCTGGTAAGAAGAGTTCGGCAGATACCTTGACTGATAGGATTGCTAACTTAGAAGATAGGATTGGTGGAGAGGTGCGCCATCCTAATGATGCCAATTATAAAGCAACGGTTATGGCTCGCATTCAGGCTCTTGATGAGTATGTTGCTGGGATGCTGGAGTCAAACTAAGACGCAACTGAGAAGCATTGTGATTTGGAAGGCCAAATCGATGCTCTTAAGACCATGTTCACAGGTTCCTTGAAAGAACTAACTGATGAGATTAGTGTCTTGAGGCGTATGGTGGGTGTAATTGGTGCAAATCAAGCTACTGCAGGTGGTAGTGGCAGTGACTTTACGAAGATTAAAGTCCCAGAACCTAAGTCGTTTTCTGGCGCAAGAGATGCGAAGGAATTTGAGAATTTCATGTGGGATATGGACCAATACTTCAAGGCCGCCAGAACCCCGGAAGAACAAAAGGTTACTCTCGTTAGCATGTACCTAGAGGGTGATGCAAAGTTATGGTGGAGAACTAGAACTGATGATGACCTTACTGCTGGTCGTCCAAGTATCGTGACATGGGATGTCATGAGAGAAGAATTCAAGAGTCAATTCTTACCAAGCAATGCTGCTTGGTTAGCCAAACAGAACTTGCGTAAGCTGAGGTATACCGGTACACCACGGGAATACGTGAAAGAGTTTTCATCTTTGATGCTAGATATTCGCAACATGTCTGAGGAAGACAAGTTGTTCAATTTTATATCTGGTTTTGCAAGCATGGGCTCAGCTGAAGTGTGAAGGCATGGTGCCAAAGACCTACCTTCGGCCATTGCTATCGTGGACATCCTTGCTGATTTTAGGTCAGTCAATACCTCAACTGATGCTAATAATAAGAAGGGAAAGGACAAGAAAAACCAGAAGAGTAAGGACAAGGATAAGAAAGGTTCTGAGGCCAAAGAGAAAAGATATCAAAGGGATGATAGTTTGGCTGCGAAGAACAAGGCTGGTGGCTGTTTCTTATGCAAGGGTCCTCACTTTGCACGTGATGTCCAAAGAAAGAAAAATTGTCCGCAATCGTCACTGAGTGTAGTGGTGACAAAGAAGAAACTGATCAAGTGGAGCATGTGAATCCTATTCAACTATGCAACATAGTAGCACAAACGGCAGCAGTACATCATGGGCTGAGTGGCGCTGTCCTAGTTTATGTGAAAGTTGGCATACACAATCATCGTCTCTGGGGCATGGCAGATATAGGTGCATCGCATACTGTTATGAGCTTGTCATTGGCAGAGTACTTGGGTTTGGAAGTATATCAGGCTGTCCTTTGCATGAAGACAATGAATGATATAGCTAAGCCAATCAAGGGGATGACAGTGTCAAATGTTGAAGTTGGAGATTGGCGTGGCCAGATCAGTGTAATGGTGATGCATCTCAATGATTTTGAGATGATCCTTGGTAACAACTTTTTCAAAGAATCATAGGCAAGGTGATGCCTCACCTTGGCGGAATTTTCATACAAAGTCCGAGTGCACCTTGTTTCGTGAAAGGTGTAAGGAAAGTTAGTCCGGTTGATATGAAATGTGACATGGGAAAGGAAAGTGAGTTTGCCCCTGTCTTCTTGTTCGAAGAAAGCTTAGCTGAGATTCACATGGAATTTGGATGTCCTATGGATCTTAGTGTCCCTTATTCGCCATGATTAGCGCATGTATGAAGCAGGGGCATTGCAGTCTTTGTTTGCAAGTGCCTGAACCCTGCAAGGTTCTTCAAGTATGGAGACTTTGGCATATTATCTTTTCTTTGTTTTTGTTTTCAAGTTGGGTGTTTCTAATCTTACGGTCTTTGAAGATGGCACACTTTAGTTGATGTATTTTCTTTGGTAATGTCTTTGGTTTTCAAAGCAAGGCCGAGTGCGGCCGGTGGTGTAATGGGAATGGTCCCTATGTTTCTTATGTAAGGCTAGTGTAATGAATGAAGGAGGTGTTTAAGCAAAAACCTTGTCTCTTTTTGCTTAATATAAAGCTAAGTTCATTGGGGAAGCACTACGAGTATACTTAGCCAAAGTATACAATAAGAAACGTTGAAAGAAAAACCAAGCAAGAAGTAAAATTGGTGGCATATGCAAGTTTGCTGTTGGGAGAGTTACGTAGAAGTGCGACAGTATTTGGCAGCAATATCATGGAGTAACGCAGCAAGAATGAAGATGTAAGTCCATCAAGCATATGAGTTAAGAGTAACTCATAGTTAGGAAGAACATGATGTTGTTTTTCCGCTACATTAAAGCGTAGCAGTTTGAAAGAACAAGTGAGGCTTTGTTAGTTTCAAGGGCGCGTGAAGAGGAACCTGGTCTCTAGAGAGACGTTGTGATGTCACGGGTTTCCTAAGTCATGGCTAATGTTATGCATTTCAGTCGAGTTTGCACAAGAGTGTTGCAAAAGATTGAATAACACTTAGTCTACAGTAAGACCTGTTGAATTGCAAATGTGCAATGTCAGTCGAAATTCAAGGCAAGTAAGCTAAGTCATGCATATCAGGGTGATATGTTAGCTGTTTGAAGTGTACACTTAGGCACGGAATGGCTTGAAGGAAAAATTTGTGCTGATGCAAGGGGCATATCAACAAATTGCAAGTGGCATTTGGGTGTTGAGATGTGAATGAAGTAGAGATTGAAGCATAGTCGACGATGCGACAATGAAGCTAGAATCCACAGGCTCAATGGCAAGGCAAATAAACTAAGTGGTGGCGTAAAGTACTAGGCAGAAAAGATTTGGCAAGTTTAAAGGCCAAACATAGTTGTTGATTCTGAGAATGGCTCAGCTGTGTATAAGGCCAAGGAAAGTTCAGCAGAGACTGAACTGATGTTGCGTTCAACGAAGACATTTAACAGATTGGGTGGGGGAGGTCTATGACCGGTCCGCATAGTGACGCATAATCATCGCGCGTTACGGAATATGTAACCTGGCAGATGGAGCTGCACAATCCGACTATGTAGCGCCAACATGGCTGAGACAAGTAAGGTTACTTGGGATTGGCAACATTATGCGATAGTGTTGCATATCCTTATTCAGAGTTATCCCAGCTCAAGGAAGGAATAGAGGATGAGATGCAAAGTCATGGAATGACTTTGGCATGGTCCTAAGATTTGGCCAAGGCTTGGACTGTGCATGTGCATCAATGGTGAGGCCAAACACGCCATTGGTGATAGTTTCTCGCCAAAGGAGATGCAAGTGATGCATACGAATCATGAAGATTGTACTAAGCAAGTCAAGACTCAGTTGGCATAATATTTGGATGTTGGCATCCAAATGAGCTAAGTGCACAACGCAAGCTATAATAGTGCAATGCAAGACATGATAGCGCAATGCAAGCTATAATAGCACAACGCAAGCCATAATAGCAGTATTTGGCAGAAGTTCAGGCTGAGTTGCATGTTGCGGGATTTGAGTGCAAGTGTCAGATGCGAAGAGTGTGGGAATCACACGCATGCTAAAGTAGAAGAGCAAGTTAGAGATGGTTATAAAGTGCTTTACAACCGAGTTTGGCATATCCTAACCGTTGAAGACAGGTGTGGCGCCATTGTACAAGCCAGCACCAAAGCTAGCAGTAAAAAAGTGGAACTGGCGGTTAGGGAACTGCCCATGGACTGATGGTTGTTCATGGGACGTGCAACAGAGTTGCATACGGATTGGACCTTGTTCTTGGCATTATAAATAGCCAGAGAACCCTTGTAAACAAGTTGTTCAATAGTTCGAGTGTTGAGGAACCATTTTGCGGTAGAGAGTGAGTTTGCTGTAGGCTTAGAGAATAAGCTTGTAAAGTCCATTGGTTGGACGATTTTGTATCTTCCCCTTAAGCTAATAAAAGTGAGTTTGTTGGCTTATGTGTTTGGCTTTGGTTTACTGTTGATTTGATTATACTCCCCCAAATTTCCGTGAAGCATAAACATGGCGTAAAACCTCTTTGTAGTATGGGCTACATTGTTTGGTAGAGAAAATCTGAGTAAGACTTCCGTTGCATACTCTTGGTAGAGTTGGCTGATTGCATTGGTGCAATCTTATAAGGCTGAAATACAAGTGGGTGATAAGAGATCACTGAACTATTGTATTGCCGGGTTATACCTTCACAAAAAATTGCTTGGAGCATTTGAAGGCATGACACTAAGCATAGTGTTCTTCCCAAACTGACGTGCAAGGCATTTGGAGATGGCTTGAGAAGAACCGCAAAAACCAGTCCAGGAGACAAATACCATCTTCAAAGTATTAGTTTATTAAATATTTTAGAATATTTGGGAAGAACCGCAAAAACCAGTCCAAGAGACCAATACCATCTTCAAAGTATTGGAGTACTTTATTAAATATATTAAAATATTAGATAACAGTGCTAAAGGTGCTAGTTGTGGTAAGTACAGAGAAGATGAAAACAATATTCCCTCCTACAAGACGTGTACATCAGTAGTGGGTTTATATAGACTACGATGTCCACTAAAAGTGAACGTGCAAAACACATGTCTTGAACACATACGTCTGTCATCCACGCCTACGACCACGTCATAAAATACATATCATTATATCCAAGCTTGACTGCCACGTCGGATATATAGTCAACCAATTACTCAGTTATTAGAGCATCTTCAATGGTGTACGAATATTTGGGCCGACCGAGCGAAGCGAGGGAGGACCTTTATATGGCCACTTTTTTGTAAAATCTAAGTGATCAATTACCACAAAAAGATTGGAAATGGTTAGGGCCGAAAAACCAAAAATGTCCCTCCCTTTTAGTCCAATTACTATAACTCCTTATGTATCCTATCTTTTCAGGGGTATAATTGGCAACCAAACTTTAATATAACATATCTAAAATCCGTTCCTTGGAATTTTACAAATTTTATCTCGTTGGAAAGGTTATAAAAACTCTACGCAAACGAGTACAAACAAAAATATTAAATTTAAAGTTTTTGCGAAAAATTAGGAGGTATTTATCATTTTAGGCACAATTTTAGAAAATTAAATGTATATCCATTATGCAAACCACCACAAAGGATACATAATACTTTATGTAGCAAAATTTTGGTTTATGCATCAACTAATATTCCGTTGCAATTAATAAAAGGATATACTCCCTCCGTTTCAAGAAAAATGATACTTTCATTTTAGGCACAATTCTCGAAAATTGAATGCATAACCATTATGCAAATCAAAAATGATACTTTCATTTTAACCATTATGCAAACCACCACAAAGGATGCATAACACATCATGCAACCATATTTTAATTTATGGATCGACTAATTTTCCGTTTCAGAAAAAATGATACTTTCACTCCGTTTCGGGAAAAGTGATACTTTCACTCCGTTTCGGGAAAAGTGATCGCTCCGTTCGGAAAAATGATACTTTCGCCGTTTGAAAAAGTATCACTTTTTCTGAAACGGGGCGAAAGTATCATTTTTTCCGAAACGGGGAGAAAGTATCACTTTTTCCGAAACGGAGCGAAAGTATCACTTTTTATGAAACGGGGTGAAAGTATCACTTTTTCTGAAACGGGGCGAAAGTAATCGTAGACAAACTCCATCTTCAGATTCTTCTTCGGTCGGCCTTTCCACCGTGGCAACGGTCGTACTAGTTATCCCATTTGGAGACCTAAAAAAGAGGTATTTAACAACATAGAATCAAATAATTTTTTTTGGTTTTCATAAGCATCTCCAGTGGTAGTTGTATCCATACCTATTTTGAAACACTTGTCACTTATTTGTAGAAAGTTAATCCACAAAATCTAACAAAATAAATAAAATAAAAACAAATAGTGATGATGTGGGTATGGATGAGAGTCTCTAAAACCCGTACTCTCTTCCAAACTCAAACTTCCATGTCAGATTAAATTTTTAATATCCAACCACCACTGGAGAGGTTTTTTTGTTTAGAGTTTCTAAAATCTTAAATGGCTTCAATATTTTTAGAGACTAATTTTCCATTGGAGATGCTATTATTAGATCATAAATCATGGCGAAATTCGTTATCCTTATTTTAGAAATCGAATCAATATCTAAAGAGACAAATACCATCTTCAAAGTATTACTTTATTAAATATATTAAAATATTAGATAACAGTGCTAAAGGTGCTAGTGGTGGTAAGTACAGGGAAGATGAAAACAATGACAGAAACTATTTCTATTCCCTCCTATAAGACGTGTACATTAGTAGTGGGTTTATATAGACTATGATGCATGCTACGATGTCCACTAAAAGTGAAACGTGCAAGACACATCTCTTAAACACATACGTCTGTCATCCACGCCTACGACCACGTCGTAAAATACTGAAATTTCTGGCCATACTTTCATTCCTTCTCCACATTGCCTGATCATAAAGACAGCTTCTGTTTTCACCGTAAATGTTAACATTATCGATGTTCTTCATATCTGACACATCCAATCTACCACCATCCTTGCCATTATCCCTGATTGTCTCAATTGAGTGTATGCTATCAACCGGGCCATACTTTCATTCCTTCTCCACATTGCCTGATCATAAAGACAGCTTCTGTTTTCACCGTAAATGTTAACATTATCGATGTTCTTCATATCTGACACATCCAATCTACCACCACCCTTGCCATTATCCCTGATTGTCTCAACTGAGTGTATGCTATCAACCGTGTCTTCCCCATAAGATTGTGCGTTCAACTCGATCAATATATGCATGGTCTTTTGTGAAATATCTTAAATGTAGAGCAAAAAAGAAAGTAAGTAAGATGACGCGACCTCTCCAACTTTTTAGAAAGTAATCATGCATGATTCATCGGACTACTGTGCTGCAGAAACACTTTTGGTAATTACATATGAAATTTTCTTTAAACCGACTTTTTTTTTTTATTCGTGTGTGTGGGGTGATCGCCCTCATTGAATATATATAATTTCTCTCTTTGCCAAAAAAAAAAAAAAAAAAAAAAGAAGAACGCAAAAAAAAAAAAAAAAAACGAACGCAACTGAGGCGTGATAAATGGGTTGGATCAATATAGTCAATTTTGGCCGAAATCTCACTGAAATTATCGGTTTCACCATAAGTGCGACAACATACAATATATTTGGATACGGTATCTGACCAAAAATCTCGGTTGAAATAATCCGAGACGAGATGGCCAAGATGACTGAGATGAGTGGTAATGGAAATTTAGTTAAAATATGAGAGTAAATGGGTCATTTGTCCAAAAAAATTTAAAACACGGTTCAAATGGACGAGTAAAAAAAAGTACGGGTGAAATAGCCAAAAAAAAATAGGAAGGATGAAACTGGATTCATCTTGGCTTATACTTGAAAAAATAGCAAGGATGAAACTGGATGCATCCTGTGTAAAATAAAAATAAGAAAAAATATTTGAAAATGGACATGATGAAACCTGGTTACATCCTCGCCTATTTTTAAATTTTTGTCCATTTAAACAGTATCTTTTTAATTTTTGGCTATTTAAACAGTATCAAAACCTAAGTGTCTTTTTCACCCAGAAATTATTGATTTTCGTCTTTTTGACCAATTTTGTGTTTAGAAAATCGGAAAATGGGTCATTTGCCCAAATCCAATAAAGTATGGAATAATACAAAAAAAATTTAGTCATATATACCCTTACTTTAAATTTCATTCTTTACCATATCATTTTTTCTCTCTTATTTATTTTCTCTCACAAATTTAAAATTAATCGCGAGAAAAGTTTTTATCTTCCGAAAAATAAGTCGGATTTTAATTAAATTTTAATTCAAGAGTGACTTTTCAATTTGTGGATCAAAATTAAGGTAAATAAGTCGGATTTTAATTAAATTTAAGAGTGAATTTAACTAAAATCCAATGATTTTTCTCTATATCTTTCATTGAAATCCAAGATTGATTTTTCGATTTGTAGATCGAAATTAAAATTTGAATCCATTATTGTTTGTTACTCGATTAGTATTTGAATCATACAGAAGTCTTTTGCTGGGAGCAAAGAGATGATTCAGAGAAGATCTATGACCAAGGAAAAAGGAGAGGAGAATGTACTCTTATTGAGACGAAGAAAATTTAGCAAAAGGGAAATGATTAAAGCCCTACAAATCGATCCACATTTATATTCTCTTCTTCTCAATCTCAGATCGATCCTTAAATAGTCGTAAAATTGCCTTTCTCTTACTCTCAAATCCAATGCGTGAAAAGCTTTTAATATAAAAATTACACGAATACAATTTGGAACCAAAATTTCACCGAGATATCAACAGTAATCTCCACGATACAAAGTTGTAATAGGGTTTCATTCCAATCGAGATCCGAGATTGACTATATTGGTCGAGACACAAATTACAGATTAGATGTTACGCCCTTTCCAACCGGAGATCTAGGGACACACTTTTTATACGCCTTGGATGGACGCCACAACATGTCCCGTATTAATCTCATCCTTTGGTAGTTTTTTTTTTTTTTTGAACGCGCAAATGGGAGATACTAAAAGTAATTGGGGGACATGAATTACTATCCCCATCTAATAGTGTCTGCTAAGGGGTGATTTTTGGGTATGGAAATACTAAAATACCCTTTAGTGTTTTAACTTTTCTTCTTCTTCTCTTCTCTTCTCCTTCTCAGCCGGCTCCTTTCTTTGATTTTTATTTTCTCCATCATCGATTTCAACACGGTTTCATCGTTGTTTCAAAATAAAATAAAATTGGCGATTAATATATTATATATATATGCCTCCTTGAAAGAAACCTAATTATCGATTTGTTTTAAAAGAATTCGTTTAGGTTAGAATCAAAATTTGTAACTGAAAATTTTCAGTTTCAGTTAATACCGGCATAGTATTCATCATGAATACAATGCCGGTTTTGCGTACCGGTATAGTTTTAGTATGAACACCATGCCGTTTGACAATGCCGGCACTGGTTTTAGTATGAATACCATGCCGAAATTTTAATTGCCGGCATGCTCGATAGAAATCTATCAATGCCGATAGCTAAGTGAAAAAAACTTAAGTTTCTGAGAAATTTGCATCATGTGCCGGCATATCAAGTTAAGCAATGTAGCATGCCGGCACCACTACCGGCATGCTCGATAATTGGACTTTTTGTGCCGGCAGTGTACTTACAATTTCAAAATTGGGGGATATTGCGTATCGGCATGGTGAAAGTATGAATACCATGCCGATTTGTTCCCCGCCGGCATGGTATTCATACTTTTACCATGCCGGCACTGAGCTTTTTTAGGCACAACAATGGCGAATTCAATGAAAAAAAAAAACAAATATCAATACATTAATGCCTATACACGGGTAATTGGAGCACTTGTATGTTCAGCTTGTTTAATTTTCTGGGTTGGTTCTTCACCTAAACCTTCATGATCATAAATATCTTGATTTAATGTTGTTGCATTAACAAATTCAATGATAATGATTTATACTAATCATCATCAAACTAATATATTAAGTTAACTAATTATAATTGACCACTAAAATGATTAGTGAGGGGCAGATTAGGAATTAGTTAAAATACATGGATAGACCTTGATTTACTATTTAAATCCCGTTTTTGTCTTTTTCTACTGTCCCCCAATTAGTTTTACTTTCCCCAATTGCGCGTTCTTTTTTGTTTTTTTTTGTCACACATTTATTTTACCTGGCGTCATTAAGGGCGACCCTGAAAGAATTATGGGCGACTGAATAAGACAAAATAGGTTGAAAATACTTATATGTCCCTTCTTAATCAGTAGTTTGGTTTTTTTTTTTTTATCTACCGATTGTGACTATGTTCTTCTTTTCTTTGAGAAATCCAAAATTCCATTGGTTTTGAAAATTTTGAATTTGGGACTACTACCACAATCAATAGATAAATAATATCACGATAGATATAATAAACATCACGAAACTACCGATTGTGCAAATAGAGAAATTCATAATTCCATTGGTTTTTGAAAATTTCGAATTTGGGACAACTACCACAATCGGTAGATAAATGAACATCACCAGATTACCAATTGTACAATCGGTAGAAAATAAACATCACGAAACTACCAATTGTGAAAGTAGAGAAACTCAAAATTCCATAGGTTTTTGAAAATTTCGAATTTATGGCAACTATCACAATCGGTAGATAAATGAACATCGCCAGACTACCGATTGCACAATCGGTAGATAAAAAACATCACGAAACAACCGGTTGTGCAAATAGAGAAATTCAAAATTCTATTGGTTTTTGAAAATTTCGAATTTAGGGCAACTACCACAATCGGTAGATAAATGAACACCACCAAACTACCGATTGTACAATCGGTAGAATATAAACATCACGAAACTACCGATTGTGAAAGTAGAGAAACTCAAAATTCCATTGGTTTTTGAAAATTTCGAATTTAGGGCAACGATCACAATCGGTAGATAAATGAACATCGCCAGACTACCGATTGCACAATCGGTAGATAAAAACATCACGAAACTACCGATTGTGCAAATAGAGAAATTCAAAATTCCATTGGTTTTTGAAAATTTCGAATTTAGGGCAACTATCACAATCAGTAGATAAATGAACATCGCCAAACTACCGGTTGCACAATCGGTAGATAAAAAACATCACGAAACTACTGATTGTGAAAGTAAAGAAACTCAAAATTCCATTGGCTTTTGAAAAATCTGAATTTGGGGCAAAATCATAATCGGTAGAAAATTAACATCACAAAATTACTATTTTAACTGCCGATTATAATTTTCGTAACACAAACCAACATACATCGATATAAACTACCGATTGCAGTATTGTCTACCGATTATGGTAGTTCCCAAATTCGAAATTTTTTGGGATTGTAGTATTGTCTACCGATTGTAGTATGAGATTTTTTCAAATTTCAATTTTGGGGCAACTTCATAATCGGGAGACATGGTAAATAAATACCCTCTGATTGTTGATTATTTCAAAATAACAAAACTTTAAAACTACATATGTACATATTACCCTCCGATTATCCTAACATCTACCGATTATGGAGGGAAACTACCGATTATAGTTTTATCTACCGATTATGGAGGGTATAATTGCCATTTCGAAAAATCATCGATAAGGGATGACTTAATTTTAGGTTTGGGTGACCATTTTTGTCTTTTTGTGTCCCCTAATTTTTTCGGAGTAACCCCTAATGACGCCAGGTTATTTTATTTACAATATTTATTTTGTCACACCTTTAGTTTTAGGCGGTAAAAAATCGCAAAAAAAGAAGAATGTCGCCGATTTTTAGAAACGTGAGTCAGTGACTCGTTCGATTCTCAGAGGCGGATAACTTGTGAGAGGAATTGACTAGATGGGTACATGGAGATGACTTTTTTTGTTTGTTTGTTGAAAAGGAGATGAAACGTTTTATTTGACTTATTTTTAGTGCGGATAACTTCTGATTGTTATTATCAGCTGAAACGTTTTATTTGACTTATTTTTAGTGCCGCACAAATTAGCAACAAAATTGTAGTGGTGGTGAATAATACTACTACAATAGACTTAAATGCCAAAAGAAAAAAAAGCCAAGAGACCGCCCTAACTTGAATATATCGGAAAACCTGTTTTAGTGTGTTGAATTGAGGAAAGCAGAAGAAGAAGTGATAAGAATACTTAGATAAAGTCCATTAGAACAATTTTGTTGTTGTTGCAGACAGTATGGGGAATAGTGCAACTTCTCTGCGGACAGATCTTACCAAAATGCATGATATGAATGGCGATATAACTACGTCGACGCATAATGATGCAGTTGGTCTCTTCCTCCCCACAGGTTCCCGCCGAAGGCTCATTAAAATCCAGGTATCTGTTTTAGATCTATACCGAAAGGTTTTGTTTCTTTTTTTAAAGAGATCTTATCATCATCAAAAAAAAATCATCATCATCCTCTACTTTTACTGATCTATGTATCTTATTATTGCAGATGATATTATCTGCTAGCGGTTTACGTTATGGGCATAAGTTTGGGTTTTCAGCAAAGGTAATGATCAATTGTTATTATATTATAAATATATAATATCAGATAAACAGAAAAAAAAATCAGATAAACAAAGATCAGCATCAGATATTTGGTTCAGTTTTTGGTTTGTTTTTGTTTTGTGTTCTTTGTTTTGCTTCACTGGAATTTGGAGTTGCCAAACTCTTAGTCTTGTTTATGTTTTTTTTTTAGTATTTTATTAAACTCAAAACTGTATTATTTATTTATAGTTACTCACTCGAAGGAAGCTTAAAAAACTAATAGTTTAAGGATGTCGAAGTAGAGAGAGAAGGTAAAGGAGGACTCTGCTCCTCCTTCCTCCTCCTCTTCTTCTTCTTCTTCTTGACTCTTGAGGTTAGGGGTTTGGGATCATCACTCACTATTTTATCAAAAGAATGGATGATGGTGTTTCACTAATTAGAATGGATGAATGGAATTGTCAGAGGGATAAATTGTTTGCTCATTTTTGTGTATCAGGTGAATTTTTCATGATATGATTTCTTAATTTGGAGTTACTTATTTCGATCTAGTTACTTATACATGTAATTTTGTGTACAATTAGTTACTTTTGATGCTAATTATTGGTCTTAATACTGTTTAATTTTCTTAATATTGCTCTATTTTGGTTCTAGTGTAACCCCATGGTAGTAGCTTTCAAGAAAGCAAGTGATGGAACACTCAAGGAGATTGGGCGTACAGAAGTGAGGATGAATTCAAGAGATCCTGTTTGGATAAATAATATTTTCGCTTTTCATCAGTATCATGTGCCAACAGATATATTGGTGTAAGTATTCATTCTCCATGAATGTTGAACTTGGTGTGTTTGGAATTGGATGAAGTATTTGCTTTGATTCTGAATTTGTGATCCTTATGCGCCTAATGGATTCATGAATCCTAGGTGTTTGAGAATTCTTTGCCTGTTTAGTTTCCGATGCGTATTTTCTTTTTCAGGTTTCGTGTATATCATGTAGACAATGAAGACTTGGATTTGCCTGGAAATGCATACTCTACTTTTTCTACTTCACTGGTATTTTTCATTTTCTTAAGTTCTTTCATATTCCTATATTGCATACACCATATACTAGGCATTGGTGGCAAAAATGATATTAAGCAAAACTACTTTCCAAATATAAATATGCAACTTGTTTTTCCTTGTTAAAGCATCTCTCACTCTTTTACGATGCTGGATGTATACTTTCCGCAATATCTGTGATCATCAATTAGAAATACATCAACTTACAAAATTTTGTTCTTAGAAAGATATGGTAAATTCTTGAAATGTTTGTCTCATTAGTTTTGGGTCTCTGCAGATGCCGGAACTGAATGAGAAGAACTTCATTGCAGAGGCTAGTTGTGCTCAGTTAGATGTAAGTTACTTAAGTTCTAGTCGAATGTATTCTGATATTTCTTACTCCACGAATGAATTTACACTCATATAGACTCTAAATAATGACATTCATTTGATATATTGTTTCCCTATAATAAGAGAGAAGACAGATGCTGGCATGGACACATTAAGAATTTAAATTTACTAGAGACATTTACATTTTATTTTTATTTTTTGGTAGATTGTCACGGAGCAGGGCCTCTGTTTGAAACTTCCACTTAAAATGGCACAAGGGGAAACCGAAATTAGAGGGACACTTTGTGTTCGTGTGGAGGAAACAGTTGCTGCAAACCAAATTGTAGAAATGGAACTCCGCTGTTCTAAGTTGGAAAATAAGGGTTTTATGTCTAAAAGCGTACGTACTTTTGTATTTTTCTATGGTTATTCTATTTGTCATCAACCATTTATGTTTGCTTGACTGTGATTTTGGTTCCCCCTTCTTTTCTCTTAGGACCATTTCTTACGAATTTTTAGATCTAAAGAAGGTGTTGATACCCTAATTCACGAAACTGAAGTGGTGATGGACGATTTGAATCCTACTTGGAAGCCTATATGTCTGACTACACCACGCTTTCAGAGCAAGGCTAGTGTATGGAGTTCAATTTTTCTCATTTCTGCATTTGTCACTCTTGCCAGAGTTTACCAATCCAGGCTTCTACTAAACTTAACTGCAACCTGATATTTTGATATGATGCAGGATACCCCATTGGTGATCGAGTGTTATGCTTTCAATACCAGTGGTAGTCATGCGATTATAGGGTAATTTTTTTTGTTGCTGCGTGCATGTTTTCCTTTCATCACGGCTACATTTATGAAAATTACGTTTACTTTGTTTTATCAGTAAACTCTATACGTCAGTCACAGAATTGGAAATACTTCACCACAATAAAGTAGGTCGTAATTTCTGTGCACCGTCACCTCGTAAGGACCAACTTAAGGTTTGCCTCGGCATATCCTGCAAAGTATATCATACTGTTTGGAACTGATTTCGGTGATTAACTCAGCTAATTTCGTTAAAATATTTCCTTACAGATGCTAAAGCCACAATTGTTTGTGGATAATTATACTGAGAAAACACTTCATAATTTTGCCGACTACATCAACAGCGGGTTTGAGCTTAGATTTATAGTTGCTGTTGATTTTGCAGGTACCAGATTTCCCTGGTCTTGAAAATAGTCCGATTTTCTTAGTTTTGTTGTTCTAGATTGAAATTTCTCTCTTTGTGCAGCTTCAAATGGGGATCCTTGTCTCCCCACTTCGTTGCACTATATTGATCCCTCGCAAAAATTAAATACTTACCAGCAGGTGAAATTACATCATATGAGATTCACGCCCTCGATATGTTTTAGAAGTCTTAGATGATTGCTCAACTTTTTTTGGGACCTTACACAGGCTATATCTAAAGTTGGAAGGGTGATCGAGTCCTCTGAGTTTGATCCGCGTGTTCTTGCATGGGGTTTTAGTGGGATACCTTCTGGAAATGTTGTGTCTGATTGTTTTGACTTGAATGGAAGTGCTAGTGAAACTGAGGTATGTTCCAATGCAATTAGGACACCCCCTGCTTCAAAAAAATAATAATAATTAGGACACCCTCAATAAATTTGTGATCTGTAGACTACAGTTTTTTAGCACTCAATTTTAATGCTATATGCATATGTGCGAGAAAAAGTTTTTCATATTTATTTTGCACACGCATTTATGCATTTGTCTTTTGTTTTCTTTCAGGTTAAAGGATCAAAAGGCATATTGGCTGCTTATTCACATGCACAACAGACGATTAGTCTTGGTAGTCCTGCTGCTAGGTTTGGGGAAATCATAACGAAAGCTTCAGAACTCACGCATGACCAAACTAAGTACTATGTACTAGTTATCATCACTGTAAGTTGAAGAAATTCTTCCACTCCTCTTGTCTTTCCCTTAGTTCCTTGCTTAACTACTGGTACATTGTTTTACTGTCTAGGCTGGTGGACTTGAGGATATTCAGGAATCTATAGATGCATTAGTGGGGGCTTCTCATCGTCCATTATCGATTGTTATAGTAGGTCTCTGTGAGGCTGGCTTTAAAAATATGGAGGTAACGGTATAAATGTTGCAAAAACTTTGTAGTTCCTTTTAGTTGGCAGTTTCTATACTTTTGTATACCATTTTTTTTTTCCTTATTGTGGACCCTGGAAATCAGATCTTTAAGATGTGTTTGGAATGAGCCTACACAATCCATTCACGTGGACAATACCAAGATGGCGAGATGTCAGTATAGAATGAGTTTTTGCATATCTAATTACGACTAGGAAAAAACTTAACCCTACTTTGAGCAACAAACAAACCCGACCCTCATTTAAAATGTTCCAAGATTGTCACGGACTCGGGGTAACCTGTGGGGGTGTGGGTATTTAGTATTTTTATTCAGAAATTGTATTAGTTCGAGATCTGAGGAGTCTGTAGGTTTTGCTTTACGGAGACAAAACGTCTGGTCATTCTTGTTAATAAAATGCTTCATAGAATAGAAAGCTATATTAATAACATACTGATTGCTAGCTTGTACTGTTGGGCAGATCTTGGATGCCGACAACGGAAGACCCTTAAAGAGTAGAACTGGACAGGTAGCTGCACGTGACATTGTGCAATTTGTTCCATGGTGCAAACTTCAGGGTGAGTACTTTGTTTGGTTGTTTTGTATATACATTATGAAGTTTGATTTGGTAGTGCAGCTAATATAAGGTTCAAAAAATATGTCAAATAACTACCTCACTGAATAATTACCAATAACATTAGATATTAGTGAAAACTATGGTGGTATCATTTTCAGCACATTCTTAAATTGACGGGCCTAAATGTGGCATAAGCTGGTGCAACACTATGTAGTTGTCTAATAGTTGTTCATAATGCCTAGTTCTTCTGTTGTCGGCACCTCCACAATATCTTAATATCATCGGAGGATAAGTAATGCCCATACCTGAGTGGCATGGTTGTTATGCTGTTGCATTTTCGCATCATCACTATCCCTCATACAACCACCAAATTGCCAACATACATTAAGGGATATCATTGTTGTGTTGTTGACAGGGAAGTCTCACATTCAGTTTAGGCATTGTTAAAGTTGAACATTCTCACTAGTATTATCTTTTGTACATCTGTTCAATATCTGTTGTCTATAGTGAATCTCTCTATGCTAATTTCTTGTTTTTAACAACAATATTCTCATGACCAGGTGGTCAGATCTCTGTTGTTGAGGAGCTTTTTGATGAACTTCCTGGACAATTCTTGACTTATATGCGAAGCAGGGATATTAAGCCACTTTGAACATTTAACAAAGAATAGAACCCAGAAGTGTTTGGATCATCGAAGGCTTGGAGACAGTGTTGAATTGCCTTTATTAACCCGATCGAGACGTCCTTTTTTGGTGATATTGTATATATGTGTTGTGTATTCTCGAGTGACCCCTAGTACTCCAATGAGTTTTCTCCAATTAGAACGAGGGAATTAGCACGGAAGGTAAATTGTGGATAAATATTGTTAAGACTGAAATACTGTTACCAAGGTATTGCATTGTACAATTATTATGTCTCTCTCTTTCGGGAAAACTGTCATCATTCATCAACCTAATTTTTTTTTATTGAGGTTTGTTCAATTTAAATAAGGGGATATTTCAAAAATTATCATTTTAATTGGTTATTATTAGTATGAGAAATATGTATAATTTGATAGCCATGTTTATATTCGTTATGTAGGTGTTTTAAAAAACTTTTCAATGGTATAAAGATACGAATATTCGTAGTATAGTTCGAGAGATAAATCATTTCTAAGTTTTAGTTTTTGGTTGCCAATCTATATAACTATGATTATAGTTCCTATACAGTTTTTTACATACATTACCGTATGAGGTTTTGTTATTTTGTGCTCCATGCATAAGATAAGAGCTAATCATTGGCATTGGAAATGAAAAAAGAAAACAGTAAAACAAATATGAGAGGTGGTCTATTTTGCATTGGAGAAGGTAAAAATGCTCGTGGGATTTTTGAAATTTTCTCTATACAAGCACAAACTTTACCTTCTCCAATAAAAAATACATTAAAACTAATTTTAATGTTTCTAGTTTTCACCGAAAAACAAAGGATAATAAGGAGAAAATATGATTTTTTATAAAATCCATGTTTTTTTCTTAATATAAGATATTTGACTTCTCCACCTATGTAACTTGGACGGAAGGAATACTTATTATTATCCATACGAGTATAATTATAAAAAATACTTAAAATTACTCCTCTCCTCTTTGCCTTAATAATCGCCAAACTTGATTAGGTCTCCTACTGTAAGACATAGGGAGTATCATTTTTACTCTCCATTGCTACATCTCCATTGCTACAAAAATAAGTCACAATTTATTCAGTGTCAACATTATTTACACTAGTATAAGACGCACGAGCGATGCACAAACCGTTTCGTTCCAAATAAAGTAAACTTATTGACATTTTCTGACACCGTGCATACACACCTAGATTAATACCACAAACTATTGGTAGTTTCCAACAGAATTACATTCGAAAAAATACTAAGTAGCTTAGCAGTTAGTACTGTATAACTTAAATTCAGAATACCATTTACTCCCTCCGTTCTTAAGTAATAGGCTGGTTTCTATAAATAAATGTTTCAAAAAAATAGGCTGGTTTCCTAATTGGGAAAGTCAAATGTTACTTTAGTTTTCTGGGACCACTTTTCTCTTAACTTCTTTTGATGACAAGTGTCATGGGGACCATTTCACTTTGCTTCTTTTGCTGACAAGTGTTATGGGGACCATTACACTTCACATCTTTTATTGACAAATATCATTAGGACCACTTTCAATGATTAGTTTTCTTAATTTCCTTAATTTTCTCAAAAAACAAAGCCAACATATTACAAAAGAACGGAGGGAGTACACTAATGTGTTGCAGTAGATGTCACGAATTTCAGTTTCAAGACATTAAGTTACTCCCTTACAATAAATGAAGGTCCAATGTATAAAAATGGAGCGTGTGCTGTTTTCCAGCATGAGAAGCCCAGTACTACATCAAGTGACCTGCCAACTTGTCGTTAAGATTAGTAGCTTCCTGGAATTAAAACCAAGGTTTGAAAAACACCCGTTTTAATTTACATGGTTCAGGGTTCAAACAGTGTTGTACATGGTTCCTAAACTTACAATAACGAATACAATGCTTTGTACACCAAGACTTGATAAGCTCATATGAGACCAATTAAGAAAAGCACTCTAAATCCAAATCTTGGCCACACTTCTCGTATTCGTAGAACCCTATGCTAGTGGATGAGTTTCCTTAGTATAAGAAGCAGGTCCGAAATTCAAACATGCTCAAGAAAATGTAGTTATTTACTATTCTGATACTTATCATGCCAGTAAACCAAGAATGTTACAACAAAATGCTTACACAGTATGAACCCCTGTCCCGGTCGATAAAAAATTAGCAATGTTAGAGAAAAAGGTTAAGTCCCACCTCCTCTACATTTCCACATGACAAACCAAAAAGCAATCCATAGAAGTTACTATGACCCATGACATCTGTATTTGTACCTGACAATATATGCTACAGTCTTGAAACACATACTTGACGTTTAACAACCTCTCATTGTAGTATGAAAGACAGAAGTTCCATGAATGAGGCCTCCTATACGGCAGCCACAAAACGGAACTTATTAAAAGATCATAGCTTATCAATTACTAATAGTCTAATACTAATTAACCTATATCAAAACACACAATCGATTCCTCCTATGAGAACGAATCTACATACTTGAAAGGATTTTATATCTCATTCTTGATCAACTTAAAGCAATTAGGTGGTATTCACAAACAGTTGTAAGATTTTGCTTATCATGTCATCTAATATCAATAATGAAGTCTCTTAAACGCCAAGGAATAGTAGAGGAGTTCTGGTGAAGAATTTTAACTATGCGCAGAGAGTTACCTTGCAAAATGAGGTTTTGAACATTTGAGGACTTTGCGAGATTATTGCCACCCTAAAAGCACGCGCCTCCGCCACCAGTTGGTCATTCTAGTGAAGCAAGTAAGCACCCACCTTGTAGATGCCATCATGGTCGTAAGTGTTGGAAAATATACCAAGTAGCAATTAGAAGAGACATGTTAATGTAAGAAACAACCAAGATTACAAGTACAAGAATTTTAGACTTGTAAATATTTCACAGTGGCATTTTATCAAACACCTTATATGCAACATAACTCTATATTGTTGTTAGTTCAATTCATCCTCTGTACTTACCACAAATGCAATGTTGGTGTATTTCATTCAATACCCAACTTCATAAACATGCCAGTGAGTATAATAAACACATTTTCAAAGTAATTCAAGCATTCAAATCAATAAGACAATTGAAAAGAAAATGACATAGAATTAGGGAATATAAATAGCAAACAGTGGATTGAGGCTAGAGAAATTCTCTATGTCCTTAAAACGATTATGCCCCCACAATGATGTCGTATGGTTGATTGGCGTTCGTCTCCCAGGATACAACAATCTCCTTCTTGATTGATGCAGTACTTCAAACAATCAAGACACAACAAACTAAATTGTGCAAATATGTAATCTCTTTGACACTCTGAACTTGACACAAAACAGGAGTGAAAACTTGATTATATAACTGGAAATCAGAGGAGGTTTTATAGAGAAAATGGTGACTGTAAAACAAGGGAAAAGAGTCTTCCCAAGAGGCACAATGTTTGGCCTCGAATGGACTTCACCCCTTCCCAACAGCAAGAGTGATTAGGAAACTGTTTGGCCAATGGTTTTGTTTGGAACCAAATGTTAACCAAATATTAACCGTTGCCAACCCTTGTTTAGGTTCCTTTACTTAATTTCTATTCAAATGATTAATGAATTACACCTTAAATTCCAACAGTAAGGAACTGCAGCCCCAGCAGAAATCAGTTTGTGACTGGCTATCTAATGCGCTTTGATATACACTTTCTATTTGTTGTTTCATATAAAATGTTTGGTGAACTCCACCTATAACAGTCTTATCAGGATTTTATATCTCCATCCTAATCAACTTAAAGCTTCCCTTTCATGTATTGTCATTAAGCTTTATTTGGCTCTTTCAAGAATTCAGTATTTCAGTAGCAAATTAGATCTTTGATGGGAGTCCAATTCAAGGCAACGTTGTCTTTTACTTTCATTTTTCATATCCAGCTTCTCTAACTTGTGCTTGCTCTGCGATTCCGTTGATGTTTCTATCAACTCCCGAACTCGAGCTTGCCTTGTGATTATAGGGCTATGACGGGGAACGAAGACTTCCTTGCTTTCCATTACTACAAAGATGCAGCAAACATGTATAACCTCAATCATCAAAACCAATAAAGAAAAATTTTATTACACACACCGTGTCCCAATTCAAAACTTCATCAAAACCAATAAGGTTTTGTATGTACATAACCCAGCCAAAATATCTTCCATTTGTTTTATTCTTTTCTGTTGAGCATAACACTCTAACAAAACCCCAATCATTAACCTGTCTAAGGAATAAGTATTAACTCGAAATCATTCTTGTCCGTAGTACTTAGTAGCATTTATGTGTGTACTTGACCTAACAAATCATATGATTAAACATGTTATAGCCTCAATCATAAAAAACCAATAAAGAAAGCTTCTATTGCACAAACTCTATATGTGTGCGGTGTACCAATTCAAAACCAACAAATAGCTACTTCATTCAGATTTTGTATATATACATAATTTAAAACTAACATTAACCCAATCATATAGACAGGTTATTTCCAATAAAAAATATCAAATTAATAACTCAATTAGTTTAACACTAACCTGTCAAGAAAAGATGATCTTCAACCGAAGCATATATGTAGCTTGAAGCTGTTCTCCAAACCATTGTTCACAAATTATTCAAAGATGTATAGTCTGAGCCAAAAACCGAAAGAGAAACTGAAGTTCACAAATTTCTGTAAGGTCCAATTTAAAAAACGTTTGAAATTGGGAAGGCAATGCTAAAAATTTAGGTCAAGAAAAAAGAGTGATTGAAATTCCCGAAATTAAATAAGAATCAGATTATAGTTTGATTCAAAATTGACTAACCTAGATTGAAATAGGGTGTTAGGTCTCAGAGTTGTCGTAGCCGTTGTGCATCTTTCATGGTGGAGGTGTTTCAGAATTCATGGAGGAGGTGAGGACGGTGCTTTCACGAAGAAGAGAGTTGAGATGCAGAGAAAAGGACGAACTGGTTGTTTATTGGAAGATCAAGTTACAGTAATACCCTCTGTTACACAGTTGTGATCGGTATATAAGCGAGGGTAGTTAAGTAAAAAAGGAGGGCCAAGGTTGAAAACTCCCCATTTTCTTTATTCTTTGTTGCTCATCAAAGATACTGCATAAATTCTACGAGATTGGCTTATACTAAAATTTTCAGATTCATCATAAGATACTGAATACACTTCTGCCTCTTTTGGTATGACATTATATCCTTCCTAAATTGGGGCCTAGGTAGATTAATTGGGGCCTATCGAAATTTTATTTCCACCACAAACAATGATAAGGGGTGTCTAAATTTATTGAAACTTCCAAAATTACCCTCAAAAAATATTAATATTACTAAATTACCCATCAACTCTTAATAATAAACCTAAAACTAAAATCAGTTATCATTTCCATCTCCTAAACCGATTCTTGTCTTCTTCTTCTCCCTCTTTTTTTTCATTTTTTTGAAACCAAAACATCGTAGATTATCGACGATCCAAATACGATTAATCGTTTTCTTCTTCTATAAAATGTCGAAACCATCAAGATACAAACAAGCAACTGGAATCACTTATCCTGGTGACTATAACCCCTGAATTGTTAAAGCAATCGGAAACAAACCGAAGAAGAAAACGGTTGCTCGAGAAGAAGCATCTCTAATCGAACAACAACAGGAGGAAATGGGTCGAATCAAGTACTTTTCTATGAACCCAATCCTGTAAACTAGGTTTTAGTAACATGCAATCGCTTAGAAATCGAAATTTTGAAATCAAAACATTTGCTTGTTCACAGAGTCGGATTACGTTAATGTCTAACTAAGTAACCCGATTTATTTTAGAAACGGTTTGTGTTCTTAAACTTATAGACCGATTGTTCTACATGTAAATTAGAATCGGAAGACGTTAATGTATAAATAGTCCGATTATTGTAGCCATTGTTTCTGTAACTAATTTTTGTTAGAATCGGATTACATATGTGTTCACAAAAACCGATTAAGTAGCCTTAAAATTCTTATATGCTTAGTCAATAATCAGACTTTATATGTATATCGATAAAACCGAATGTTGGTTTTATAGTTAGAATCGGGTTACATTAGCACTTGAAAAATCTAATTGATTATTTTATTGTTAGAATCGTATTAAATGAGTAGTTTAGTAAACCGATTGTGTATTTGTTATGTTCTGAATCGGTTTTTATATGTATATCGAGTAAACCGATTGTGTACCTTGACTTATAAAATATGCATTCGATTCCATTGTTGTTTACAGCTTAACTCCGTATTGTACAGGCCAAACAAGGGAAACCAACGAAAGCAAGCCGAAAAGAAATATAAGAGGAAACATGACCTTGCTTCTCCTAAACCTTTGGCACCTCGTCGAAAAGACGGTCAAAATTTGAATGCTTCGCAACGAAGGGACACGGGTAATAAAGCCAAAAGGGATCAGTGACCGCTGTCGTAAGCGACACAAATATAATTACACTTTCTTACTACTCAAAATATAAATATAGCAAGGGCAAGAAAGGATCGATCCCACAGAGAGGTCTAGGTTGTCGAATTGTTATGGTTTCCTATATAAAACACCGAGGATTTTCTGATTGTGTAAATAAAAATAAACAAAAAGCAAATAAAGCAAAGCAAACAAATCAAATCGAGGATAAGAAGATATTGGATATGGATTTCGTTTTCATTCACAAACATGCTTTTCACAATAACTAGAATTGATTTTTAATCTCAACTTTTATCAAAGACCCTAGAATACCTTGATCGCAAGAATATCCCGCAAACCTCCTCATGTCATCAACAAACACATTAAAAGATGCGAATATGAATTCTACCTAAAGGAACAACCTAACGTGTAAAAGCACTAATCAAGTTTAATTCCCTAGATGCGTTAAGTTCTATGAAATCAGGCCAATCGAAGCAATTGAACGTGGAAAGCGCACTAATTCAATTTAACAAAGGTTACGATTCACATATGATCATAAGAATATATCACTACAAACTATAATCATATTATGCTACTTGTATCCAAGGAATATCACTTTTGCGTATAATAAACCCTAAACTAGCAATAGATGTGATTAGAAGTTCTACCAATTTGCAACTTGACAAAACAATCAATCAATCATAAAACAATATTTTCGGAGAATTGCAAACGATAATTATGAGACAAAACTAATATATTGAATCAAAGAATCATGCTTTATGAAATCCAACTATTCCATAACCAAAAGAAAATTAGGTACTCATATTCAAGGAGTTCATCACAAGAAGAAAGAGAAAAGACTTCATAGTTCTAAACCCTAGAATAAAGTAGAAGAGAAAAATAATAAAACGTTGTCAAAAGATATTTGATATTTGTGCCTAGGCTTCTCTATATATGGAGTTTTGTAACCTCCTCTTGAAGAAACTAGGAAACCCAGTAAAAATAGGAAATTGCACTTCTTAAAATTGTGTCCCGTGCATCAAATCCCGGACGAAGTTACTTGCCAAACTCGGCCAAATATCATCGAAACTTCGATAGGAAACTCACGTCCAAGCTTTGCTCATGAGATGTGGTCGCAATCAGCTCAGGCCCACGTAGGTGGTGAAAGTCCAGCCCACCTAAATTCATTCAACTATCGGTTCCATAGAACCGACAAGATACCCTTCGATCTTCCCTCGTAGTCATCATGCATTCATCTCAAACTCCATCAACCCATCTTCGTCTCTGTTTCGGCAGCAAACGACTTAGTTTCCAGCTCCATTGCCATCACGTTCAAGTCCAAGTTCCAGCATCTTATAACTCTTGAGTTCAAACCATTTAACTTCTCCCTTCCTTCAAGACTCGACCATTGCTTCTTCTCGATCCATTATCCCACCCAACACAAAGACCGCTCGTTATTCTATCTACCCTTTCCATATTCTCAGTCCGCGCTGCCAATCACCATCATATCATCCGTCGGCACCATTCCTCAAGCTCCATGGCGGCATCCAACCTCCTGTCTCGATCTCGGTCACATCGCCGTTATTCATCTACCGCCGAAGACCTGCCGAGCTTCCATCATTTCCATGACATGCAGACTCATGCTCTCAACTCGTTCAAAACTCCTCCCAAGACCTAGCCACTCGAGCGTGTATGAGGTAACCGTGTCATATACTTCAGACAAACAACCAAACGGCTATTCCCGTTAACCAATCCACAATGCACCTTCATTGTCGCCAACAAAGTCACTATCCATCACCTGCGATAATCACCATTACTTGTCGCTTTGCCAATAATAAAACCGAAGCACATATAACCACAACAACTCCATCTTCATATCTTCCATCGAGAGAAACAACCAGCTCTACACCATTACCAATCTCGTTATCAATCGCAACTCATGGTTTTCCCCGACTTCTTAATCGATTCCAATACCCTCCATCATCTCTGTCTTCAATCATGGCGATGACCGACTTCATCAATCACCGCCAATCTCCGTTACAATCACAGTGAGCCTAACTCGAGCTCCTCCTTCCCCGATATCCGAAGCATTTTCGCCATCTTAATCTTCTAATCACCCCATACAAACCGAACACACCATATTCTCTCGCCATCACTACGATCACCGGTGCCGCAGCCAACACCATTCTCAGTTCTTCATCATCGCTTCATTCCAATGGCGGTGGATGCCATTATTTCCTTCCCGTTCTCGTCATCTCACCGCCATCACAAGACTGTCCGGTTAGTAACGATCACCGATAGTATCCCTCACGGTGATCATATAGTACAACTACTCCACCGCCACACTCGATCCCACAAAGACCAAGCTCGAGCTAAACCTCTCCATACTTCTCCGGCAAACTCATCTATCTTTCCTAGACGAGACTCTCATGCTTACCAAACTCGACCGATTCATCTCCGTCATTCCCTGTTGTACTCGAGCTTTTCCATATCCATCACCGACCATTGATCATACTCGAGCATTACCTCTTGCAGATCACGGCATCATCGCGCCTCGCTCGTGTCTCGTCACAAAGAAAGCCCATCAACCTTTCTCGAGCTCTCCACATAACCACGCCTCGACTCCGAATCCCATCACCATCGTGACCTCCTCTTCATCACATCGACATTAGCAGCGCTCAACCATCATACCTTCTCCCCGAACTTGCATGGTTCTATTTTACAAATAATGAAGAAGAAGTGCCCAGAGATAATAAGTGGGTGCCCTTAACATTATTTGAATCGCAGCTTGAGTGAACAAAACTCTACTCCCTTTAGCACTTCCTTTGAAAATGGCTGTCCCTTAGCAATCTGGATGCCCCTTAACAAACGAGAGGATCCCAATAGCACTGCCCTTAAAAATGACCGGTAAGCCCTTTTAGTCTTCCGAGTTCTTTTACCCATAACTTCTTCATACGAACTCGGAATGACTCCATTCTTTCGGCATTGTCTTCATCTTTTCGTGCTCTTCGAGATGATGAGAAGAAATCTTGGATTTGAGCGAGTTCCACTGGGTCTTTGGCCCAAATGACTCCATTGCACCTAATAAACTCAAAAGCACACATAAGATACATAATTTACAAGAAAACTCGCAAAGAAAGCATAAATACTAGATATTAAATACGGTGTATTCTACACCTATCAAATTCCCCCACACTTAGACTTTGCTAGTCCTCGAGCAAATCAAACAAAACAATAAAATACAACAACTCCGTGTCGTCGAGGCTACGGTTAATTTTAGCATAAATAACAAGCCTTTAAACCCCTAGGTGTCCCTAGTGGACGAGTTATAGTCTCGTGAAGGTTTACAAGAGGTCTACCTACAAAACCTATATTTCAAACTCCGTCTATTCGTGACAAATCAATGAACGAATCCGAAATGACTACAGGAGGAGATACCTTGCAAATTCAATTCATATATTAGTAAATAAACTCTAATTAGATAGTCGAACAAGCCACAATACTCGGAAACTAACAAACCACAATCACAGTGAAAAGATTAAGAAGATGGATATAGATATAGATGTTGGCGAATATTCACAAGTGTTCGATGTTTCCCATATCTGTCTGAAGGTCACTGCTAAGATGAACCAAATCCTATTGGATTGAGCTACTGGTGCTGAATGCTACATCAAATCAATTGGCATATACAAGGGAACCAAAAGTGACTTTATTCAACACATTAATAAATTTTTTTTTTTTTTTTTTATATATATAAGATCGGATCAAACTGGATCCAATTTTTTTTTTTTAGACGGCATGATTAGATCTTTTGGATCCAAGCGCATGCTTCTTGTCAGCAAGTACATGATAGTCGCCTTGGATCCTGCATTCCACGCTTGTTTAGGCGACGGAGACAGGGACTACGTTTCACACATACTGCTATTCCCAAGTGTCTTTTTATTCCGTTTTGGTCTAATTGATCGGTCTTTTTTTTTTTTTTTTTTTCTTTTCTTTTTTTTTTCATTTTTTTTTTTTTTAGTAACTCAACCACTCTATTTCATCCTAGCAGTAATAACACGTCGATGTTTAGTGACCCACCAAAGCACTTAGAGAACAATAGATAAATATGAAAAAATAAAAATAGAATGCGATATGGTGATATTCCGAGATATGGTAACAACTATCATGTTAATTTGTGATTTCTGAGCTATATTCGTCCCTTTTAGTTAATTGGTTCCTCAACTCCTGCATTCAAAATGGTTCCATCCACTAATGGTGTCAAAAACAAACTATTCAAACATATAAATGCTCCCCCACACTTAAACTTCACATTGTCCTCAATGTGTAAAACCGAAAATTCTGAATTCTGACGTAACAGCAGATAAAACGCAAAAACTGTGCAAATTGGTAAGGAATTTGGAAAAACTCCATTTCACAAAAGTTGTTCACCTACGTGTTTTCTACACAGTGTCAAAATTTCACAGTGTTTTGATAAACGGTCTGACAGTTATGGTCTCTGGACTGAACTACGCGCAGTCTGAAATTTTCTGACGAAAAGGTATTCATCATAATTCTCTTCTAAAATAGATTACGGACTCAATGAAATTAAACATAGGGATGCAAATATGATACGAAAACAGTAAAAATAAATAAACGAAACAAAAAATAAAATGCAAAAGGATAAGAGATACAAAACCGGTGGGTTGCCTCCCACTTAGCGCTTGTTTTAAAGTCGACGGCCCGACCTAGCTTCTTGTAAGATTCATTCCCCATACACCAATAATCGGAAAAGTTGGGGATCCTTCCATAGAACCTGTTTTGCAAACATTAACTTCACACAAATATTAGTAACATAAAGCAAAAGTGAAGCTATGAACCGATAAAAGCTTCCCCCACACTTATTCTTGTCCACACTTGGGAGTGTATAAAGAATATAGAAGTTGGGTACCTCCACGGTTTCGGGTTCCATAACCTGCATAGTATGAGAATCAAGTTTCTCTAATGGCGGAAAACGAGAAACAAAGTCAGTCAACAATATTCTCGAAGCACATACATTCAAACCAATAAGAGGTAAAGGAGAAGAAATAATAGGCAAAGGGTTAGATAAACCTTTCACAATCTCTTGTATCACGGAATCCTCTTCATCCTTGAAAAATTCAAGTGAATTATTCACCTCTTGTATATCATGGTCCTCTATCAAACCTTGCAACCATTCTTCGTCCGTTTCTCGCCTTAACCAAAGTATCGACATAAACATCATCATTACAATCATTTGCAAGCTCAATTGGGTCTTCCATAATATTGGTCATAACGGTCTCATTCTCAATACACTCCTCTTTGTTGTAAGGCACATACTCTTTTGCGGATCCAAATTTTATTATAAGAAACTTTTTTAGAACACTCGAAAATGCATCATCCTCAAGCTCCACCCGTTGAATAGGCTCTTGATCATTATTAAGATCAATGCTTGAGTAATCTACACAAGTGTCAACATATTCCTCTTCATCTTCATCTTGATCCCAAAAAGACTCCTCGGAGATGTCACCATGAGTTGTTTCAAGCAATGTATCATAATCACCGTCACTATCATAGTCAACATAAGATTGTTCCTCGCTGAATTTAGTGTTGCTAATCTCAAACTCATCCTTTTGAATAGGTGAATGATCATTATTAAGATCAAGAGTTGAGTTAACTACACAATTATCCACGAAAGTGCCCAAGGATTGGCCTTTTTCAACATTAGCATCAATCAAATATTCATCACAAACCATATGCACATTAGAATTATCCATATCTTCCTTGTATTGATCAATGTCTCTTCGCAAGATAGTCATACTTTCACGAAGTTCTTGGAGTTGCTCGTTTGTAGTCTCTTAAGCTTTTTGAAATTCCTCTTTTAAAAAGTTGGACACTTTATCTATAAAATTAGAGACTTTTTGTTCACGAGCATAAGAATCCTCCCATCCTTGTTGTTGTTCACACACATACTCACCATAAGGTTGTTGAGGAAAACCACAAGGTTCCATGGAATATTGGTCATAACCAATAAATTGGTTTTGATTATACCCATGGAATTGGTAGTTATCATATTGTTGAGGTTGAAATCCGTATCCATTGTTCCAATATGCTCCTTCCATAGAAATAAGCACCTGAAATAAGATTCTCAACTACGGTTAAAACCCAGAAAATAAGAAAAAATAAAAATAAAAATAAAACAAAAACTAAATACAAAAATAAGAAACCAAAAACAATTGACAACCGCTGCCTCCCCAAGAACGGCGCCAAAATTTGACCGCTGTAAGTAAGCGACACAAATATAATTACACTTTCTTACTACTCAAAATATAAATATAGCAAGGGCAAGAAAGGATCGATCCCACAGAGAGGTCTAGGTTGTCGAATTGTTATGGTTTCCTATATAAAACACCGAGGATTTTCCGATTGTGTAAATAAAAATAAACAAAAAGCAAATAAAGCAAAGCAAACAAATCAAATCGAGGATAAGAAGATATTGGATATGGATTTCGTTTTCATTCACAAACATGCTTTTCACAATAACTAGAATTGATTTTTAATCTCAACTTTTATCAAAGACCCTAGAATACCTTGATCGCAAGAATATCCCGCAAACCTCCTCATGTCATCAACAAACACATTAAAAGATGCGAATATGAATTCTACCTCAAGGAACAACCTAACGTGTAAAAGCACTAATCAAGTTTAATTCCCTAGATGCGTTAAGTTCTATGAAATCAGGCCAATCGAAGCAATTGAACGTGGAAAGCGCACTAATTCAATTTAACAAAGGTTACGATTCACATATGATCATAAGAATATATCACTACAAACTATAATCATATTATGCTACTTGTATCCAAGGAATATCACTTTTGCGTATAATAAACCCTAAACTAGCAATAGATGTGATTAGAAGTTCTACCAATTTGCAACTTGACAAAACAATCAATCAATCATAAAACAATATTTTCGGAGAATTGCAAACGATAATTATGAGACAAAACTAATATATTGAATCAAAGAATCATGCTTTATGAAATCCAACTATTCCATAACCAAAAGAAAATTAGGTACTCATATTCAAGGAGTTCATCACAAGAAGAAAGAGAAAAGACTTCATGGTTCTAAACCCTAGAATAAAGTAGAAGAGATAATAATAAAACGTTAAAAGATCTATGATATTTGTGCCTAGGCTTCTCTATATATGGAGTTTTGTAACCTCCTCTTGAAGAAAACTAGGAAACCTAGTAAAATTAGGAAAGTGCACTTCTTAAAATTGTGTCCCGTGCATCAAATCCCGGACGAAGTTACTTGCCAAACTCTGGCCAAATATCATCGAAACTTCAGTAGGAAACTCACGTCCAAGCTTTGCTCATGAGATGTGGTCGCAATCAGCTCAGGCCCACGTAGGTGGTGAAAGTCCAGCCCACCTAAATTCATTCAACTGTCAGTTCCATAGAACTGACAGTATACCCTTCAGTCTTCCCTCGTAGTCATCACAGATTCATCTCAAACTCCATCAACCCATCTTCGTCTCTCTGTTTCGGCAGCAAACGACTTAGTTTCCAGCTCCATTGCCATCACGTTCAAGTCCAAGTTCCAGCATCTTATAACTCTTGAGTTCAAACCATTTAACTTCTCCCTTCCTTCAAGACTCGACCATTGCTTCTTCTCGATCCATTATCCCAGCCAACACAGCACTGCTCGTTATTCTATCTACCCTTTCCATATTCTCAGTCCGCTGCTGCCAATCACCATCATATCATCCGTCAGCACCATTCCTCAAGCTCCATGGCGGCATCCAACCTCCCTGTCTCGATCTCAGTCACATCGCCGTTATTCATCTACTGCCGAAGACTGTCGAGCTTCCATCATTTCCATGACATGCAGACTCATGCTCTCAACTCTGTTCAAAAACTCCTCCCAAGACCTAGCCACTCGAGCGTGTATGAGGTAACCGTGTCATATACTTCGTACAGCAACCAAACAGCTATTCCCGTTAACCAATCCACAATGCACCTTCATTGCTGCCAACAGTCACTATCCATCACCTGCGATAATCACCATTACTTGCTGCTGCCAATAATAAAACTGAAGCACATATAACCACAACAACTCCATCTTCATATCTTCCATCGAGAGAAACAACCAGCTCTACACCATTACCAATCTCGTTATCAACTGCAACTCATGGTTTTCCCTGACTTCTTAATCGATTCCAATACCCTCCATCATCTCTGTCTTCAATCATGGCGATGACCGACTTCATCAATCACTGCCAATCTCCGTTACAATCACAGCAGCTAACTCGAGCTCCTCCTTCCCTGATATCCGAAGCATTTCTGCCATCTTAATCTTCTAATCACCCCATACAAACCGAACACACCATATTCTCTGCCATCACTACGATCACCGGTGCCGCAGCCAACACCATTCTCAGTTCTTCATCACTGCTTCATTCCAATGGCAGTGGCTGCCATTATTTCCTTCCCGTTCTCGTCATCTCACTGCCATCACAGCACTGTCCGGTTAGTAACGATCACTGATAGTATCCCTCACAGTGATCATATAGTACAACTACTCCACTGCCACACTCAGTCCACAGCACCAAGCTCGAGCTAAACCTCTCCATACTTCTCTGGCAAACTCATCTATCTTTCCTAGACGAGACTCTCATGCTTACCAGCTCGACTGATTCATCTCCGTCATTCCCTGTTGTACTCGAGCTTTTCCATATCCATCAGTCACCAGCCATTGATCATACTCGAGCATTACCTCTTGCAGTCACCGGCATCATCTGCCTGCTCGTGTCTCGTCACAGCAAAGCCCATCAACCTTTCTCGAGCTCTCCACATAACCACAGCCTGACTCCGAATCCCATCACCATCGTGACCTCCTCTTCATCACATCGACATTAGCAGCGCTCAACCATCATACCTTCTCCCTGAACTTGCATGGTTCTATTTTACAAATAATGAAGAAGAAGTGCCCAGAGATAATAAGTGGGTGCCCTTAACATTATTTGAATCTGGCAGCCCCCAGTGAACAAAACTCTACTCCCTTTAGCACTTCCTTTGAAAATGGCTGTCCCTTAGCAATCTGGATGCCCCTTAACAAACGAGAGGATCCCAATAGCACTGCCCTTAAAAATGACCAGTAAGCCCTTTTAGTCTTCCGAGTTCTTTTACCCATAACTTCTTCATACGAACTCGGAATGACTCCATTCTTTCGGCATTGTCTTCATCTTTTCGTGCTCTTCGAGATGATGAGAAGAAATCTTGGATTTGAGCGAGTTCCACTGGGTCTTTGGCCCAAATGACTCCATTGCACCTAATAAACTCAAAAGCACACATAAGATACATAATTTACAAGAAAACTCGCAAAGAAAGCATAAATACTAGATATTAAATACGGTGTATTCTACACCTATCAATCAGCATCAATGACACACCACCTCAAGTGGAGCAACCAACACACGAAGAATCTGATTCCGATACACCTACTGAACAAGAAGGTGGTGAATAAGAAAGTTATGAGGAAGTTAATGAGGAAGAAATTGGTGGCAAGGAAGGTTGTGAAGAAGAAAGTAATGAGAGTGAAAGTGATGAAGAAGAAGGTGAGGATGAAAGTGATGAAGAGATAGGAGAAGTTCAAGAACAAGTCCAAGGAGGAGAAGTTCAACAACAAGTCCAAGGAGGAGACGCTGAAAACCAAGATAAGACAGATGGTAAGAAGAAGAAGAAAGGGGACCACATGCCCGACCCACTGAAGATGTTTTCTCGCGGTTCAAGGATCCCATTCATGGGTTACCCGGTGATGGAGGACAAATGTTATGGGGGTAAAGACAGTTGGGCCGCCGTCGTTTGTCATACAATAGTAAGTACCTAAACCCTATGCTATGTAACTGTTTGTAGGTGAAAATGGTTTCTGCTGATTTCGGTAATTGTGGGTGTGCATGTGAGAAACAATTTAAACCCTCAACAATGTACTGCAAGGGAGTACTTTAGATTCAAGAGATCAATCTGTACAAGTCCGGCCTAAACCTAGAACCGGCCGTTCCAGACTTGCTTCGGTCACAAAGTGGAGGAGAATGGGTTGGTTTTGGGGAGGGAAGTAAGGAAAGTGGTGAGACCAGAATAGTTGATTCTGGAAGAGTAGTTGGGTTACTACGACTTGTTATCAGAAAAGTGAGAGAGCTAACAAGGTGGGCTAGCAAGCAAGTATTTCTGAGTGTTGTATCTCCCGTATGAACTTGTTGTTCAATGGAAATAGGTAAGACCTATTTATACAAGTCGGACTAAAAAGGTACCCTGGTCTCATTAAGGAGTGGGGAAGTAAATGGGAGGAGGTGGTAACCGTATGCATGGAATTGATGCTCCATAAAGTGGTAACGCATGAAACTAGTTTTCATGAAACTGCTAACATTATGGAATTGATGTCCCATAAAATTGTTAACGCATGTGCTTTATGTCACATGAACGTTTCACACATAACTTCCCTATTTACTAACCGCCTCACCCTTATGACACTTCCTTATGACGGGCGTAGTGTACACCACACGCTGTAAACCGCCAAACCAATACCCAAAGAGGATCCCCCAGTTTGTTTTCATGTCTTGAATGTTTTTGGAAAACATGTAGCACGTTGTTGTGGCTTGGAAAGTCAAGCTCGGGAAACTTGCTAGCCTGGTGACCTTCGACGGTCGAGATTTTTCATATTGAGAGGAGGGGCAACCGTTGATCGTTGCATGCCTTAGTTTTGGTAGCCGCGTAGTGAGGGCCAACGTGGTGGCACGACTAGGTTGGCATGCCGTTGGCATGGCAAGGTTTGGCGTGGCCAAACTTAGGTTTTCGGGCCAAAGGTTACCATGTGTCGTCTGGTAACCTTGGATGGCTAGGATTTGCTCTTGGGATTGAAGGGCAACCGTTGATTGTTTCACGCCTTCGTTTTAGTGGCCGCGTAGGGAAGGCCAACAGGGTGGAGAGGCTAGGGTGTGGTTAGGCTTGGCATGTGGGGCCAAGGGTTCGCCTTGGACGTGGCTAGCTTTGTCTAGGTGCGATTTTGGCTTAGCATGTGGGGCCAAGGGTTTTCCATGGGCGTATGGCGTGGCTAGGGCCAAGGCAACGACGTTTGGCTTGAAATGATGTGACTAGCATGGCTAGGGCTAAGGCAAAGTGCGTTTGGCATGGCGCGGCTAGCTTGGATAGGTTTGGTTTGGCTTGGCATGTGGGGACAAGAGTTCGCCTTGGGCGTGGCTAGCTTTGGCTAGGTGCGATTTTGGCTTGGCATGTGGGGCCAAGGGTTTGCCATGGGAACATGGCGTGGCTAGGGCCAAGGCAAGGGCGTTTGGCTTGGCATGATGTGACTAGCATGGCTAGGGACAAAGCAAAGTGCGTTTGGCATGGCGCGGCTAGATTGGATAGGTTTGGTTTGGCTTGGCATGTGGGGCCAAGGGTTTGCCATAGGCGCATGGCGTGACTAGCTTGGGCTAGGTGCGGTTTTGGCTTGGCATGTGGGGCCAAGGGTTTGCCATAGGCGCATGACGTGACTAGCTTGGGCTAGGTGCGTGACCAAGCTAGGGTTTTGGGGGCAAAGGTCGTTTGGTAACCTTAGATGGCCAGGATTTGCTCCTGGGATTGAAGGGAAACCGTTGATTATTGCATGCCTTCGTTTTGATAGCCGCGTAGTGAAGGCCAGTATGGTGGCACGACATGGGGGCATGGCGAGGTGCGTTTGGCATGGCGCGAAGAGGTGTGCGGGGCATGATTTGCCATTGGCACGGAGGTGCGGCTAGCATGGCTGGCATGTTTTGGATCGGTTGATGTGGCTGGCATGATTTGCCATTGGCACAGAGGTGCGGCTAGCATGGTTGGCATACTTTGGCGCGGTCGGTGTGGCTGACATGATTTGCCATTGGCACAGAGGTGCGGCTAGCATGGTTGGCATGCTTTGGCGCGGTCGGTGTGGCTGGCATGATATGCCATTGGCACAGAGGTGCGACTAGCATGGTTGGCATGCTTTGGCGCGGTCGGTGTGGCTGGCATGATTTGCCATTGGCACATAGGTGCGGCTAGCATGGTTGGCATGCTTTGGCGCGGTCGGTGTGGCTGGCATGATTTGCCATTGGCACAGAGGTGCGGCTAGCATGGTTGGAATGCTTTGGCGCGGTCGGTGCGGCTGGCATGATTTGCCATTGGCACGCAGGTGCGGCTAGCATGGTTGGCATGCTTTGGCGCTGTCGGTGTGGCTGGCATGATTTTCCATTGGCACAGAGGTGCGGCTAGCATGGTTGGCATGCTTTGGCGCGGTCGGTGTGGCTGACATGATTTTCCATTGGCATTGCAGGTCCCGCTAGCATGGTTGGAATGCTTTGGCGCGGTCGGTGTGGTCGGGCATGATTTGCCATTGGCACAGAGGTGCGACTAGCATGGTTGGCATGGTTTGGCACGGTCGGTGTGGCTGGCATGATTTTCCATTGGCACATAGGTGCGGCTAGCATGGTTGGCATGCTTTGGCGCGGTCGGTGTGGCTGGCATGATTTGCCATTGGCACACGCGGAATTAGGGTTTGGCTTGTCGTAACCCTAATTTGAAAAAGATACCGGTAATTATATAGGGACACATTAAAGGTTTGATAAATGTGCCTAGTAAATGCTTGTTACTTTAAATGTTGTGACATCACATCTGCTAGGGTTTAGTGTTTACGATTTTAACCCTAAGCTAAAAACCACCATCAACATTAAGTCCCCTGCTTAGCTCGGAACAGGTGCCTTGTTGCGAGGTAAGCATATGATGGTGACAGACAAGGACAGAATCGAGTTGTAAATCATTGCAAAGATGGTCAGGAGAATCCGACTAACCTTTTTGAGTGGTAAAGAGAGTTTTGGCTTCCCGTGTTGGCGGCGCTGCGTAAGTTGTACTGGGAATGCAGACCGTGGAGTGGTAAGATGAAAGTTACCGGCTTGGTCTGGTCGTACATCTCTAAGGCAAAGGGGGCGCGGTCTTAGAAGGTGACACAAGTGGACGACTTGGCTCGAGGGGCCAAGAGGTGGCGTGGTCTTGGTAAGGTAAACGGGCGTGGATGATAGGGTCGCGACAGTGGAGCAAGCGGCTTGGCATAGTGTGGCCTTGGCAAGACGAGATGTACACGAACGACTAGGCATGTTGGGGCCGCGGCAATGGAGCGAATGGCTTGGCAGGGGGGGCGCGGCAATGGCATGGTGGAACGTGCAAGGACGTCTAGGCGTGGTGGGGCCGTGGTGTGGCGTGAGTGGTCTTGGACGTGGAAATTGGTCTTTGTGGGACCGGTTTCCTCTTTTCCTTCCTTGGATCAAAATTGGAAATCCTTTTCTTGTTCGAACTCCCAAGTATCACGCCTATAAAAAGGATGGCTAGCCTCTCCCTTTGATTCACGCCCTTATTGTTTCTTCTTTTGTTGCTTGGTAGCGGTGAAGCGGGCGAGCGGATTAGGTATGTCTTCCAGTACTTCCTCTGTGACTTGCTTTTTCTTTTGTTTTCTTGTGTTGGTGAAAAAAACCCTAGTTGTAGGTGTACCTTTCCATGACCGTAGTAATGTTGACCGCCTCAACTCGTTGTGCAAAGTAAGCACGCGATAGTAATTGCTATCCCTTTTCCATGAAAACCTAGTTTTTTAGGGTTTACTCCTTATCTTGGTGTAGCCATGTGCATGGTCTCCTCCTTTTTGGGCGCGTCGATCGGATGAGCGAGTTTGACTGCATGTAGTGGTGATGTAGAGTCTGCCAGTCCCCACTTTCGCGTATGCACGAAAGGACTTTGAAACCAATTAGTTTGTGCCCGAGGCGGCTCCCTTGCGTCCAATAGAATAATTTCTACACGATTTATGTAATAATTCCTGCTCTTCTTGTTCCATTGTAGTTATCGCAGCGGTGAAAACAGTGTAAGAGAATTTTGGTTAAGATGTCAACAGTTTATGCGGTACCGAGGGATGGGAGTAATTCCAAGCCAAACATAGATGACGAGTTCTTCACGACATCAGCCACGATTAGGAGAAACCATCCCCAATATGTGCTGATCCTTCTGACCGGCCCTGAAAGCGAAGAGAGGATCGATCGGTTCGGCGAGGAGGCGTAATAAGGTTTTGCCTTCAGAGGAAAGAATATCGTGCCTCTTCTATCGACTTTAAAATCCCTGCAAGTCCGTTGCGTTCCTTTGAGAAATGGACACGATTTATGATGGACCAAAACTCAGTAAAGACCAATTTGACCGGGCGCAGATTGTCGACGACGTTGCGGCTTCCATGATGCTTGAGATTAGGAAAGACATTCCAGGGTTGGTTGCTTTTGTTTCCAGATGGTGTCCAGACACCCATACGGCCATATGCAGGTGGGGCGAAATGACCATTTCTTTGGAGAGCGTGGCTGTGCTGCTAAATCTTCCTGTAATTGGAAACCTCGACGTCAGGCTGTCTGCAGACGAAGAAGAAATTCGCGCCACCCTGGTTGCGATGTCAAATGGATTCGTTCGGAAGGAAAACGAGACAAAGTGCTTTTATGACTGGTGGGTGTCTTAGTGGTTTCCTGACGAGTTGGAGTCGAACCAGAAGAATAGCGTACTTCATGTCGCGGCGTTCTTGGCTCTTTGGCTATCCAGGGATATTTTTGACGACGGCTCGGGCAAGAAAGAGATAAGACAGGAACTTATCATATTTGCCATAAAATTAGCAAAGGGTGTCGCTCTCCCCCTCGGTGGTTTGTTTCTTGGTTCTCTGTGTGCACACCTGGATCAACTGGTTTCGGACATGCGCGCCTCGAACGGCCATATGAAAGTGGATTCGTATGTTCATGCCGCCTTTTTTCAGGCATGGTTGTGGGAGCATTTTGAGAATATGCCCCGAAATCGTTGGCTATACTTCGTGAGTCTTGGGGTGGCTCCAGAATACTGCGTTGGTCGAACAGGCGCCGAAAAACTGGTCCGAAACTTATTAAGTTTCTTGAAAACTTGTATGGGGTTAATTTTCGTCCATGGTCTCCGGTGCATGCGTCCATAACTCGAATAGTACCTTTGCTCCTTCTTCGAATATGTCTTTGTCTTCTGATGAGGAAGGCCTGAGCGTTGGAGAGATGGTGTTCATGCTAGCTGCACGCCTGGCCACGTGCCATCTTTTTTTCGAGGAGCTTGCAAAGCGATCTCTTACAATGTTGATAGGGCTGCTCGACATATGGGTTTTGACCAAGGGGTCCCACTTATTCGTCAGCCGGTTGTCCAAGAAATCTCGTTATCAACTGTTCTCGATGCTAGTGCTCTTGTGTCGGGTAAAAGTCTGCCTTTCCTCGCGGAACGGAATCCATCAACGACCTCCAAATACAATATATTTTGGCAGGATGAGTTTCTTGCTATTCATGGATTCGTGAATGATGTGGTAGAGAATCGTCAGGATAATCCTTCGCCTGCGGTTTTAGTGTAACATCCACTGCTGAGGGATCCCAAGCGAAAATCAGTTAGTCCAAATGCAGATAATCCCCAAGTGAAGGAACGAAGATCTAAAGATCGTGCGGGCGGCTTTCAGTCAGACTCCACGGTTCTGCCGACTTTTAGTTCATCCAATATGCGGGTATGTACGGCTCTCCTCTTGACCTTGGCATGGATCGTTTATTTCCTTGTTCCTTTTCTGAGAATGCGCCCTTGTATTCTGTCCAGGGTCTCAGTAGTACGAATGCCTTTGCCAAACTTACGAGCAGTCAGAAAACATCATTTTTCGAGACAGAGAGCGGCGTTGCAGATCCTACCCATGATGACGCGGAACTCGAAAAGGATGAGATTTCAGGGTCTAGAGGTGGCGAGAGCAATTCTTCCGATAGCAGTGTTGAATCTTCGTCTAGTCGACCCCGAAACCGAATCGGTGAGTCCCCTCCATGTTTTTCTTCTTCCCCCCCCCCCCCCCCCTTTTATTTTTCTTTGCAGTAAAATTAAATTTTGATTTTTAGGAGGAAACCGTTCCTGAGGATGATCTTGAAGTGGAAGACCACCAAAGTAAAGACGTAGCCGTACTTCCCACTGCGGAAACTGTGTTAGCTAGCGACTTAGACATGGAGATTCATCGTCCCAAGGGTGCTGCCGTGACTCAGGTGGAGGAGAGCACTTCGGGGGGTGAAATCGTAGTTAGGGATCTCCTGCCAGTTGCTAATTCAGTTGCAGGTGCCACCTTCAATCCTCCGTATCTGGCCCATTTCCCAGGTCATGTGTTGATTGGTGGATTTAGCGTGCCAGCTAAACATGCGACATTGTACACCAAGATTTGGGAAAGCTATGGTCACATTGCCACGACTAAGAAGATCACTAGTCGACATGCGTTGGTCAAGCGTGTGGAGGAAGCCTTTTCTTCGATTGATGAGATGTGCAACATGACTGGTCATACAATTTCTGAGGATGTAATCTCGAGATGGAAATTCCATCGTGACATGTGCGTGGGCTTCGAATTCAACGTTCCTTGGTTTGTTGAAGGTATCTCTGATGTTGAAAGGTCGTTGGCTGGAGCAGTTGAAGGTCCTTCTGTAACACCCCGTGTTTTTAGCATGGCGCATGCTAAAAGATGTGTCATTTGCTTGTGATGAAGCTTCATCCAAAGCTTCCTTTGCATGGTGAGATGTATTTGGCCCTGGGCCATATCTGGTGCCAAGTAAGGCACATCACATATGCATATTGGCTAAGGCCAATATGGCATTGGTTGGAAGCTACATTGGCCAAGAGCCAATCTTGCATCAAATGATGCATTAGGTCAGTTGGGTAGATGATCTTGAAAATGTACGGCCAACATGGCCGGACATCGGGTTGGAAGTGGACGACCAACATGGCCGTACATCGGGTTGGCAGTGGACGGCCAACATGGCCGGACATCGGGTTGGAAGTGGACGGCCAACATGGCCGGACATCGAGTTGGCAGTGGACGGCCCACATGGCCGGACAATGGAACTGGCATGTGAGCTAGACTCGAATGTACAACCATCTTGGCCGGTTATTCGGGAAAATAAATGGCAACGTCCATGAATAGTGAACGGGCTGTTGATGAAAGATTTTTGGTCCCCTTTCCATACTTGTAGAAATTCCATTAAGACATATATAGGGAGGGGTAGTTGGTTGAAGGTGCATATGTGGACTATGTACCAAGTAAGCTTCATAGCTTGGCCGGAACGGTATGAATGATGCTCAGGCCTCATTCTTAGTCGCGCAGCCTTGCGAATGGAGCATATGATGCTGAGGCATCACTATGCCATTCCACAGACTCGATGATGCATCACTTGGATGTATTTGACGGAATGGCCTATACGGACTAGGCTATTTCCATTGTTGCTTGGCCACGGCCTAGCAAACGAGTTGGAATAAGTTTCTTGTCCCTTCGAGGATGAATTACGGTCTGTGCTTGATCCCTTTAGAGTAGGGAAGGGTAAGTATGCAGCCGCAATGAGTTGCAACATTGCCGGTCCAACACGTTGTCGCTCATATCATCTAATTTAGAGATGATTGCGACACTTTGGCCTCTCATATCATCTGGCTCGGTAGCTCGACGCAAGAGATGATTGTGGCCATACTTGATGAGGCTAGTTGCATTCCATTCCTTGGCCATGCTTCCTATCAAGGCGTTCGACATAGGCTAAAAACTCGAGTGTCGTAATTTAGTTCAAGAGGAGTCCATTTTGATGGGAAACGGCCCAAAGATCAAGACATGTTGATTTTTATCCACATGGTCACCAGAATTTAGCCAAATTCCATCGTTTAGGGCCTCAAAAGGCCGTTTTTGTCGTATTAAGGAAGTTTTTGCTTTCCTTAATAAACCATTTGCGGAACAAGGGTAAGTTGGAATGGTGTGGAAGCTAAGTTATATGCATCATGCTCTACGAGCATGCTTGCAAGGGCAATTGAACGTGCATTTTCCTAGCTTTGAAACCCGGATCGTAGCTTCATCATGGCGCATCGGGGAAGTTACGGCCTGCGGGGCAACGCGCCAAAGGCGTAGTTTTTTCGGTCCGTCACACCTTCCGAAGACATGATGAAGAAGAAGGAAGCGAAATTCAAGAAGTTGTGCAGGAAGCTGAAACTTAAGAGGGCGGCTCTCCAAAGCACGAGGGAGGCCTTTGCCAAAAGGAGCAAGCCGTTGTTGGAAAACTTCCCTTGAATATATATCTGTCTTTTGGACCTCTTATCTTTAGGTTTTTTTTTTTTTGAAACGCAAATGAGACGCCTGGTTTTGGTTTTTGATTTTCTGATTTTCTCGAGTTAATAGATAAATGCTACCTTGACGGTTTTTGATTATATACTTTTTTTTTGAATGAAATGTTTAGAATTGAATTGTCTTTGGCTATGAATGAAAGTGACGCATGCATCCCAGGAAAACCATGGAACCGTGTGTTGGTAGATGACATGGGATGAAACATGGCTATAGGTTTTATCAGAACTTGAAAAAGCAAACCACGTATTTTTGTCTAGATAAGACTTACTCGGTTTCTCGGGTCTTCGATGAGAATAAACTTTAGGGTGTAGGACCAAGTTTTTTTTTTTTTCGAGAAACATGGTCATGGGAAGTCCCAGTCTTCCGAGTCGTTGCTGAGTTTTCTGATAACTGCGCCGTTAATCCCTGGGCGGATCGTTTTGCTTCTAGCCTCTGAGAAGTCCCCAGTCATCCCTTGTCGTGTCATGACTGATAGTCCAGCCGTCGAGTAACTGAGTCGGAGTGAATCGCCTTCCTCTACCATCTTGACGCCTGGGTCGAAGAATGAGATCGCTGGTTGAAAATTGACATTGTAACCGAAAGATCGAACCTCCCGCCGTGGTCGCCAATTGTTTGTAGGTGAAAATGGTATCTGCTGATTTCGGTAATTGCGGGTGTGCAGGTGAGAAACAATTTAAACCCTAAACAATGTACTGCAAGGGAGTACTTTAGATTCGAGAGATCAATCTGTACAAGTCCTGCCTAAACCAAGAAATGGCCGTTCCAGACTTGTTTCAGTCACAAAGTGGAGGTAAATGGGTTGGTTTTGGGGAGGGAAGAAAGGAAAGTGGTGAGACCAGAATAGTTGATTCTGGAAGAGTAGTTGGGTTACTACGACTTGTTATCAGAAAAGTGAGAGAGCTAACAAGGTGAGCTAGCAAGCAAGTATTTCTGAGTGTTGTATCTCTCGTATGAACTTGTTGTTCAATGGAAATAGGTAAGACCTATTTATACAAGTCGGAGTAAAAACGTACCCTGGTCTCATTAAGGAGTGGGGAAGTAAATGGGAGGAGGTGGTAACCGTATGCATGGAATTGATGCTCCATAAAGTGGTAACGCATGAAACTGGTTTTCATGAAACTGCTAACGTTATGGAATTGATGTCCCATACTTATCCCTCTATACACAATTTTAAATTTTTTGGCGGTGGTGCTATTTGTAGGTGGTGGTGCCACCGCTTACACACATGTCACACCGCATTCAGGATCGTTAAACCACATTCAGGTTCATTACACCGCATTCATGTTCGTTACATCGCATTCACCCAAAGGGTTCACCGCTTCCCCTCTGAGGTTTAGTGAAGATTCTTAAGCTTCCACCACCACCACCACCACCATCGCTTCATCACCACCACTTCAACTAATTAGTTAAAATGGGAAGGGTAGTTTGAAGGAGGGTATTTTTGGAAAAGATAACACCGTTTTATTCAAAAGTGTTAAATCGGATGGAAGTATGACTATTTTGTGAACGAATTACAAAAGTATGACCATTTTGTGACCCAATTACAAAAAGTATGACAATTCTGTAAATGACCCTAAATTTTAGTACATCCCAAAAAGAAAAGTTACCCACCAACAACTTTAGTTCTTTTCTTATTGCTCTAGAGTGATAAAGACATGTATTGCATTTCAAACCATACTAAATTTAGAGGTATTGATTTTTCTTACAAGTTAATTTACAAATAAATTAAGTTACTAACATACCCTCACGATATTTTTTTCTCATCATTCTTGCCTTTACTAATAGAAATTCAATACATGTCACGACGTTACTAAAGACATGTATTGAATTTCAAACTATAACTTGATTGTGTGTGGAATAAAGTTCATAAAGATATTTCGAGTCTTATGGCCTACGTAAAGGCAAAGACAGAGATGCATGAAAAATGCATTGGCATTGGCCTTATGGCCTTAAACCATTTTGCGGGACACGGGTAAGTTGGAACGGTGTGGAAGCTAAGTTAGCTGCGTCATACTCCACGAGCATGCTTGCAAGGGCAAATGGACGTGCATTTGCCTAGCCCTAAAGCCCGAATCGTAGCTTCATCGTGGCGCATCGGGGGAGTTACGGCCCGCGGGGCAATGCGCCAAAGGCGTAATTTTCCGGTCCGTCACAGTTGGTATCAGAGCAAGTTCCGAGATAACTCATGGACTGTGCGGAGTGGACTTATCCACAAGTATTTTCCTTAACGGAAAACTTAAAGTTGGAGAGTAAGCCAACTTCTCGCGAGGGAAAGAGTTTGTAACTCGTCTTTGGGCCGGTTACTTTGCAAATCGAGTTGACCTTGTATAAGTACTGTGAGTTTGCCAGGCCTCTGTGGCACCCCGTTTACGAGCATTCATAAGACCGTGCGGGACGGTGGGTAGATAATGGGACTGATCATCCCCACATGTTGGAACTGGCCAAGGGTATGCATTGTCAGGCCCGGCTAGCATCCCACTTACGAGTGGCAACCCGGTAAATCCGTCAGGGACGGTGGCTTGTATACAACTGCACTAGCATTAGAGATTGGTCCTCACAACGTTGCGTTGGGTTTTGCCTTGTCATTTCGATAACATCTTTCAACTTGTGAACCTTAGGTATTTTTGGGTGGTAGTATGGGATGCTATCTAGGATACCTTGTCGAGATATCCTATTGGCATTGGCCAATTGCGATTCTTGGTTTTGTTGTGGGCACTTTTTGGATTCCTGGGCAGGTGGTATGGGACACGTGCTCAGAAGGTCTAAATTGTTGTTCATGACAACTTGAAGAAACCCGTGATTTCTGAGCATCTGGTATGGGACTTTTGCTTAGGAAATCCAACTCGAAGAGATTGTCCACAATAGTTTTGGTTTTGAATTTCGGGGACGAAATTCTTTGAAGGGTGTGATAATCACTACACCATTTTTAAGGATTCGCAACTAAAATTCGTAACGGCCCAGCAGCCGTTACGAATTTTTCTGTTACAAAAAGCCGTTACAACCCAGTTGTAACGAGCTGAAGCCGTTACGAAATTTTTTCATAATTCGTAACATGTTTTGGCTGTTACGAATCGTAACATCTTAATTTTTCGAGCGTGCTATTCACACGCTTGGTCAATCAAGGGTGGTCACACTTGGGGTTTTCTGGGCCCACGGTTTCTAACCGTCCATCTACACCGTCTATTTCTAAACTAATATCTCTACCTTTCATATTTTCTCGAGATACCCTCTCAATCATAAAGCCCTAGATATATTTTCTTTCACAAAATCTACCTCATCAGTTCATTCTCTATCTCTCCGTCGTCCCCCTCTACCAAACCAAAATTTTCGAGAGCAAATTTTTTTGTTGAGAGAGTGAGACAGAGATCTTGAAACAGAAAAACTCTAGTTTGAAAGTTCTTCAAACAGAAAATCCTTAATCAACTATGAGTACAAATCAATGAAAATTTCTTGAAGTCATCGATGAATCGAATCAAGATTCAGACGGTGAAGAAGAGTTGATTAAAAGATAACCAACTGAATCTGAAGATTTGACTGTCAAAAACAAACGAAAAAGATAGGTTTTATTTCTTCTTTTTTCATTTAGATCCATCTGTGATTATTATCTAATTGATTTCAAAACCAAATTTTACCGATTTCATGTGGAAATTCTTATTTAATGCTTGATCAGAATACATATCTATAATCGCTTGACCTTTATTTGTCTATTGAGATTAAAATCTCGAAAATTTTCTTCAAAAAATTCTAGGGTTTTCTGAGCTAAAAGTCCAGAAATCAATCATCTTTAATCAATCATCTTTAGATCCTTGATTAGCATGCTTGTATCTTTATTACCCATATTATTGATTTGATTTTTATGAAATTCAAATTTACTATCTTATTTTGAACTTATATTTGTTATTGATATATGAAGGCTGATAGTTTTGGTTTGCTTTATCTTTATCTTGCTGCAATTGAGATTGGTTGATGTACAGAGTATGATGATGCTTTGAATGAATGGGTTGCTTAGGAAATAAGCTGCAAAGATGATATTGCTGCTAAGCAAGTGATAGATTGAGTTGAGTTGTATTGGAAGCTGAAATAATGCTGCAATGCGGAGTTGTAGTTGTTCCAAAAGTTACTAACAAAGCTGAAATGTGCTATGGTGTTGTGCAGTGTTGCAATGGTTGTTGGTCTGATAGAAGAGAAGATGCAGTAATGCTTAGCACTGAGATAGTGAAACTTCATATTGGTCTTAAGAACTATGACCCTCAAAAGGACAAGCATTTAAGAGGTTCAATGAAGATTGGTCTCGTCTACATGGAAGTTTGAAGGTTTAAAGAAGCTTAACAAGAACAAAAAATTGGTCAAGAAGCTTGCAAAGAAGTTTCATGCTTTTCTAGCCTCAGAGGCTGTTATCAAGCAGATTCCTCATCTTCTTGAACCTGGTCTTAACAAGGCAGGCATGTTTTTCCACTAAGAACTATGTACTTAGTAATTTTTTGCTGCTTAATTAGTCTCACCGTTTAATTATTATGCTTTTGTTTACTAGGAATCCGAGGTAGTCATTACTAATTGTTTATGACCTTGTAGTTATTTGTTCACTTGTCTTTTTTTTCCACTGATGATTGTAATTTTTTTGTTTTAGCTTATGTTTGGATTTTATGCCTTGTGTGTACTGTTTGAGGATAAGGAAGCTGGGGAGGACAAGGCACCTGGTTGATGACATTTTCCTTTGTATATTTTGCTACTCGTACGTTTTTAAATTTTCTGTTCACTCTTCCTACTCTGCTTACGAGCGGTGAAGATTACGAGATACTAGAGACATTATTTGTGTGAGGAAATAAGCATTGATTCTGAATGGTGCGTTGTTTTTCTTTCCTGTTTGTAGGAAAAGACACTAGAAGAGTATGAAAAGGTACTTGAAGAGAAGATAAAAGTTCTGCAATGAAGGATGAAGAGAGGAAAGTTGAGTTGGACCAAGCGTTTGTGCTTTCACTAAATGAAAGGAAATGATGAGATTTTTGTCAAGCTGGTAAAAGTGATTGCTTCCTGTGCACTTGTTCTTTTGTTGCTTCCAACACACTTGTTCTTGTTGTTTACATTGGTTTACCTTTAAAGTTGATTGCTTCCTATGCACTGGTAAGATTTAGACATCTTGTGTGTTTGAAGATTTATGAATTTCCCAAGGTATCTGGTTGCAAGAGAATTGATGTCCTCAGTCAAGGTGCCGACCCTGTTGTTGCAAGCGATGGTTGTGGCATTATTAAAGAGGTGAGAATGCTGTTTATACATTTTTTATCCCTATAAATACTTGACCCCATTTGTTTAGATTGATCTTATTTGGCTGATTGTAACTCACATTATTGAAATTAGCCATGATATCTAGGGCAGTCGTTGAGTATGTGAGCTGTTTTGCACATTTGCAATCCGATGCTAATTTAAAGACCGAGCTGAAGTCAGATGTTGAGGAGTACTTGAAACTTGGTCCACTAGAGCTAGTTAAGGTATTCAGTGAATCCTGATGATGTTCATATACTATTGGTCGAGTCTTGTTTGAGCATCTTTCTATTTCTCGAAGACAATGTTTTCCAATGTTGATTGTTGGATTAGAAAATTTACATGTTACTTTTTTGCTTGAAGGTATGCGAGAACCATCCTCAAGGAGTTGTTTTGGTGAGACTCAAAGATACGAAGGATGATCACAAGTGTATAGGGCTAACGAATGGAAGATGGTACTTACCGGTAGGCTTTCGCGTTCAAAATTATTATTATCTGCATGGTTAATTGCTCAACTGGTAATGGGTATGCATATCCTATATCCTAATAGGTAATGGTAATGGGTATATACATCCCTTAATAAACTAAAAGTATAGCACAACACCTATATCCCTATCTTATTTTGGCTTTGTCTTCCTACTTTGTTGTATGTATGGCATTAAAAATTGCGTCCATAGTCACTTAGTTCAGACCCTATTGCATTCTTACAAGCGGAACAGTAAAGATCCGGGTTTGCGATTTCTTTTCCGCGATCGTCGATCACCCATTTTATTTTGTTATTTTTTTCTTTTTATTTCAGGTTTGATGGTAGGCAAGTGCATGCCAAAGATAGATGATGGATCCATTAATCATGCTGCTATCCGAGATCTTGAGTATGACGAAGCTCGATTAGGTTGGAGAGCAGGTACAAGTTCTGTAAGTTTCTATGTATTTTCTAAGTTAGAAGAATATGTGAACATAGGAAGTTTCTATGAACTGAACTTAGTAAGTTCATGTGTATTCTCTTAGTATTTGTTACTTCAGAAAAAAAAAAATTGATACTTAGATGACTTTGTGTTTCTTTTTTGTGTAAACTGATCTGAATGTGATATGAATTGATCGAGCGTGAAATGAATTTGATTGAAATAAATATTGTTGAGTGTGGAGGATGGAATGATTTGTGTATGCAGGCTATTTGGAATTCTGGCCTATTTCCGGCAGGTAATGAGCTGCCGGTCAACATTGACCGGGTCAAAATTGGTCATTGTTGACTGATTTAGACCAGGTCAATATTGACCGGCAGTAATTTTTTGCTGTTACAAAAAATTTTGTAACGGTCCCACTATTTATTCTGACTTCATGTTACAAAATAAATTCGTAACGGCTTTGCCATGTTACGATAAGTGTTAGGTAGTAACCGCCAAGTGGCCGTTACAAAGGCCGTTGCAAAAAAAAAATTCGTAACGGCTAGTGGGCCGTTACAAAAAAATTGTAGCACCGTGTTTCATAACGGTTGTAAATCCGTTACAACCCCGATTCGTAACACTCAAAAACCGTTACGATTCGGGAAATTTGGTGTAGTGATATAACACCCCGTGTTTTTAGCATGGTGCATGCTAAAAGATGCGTCATTTTCTTGTGATGAAGCTTCATCCAAAGCTTCCTTTGCATGGTGAGATACATTTGGCCCTGGGCCATATTTGGTGCCAAGTAAGGCACATCGCATATGCATATTGGCTAAGGCCAATATGGCATTGGTTGGAAGCTACATTGGCCAAGAGCCAATCTTGCATCAAATGATGCATTAGGTCGATTAGGTAGATGACCTTGAAAATGTACAACCAACATGGTGGACATCGGGTTGGCGATGGACAGCCAACATGGTGGGAGATCGGGTTGGTAATGTACATCCATCACGGCTGGACATTGGTGTGGCCTATGGGCCAAAGTCGGGAATACAGCCATCACGGCCCTTCATCGGGTTTGGCTCGGGAAATGTTCAGCCATCCTGGCCGGACAATGGAACTAGCATGTGAGCCAGAACTGAATGTACATCCATCTTGGCATGTGAGCCCAGGTATATTCCTGCTGGAGTTTGATGGCCATCTGCATTATATTCGCCGGGTTTGGCAGTTTTTGGCGATAAACTACGTCGTTCCTAGCTATCCATAAGGACCAAAATAGGAAGCAAAAAGCTGTGATAAATGGGGTAGGAGCTTTTGTTTTGAGGAGCAACGAGACTGTCGTCAAATGGGGCAGTGAGGTAGGTACGTTATGTGTAGGGTTTTTGATGTTCGTGAGATGAGGTAGTAGGAGATTCCAGGAATCAATGGATGTTTGACAATGAAGCAGAATGTGACTGGACATTTCAGGACTAGAACTGCACTGAGGACATAGGTTGGAATTGGTGAGTTGGATGCGGTTGAGAATGTTGAGGGTTGGTAGACCCTCATTAATTGCTTTCCGCAAGAAAAGTTGTACTTTTGGGGACACGAGAGTGTCCAAATGAAGGTAGTTGGTGGGAGAGGGTTTTGGTGGGTTTGTGCAGATTCGTTGATGAGGCAGTTATATCCTGATGCCGTCGTATATTTTCCGCTTTTGGTAAATGGCCAAATGATCTTGTCTGGTTGGTTGTTCCGTGGGATGGGAATGTTGATAATTCGTTGAACTATGGGTTGGGGAAGTAGATTCAACCTTTCCCGATTCCATTTCTTTGTTGACGGGTTGATGTTCCATTTCTTTGTTGACGGGTTGATGATGTCAGCAACCGACTGTTTTTCAATTTTAATTCGAGGAGGAGGAGGAGGAAGAATAATTAAAAATTAAAAATTAATAATACTTGGATTGCGTTTGACGAAACTTCCATTTTTCAAGACAAGAGGATAACTTTTTATGGAGTGTCCCGTGATGGTCCAATACGCGTCATAATAATTGAGAATTTTTTTACATCGTGCCGATTCACAAATTCGACGGGTCTCGGCATTTGTTTTGTTTTTATTTTTACTACTGTTAATGGGGGTATCGTATCACCTTGGGGTATACTAAATTTGGAGGTAACGGATGTTTCCTCTTATATAAACAAGAACACCCGGCTATATCAATCACGCTCTCCTTATTTTTAATAAAACATCATATCTTCTTCTTCTTCTTTGATTTGTTAAAACCAAACCCACATCACGAACAGAGGAACAGGTTCTTAAGCATACACACACTTTAAGTGTTGGTGCAGATGAATAGAAAAAGATAAGTTGAAATCAGAAAAAATATAATCCTCTTAAGAAAAGAAGAGGTCTTCATCAATTTCAACAATCTTTTTCTTGTAACTTAAAGGAAAAAGATGCCCAAGGCTTTGATTCAGCCAACAGAAAGATGATTTCTATCTTTTAATTTTACAAATCGGGGAAATGTTCGAGAATTTCGGCCGATTAATTTGTTCTTAATTAAATAATAAAAATGTGTCTCTATTTTTATTATTTAATTAGCAGATTAATTAAATATTTTTTAAATGACGGATATACCCTCAAATATTTTTATGGTGATAAAGACACGCACTGAATTTCAAACCATCACTTCATTGTGTGTGGAATAAAGTTCGCAAAGATATTCCGAGTCTTAAAGAATTTCGTTGTTGTTGTTGTTGCGGTATGGGGAATACTGCAACTTCCCGGCGGAGAACGAATCTTACCAAAATGAATGATAGAAACGGTTCAATAACCACATCGGCTCATAATGATGCAGTTGGTCTCTTCATGCCTTCAGGCTCTCGTCAAAAGCTTATCAAAATTCAGGTATGTCTTTTAATTTAGTTTTTCAAATTTTATCAGACCATCATCATCATCCTCTGCTCGAATTGATGTATTCCCATTCTATAATTTCTATCGCAGATGACATTATCTGCCAACGGGTTACGTTATGCGCATAAGTTTGAGTTTTTATCAAAGGTAATTAATTAACGACCAGATATTTGTTTGATTTATTGAACCGAGATCACAAAATGTTTTTTGAAACTCATTTTTGGACAAAACAAAATAGTTGGTCTCTAATTGAAGGTCAAGTTAGTTTTGTTCTGTTAATTTTATTTGAGTTGTGATATGCTGGAATTTTATTTAGATTATCTGTTACTAGTTCTTTTTTCTAGATCGGAGTGCAGAAGATGACCGGTTTATTTACTATTATTATTTTATTTTTTTTGGCCTGTTTTGCTGTTGGATTAAGAGATATGTAGCACTTGGAGTAAAAAACTCCACTGACAACCACCACCATTGGATTGACCCATCCAACGGCTCTAGCAGCGCTAGATCAAAAATGATCTAGCGCTGTTAGATCAAACTTTTTTCCGAGAAAGAACAGGTTGCTGTAACTTGAAGGTATAGGGTTTGTAGAAGCGACGAGTTTTTAGGAGTTTAGGAAATAGGACCCACCACCCCATGCTTGGATAGTTACACTCGGAAATAGGAAATAAGACTGTTAACGCAAATTAAGACTGTCTTAATTACACTTGGAAAGGACCCACCACCCCATGCTTAATTACTGTTAACGCAAATTAAGACTGTCTTAATTACTCGGAAACTAAGACTGTTAGTTTTTAGGAGTTTAGGAAATAGGACCCACCACCCCATGCTTGGATAGTTACACTTGGATAGTTTTTATTTATTAGGAGAAGAAGAAGTTTTATTAGGGAGAAAGAACAGGTTGGTTGCTGTAATAGGACCCACCACCCCATGCTTAGGAGTGTTTAGGAGTTTAGGAAATAGGACCCACCACCTCATGCTTGGATAGTTACACTCGGCAACTTAGCATTAGTTTTTAGTATTGTTTCTGTTTTTAGGCTTTTAGCACTCGGCTTCCTTAAATAAATAAATTAATCGTTTTGTTTTGCTCACGTGTTGAACGTACTCTAAGAAAAGGAAATTAATATAAAGCAGAGATAGAATCAGCCATGGTAAAGGAGGCGTAGGCCCACTTTCGCTTTTGTTTTTCGTTCTTCCCATCCTTTTTTTTTATTTTTATTTTTTGAAGCATCATCATTTTGGATGTGTATATCAAAAAGGAAATAAAATTTTCATATGATTTATTTATTTAGTTTTCGGGACAAGACAAACATAGGCGAGATAATGTGCGTGGATGCATCCGAAAACGAAATAAGATTACCTATTTTTTATGTTTTCTTTTTCTTTCCGGATAAAAAGGTTAGAATCTTATTGAAAGAGAAAATAGATAAATGCTAAATTATAAATATCAAGGGCATTTACGAAATTCAATTTTCTTTGATATACTCCAAGAAAAAATAGCTACCATTTCAACTACAAAAGTGGGCTATTAAGGAGACTTCTCCTTAAAATAATAAGATTAGGATGGTCGAAAGTCTATTATTTTACAAATGTTTTATTGTTGTAATTTTTGGTATTGCATATGTAATTTTGTTCTTTATGTTCTTAGCCAAAACCATACTAATTTTTACATTTTTCGTCCGGATTTAATTGATAAAATTGCATTTTACACGGATAGTAATAAATAGAAAGAAAACAACTATGCTTAAAAATAAATAAAATTAATACAAATATCCTTGGCTATAATTGACTATAATTAATGGTTCCAACTTCTTGGTACAAAGTACTCCCTCCGTCCCTAATATATAGGCGGAGTTTTCAATTTTTGTAGTCCCATTAGATAAGCGGAATACAATTTTCAAGATGGGTTTTTCTTATATATGCCCTTATTTATTATACATTGATAATTGTGTTGAGAGTGAGACAAAGGTTAAAACAGGAAAGTAGAGAATATTTAGGAAAAAATAATTTATTAATCTAAGAGATTTTGTAAAATCCGCCTATATAATAGAGATGGAGGGAGTAAGGGGAAATTAAGAAAATGCCCATGTGGGAAAATCTAATTAAGAAAATGCCCACGTTTTTTTGAAAATTAAAAAAATGCCCATAGATTGACCTTTTCCGTCCCGTTTTTTTGAAAAAACGGCTGACGACCGTTAGTCATCCTTAGTGCGCACGTGGAAGTAAACCAACCCTATTAAATGACCTTTAAGCCCCCAAATCGCCAAACTCGGGACTTAGATTAATTGAGTTGGGAACGCGAGTCGGATTCGATATAGAATCGGTTCCAAGCTAAACCGATCATCTTCTTCCCAAATCACTGTCGATTCGGAGCCAATATTCTCCATTAGTGAAACCTTGATCAAAATGAAAATCGTGATAAAGCTAGTTACAAACTTAAACAGAGACTAAAAATTAAATGAATTAATTGAATCATTTGATATAATAACATATACTTAAGCAATTTCATCACTTCTCCTATAATTTTTTTCGGCCATGCTCAAACAATTGGTATATGTAAGACGTATCTCAAACAATCCATATCACTTGCTAATTTTCTTCTCAATTAAATCCTGAGAATCTGAGATCAATAAAGATCTAATCATACACCAAAATCAATTTACCAAATCGATCTTCTTTTAAACCCAAATTTCTACTAGTTAAGGAAAATGCCTAAATTAACATGGCAGGAACTTCAATCCTTCGTCTTCATCTTTCTTCCATCACCAATAAGATAATACCCTGTACACTAAAACCCCAAAAACCCAATCAAACTAAACAAATTACCAACCCAAATAACTTTCATCCATCGCAAATAAAATTACATGCAGCGAAACATAATCATTCAAAAAATCTCCCCTAAATCAGTAAACCCTAAATTCAATTGAACAAAATTGATGAAATCCAAATTGAAATTTCGAAAAAATAATCTATGTAGAAATGGGTTACACTTACGGTTTTCCATAGCCCATGGCTTCGATTTTTCATCTTTCAATAACTTACTTCAGCTGTTCTTCAAATTGTTGACGGCAAACGTGTTTCTATTTGTCTTCCTCCACATCAATTGGAACTAATCAACAAGATTTGAGCATAAAACAATTCACACTCGATCCTTACCATTAAATTCTCTCGCAAACGTTTTCACTGTTTTGGTTTTTTTGGTGTTTCAATGTCGACTGAGAGAACAAAGAAATAATGATTCATCTTGTGTCTTCCGTTCTTTAACACTGGTCTAACGAGATCTATTCCCACATTAACAATTTCAACCGTAGATTAATCAAACGGACGGTGAAAGATGATAGGCAGTTCAAGTAATTACGCCCGTCAAAATCTCATCTCTACAGACGATAAATTGACTTAGTAAATGAGATTTTACTGAGATGATGGGTCCGGACGGAAATCATAACGGTATGGGCATTTTTTTAATTTTCAAAAAAACGTGGGCATTTTCTTAATTAGATTTCCCCTCATGGGCATTTTCTTAATTTCCCCTACAAATAAACACAAATTTATAAATTTGGGATTGATTACGGGCATCAGTGCAAAATGGGATGCATTGGATGTTGGATTCTGCACTGATTTTTTTTTTTTTTTTTCTTCTTTTAATAATTATAACCAAAATCAAAACACGAATCCTGAGATTCTTTTTCAACAATTATAATTAAAATTAAAATGCGAATAACTTGATTTAAAAACTTCGCTCGAAAGAAAGAAAAATATAGATCAAAGACATGAAATGGAGGATATCAGAAAGATTCCTCAAGCTTGAAACTTTAGAAAGGGAGAAAAACCTGAGGATAGAAACCCTGTTACAAGCCACAGAAACTAAGAAAATTTTCATTTTCCATCTTTACTGGAAAAGCCCCAATTGAAACCATTTTAAACCCCAGCTATGAAACTCCTCAAGAAAAGAATGAAGACGCTTAAGAGTTGAAATAGATTCATTTTAAACTAAAGATTACTGAGCCATGTAGTCTATGATTTCTTAATTTGGAGTTCCTTATTTTGATCTAGTTACTTATTACCGTATACAGTATTGCATATCTGTACTCCTTGTAGACTTAATTTTTGTGCTAATTATTGCTCTTAATGCAGTTGAATTTTCTTTATGTGCTAATTATTGGTCTTAATGCAGTTTATTTTTCTTAATATTGCTCTATTTTGGTTCTAGTGTAACCCCATGGTAGTAGTGTTCAAGAAAGCAAGTGATGGAACACTCAAGGAGATTGGGCGTACAGAAGTGAGGATGAATTCAAGAGATCCTGTTTGGATAAATAATATTTTCGCTTTTCATCAGTATCATGTGCCAACAGATGAATTGGTGTAAGTGTTTCATTCTCCATGAATGTTGAACTTGGTGGGTTTGGAATTGGATTGCTTTGAATCTGAATTTAATGTCCAAGGCATTTATGAAATCGGTGGAATTAGAATTTCCAATTCGTATGTTCTTTTTCAGGTTTCGTGTGTATCATGTTGAAAATGAAGACTTGGATTTGCCTGGAAATGTGTACTCTACCTTTTCCACCTCACAGGTATCATTTATTTTTCTTTACATGGAGAACTGATATGACAACCCTTATTAGTCAAGTGTCTTCCTGATCAATAAATTTATTTTTCCTAAGTTGTCTTACATTCCTTTATTGTCATTTTTGCAGTGCTTTTGGTAAACATCATTTTAAGCAAAACTTTTTCCAAATATAAATGTGCAATTTGTTTTTCCTCAAGTATCTCTCACTCTGTCATCATGAATTAGAAACACCACTATTTACCAATGTTTGTTCTTAGAAAGATGTGTAAAATCTAGAAACATTTTCTCATTAATGATGGGTCGCTGCAGATGCTGGAACCGGATGAGAAAAACTACATTGGAGAGGCTAGTTGTGTTCAGTTAGATGTAAGTTACTTAAATTCTAGTTGAAAAGGCAAATGCGTTCTCAATCACTTACTCCACAAATGAATCTACACAATGACATTGATTTGATATATTGCTGCCACAAAATCAAAGAGAGATACTGGCACGGGCACTTAAAGAGTCTAAATCCACTAGAGACATTTACAATGCTTTGTATTCTTTGTTTGGTAGATTGTTACGCAGCAGGGCCGCTGTTTGAAACTTCAACTTCATAGAGCACATGGAGACACCGAAATTAGAGGGATACTTAGTGTCCATGTGGAGGAAACATTTGCTGCAAAGCAAGTTGTTGAAATGGAACTGCGCTGTTCCAAGGTGGAAAATAAGGGTTTTATGTCAAAAAGCGTATGTACTTTTAGTATTTTTCTGTGGTTCATCTATTAGTCGTCAACCATTTATGTTTGCTTGACTGTGACCTTGGTTCCCCTTTCTTTTCTCTTAGGATCCTTTCTTACGAATTTTAAGATCTAAAGAAGGTGTTGATACTGCAATTCATGAAACCGAAGTGGTGAGGGATGATTCAAATCCTACTTGGAAACCTATACGTCTGACCACACAGCACTTTCAGAGCAAGGCTAGTATATCATTCTTTTATTTTTCCCATTTCTATATTTGTAATGTCTACTAGAATTTACGAATCCTGGCTTCTACTAAACTTTATTGCAACCTGATATGTTGATATGATGCAGGATACGCCATTGGTGATTGAGTGTTTTGATTTCAATAGCAGTGGTAGTCATGCAATTATAGGGTAAATATGTTCTTTTGCGTGCATGTTTTCCATTCATCTCGGTTGCAAAATATAAAAATTAATTTTACTTTGGTTCATCAGCAAACTCTGTACGTCAGTCACAGAGTTGGAACTGCTTCACCACAAAAAAGTGGGTACAAATTTCTGTACACCATCACCTCGTAAAGACCAACTTAAGGTTTGTCTCGGCATATCCTGCAAAGTATATCATACTGTTTGGAACTGATTTTGGTGATTTATCGGCTAATTTTGTTTAAATATTCCCTTACAGTTGTTGAAGCCACAATTGTTTGTGGATAATTATACTGAGAAAGCACTTCATAGTTTTTCGGACTACATCGACAGCGGGTTTGAGCTTAGGTTTATAGTTGCTGTGGATTTTGCAGGTACCAGATTTCACTGGTCTTAAAATGCTCCGTTTTTCTTGGCTTTGTTATTGTAGTTTGAAATTTCTCTCTTTGTGCAGCTTCAAATGGGGATCCTTGTCTCCCCACTTCGTTGCATCATATTGATCCCTCAGAAAAATTGAATGCTTACCAGCAGGTGAAATTACATCATACAAGATTCACACCCTCAATATGTTTCAGAAACATGTCTTAGATTGTGACATGATTGCTCAATTTTTTTGGTGTATTTTACACAGGCTATATCTAAAGTTGGAAGGGTGATCGAGTGCTCCGAGTGTGATCCTCGTATTCTTGTATGGGGTTTTGGTGGGATACCAGCTGGCAGTGTCGTGTCTGATTGTTTTGACTTGAATGGAAGCGCTGGTGAAACTAAGGTATTTTTCAGCACAATTAGGACACCCTCAATAAATTTGTGATCTGTGGTTGTCGATCACTCAATTTAATGTTATAGGCACATGTCCGAGAAAAAGTTTCTATTATTTATTTTGCACTCGCATTTATGCATTAGTGTTTTGTTTCCTTGCAGAATCTGACTAGCATGTACTTTCAGGTTGAAGGATCAAAAGGCATCTTGTCTGCTTATTCACGTGCACTACAGACGATTAGTCTTGGTAGTCCTGCTGCTAGGCTTGGTGAAGTCATAATGAAAGCTTCAGAACTCGCTTGTGATCAAACTACGTACACTGTCCTAGTTATCATCACTGTAAGTAGAAGAAACTCTTCCAGTCCATCTCGTCTTTCCTCGAGTTCCCTGCTTAACTACTGGTACATTGTTTTACTGTCTAGGCTGGTGTACTTGCTGATATTCAGGAATCTATAGATGCATTAGTGGGGGCTTCTCATCGCCCATTGTCGATTGTTATAGTAGGTGTCGGTGATGCTGGCTTTAATGATATGGAGGTAAAAGTATATTTGCAGTTCATTTTTATTAATAAGCATTCTTGTTAATGAAATGCTTCATAAAATAGAAAGCTATATTAATAGCATATTGATTGCTAGCTTCCACTGTTGGGCAGATCTTGGATGCCGACAATGGAATACCCTTAAAGAGTAGAACTGGACAGGTAGCTGCACGTGACATTGTGCAATTTGTTCCATGGTGCAAACTTCAGGGTGAGTAATTTTTGCTTGGTTGCTTTGTTTGTACATTATGAAGTTTTGTTTGGCGGAGCAGCTAATATCATGTTCAAAAAGTATGTCAAATAACTACCTCACTAAATAATTAGCAATAGCATTCGCTGCACCATAGGTCTATACTAACTCATTACTTACCAGTGAGAACTTTGGTGGTATGATTTTCCTCACATTCTTAAATTGACCCGCCTAGATGCGGCATAAGCTTGTGCAGTACTATGTGTTGTCCAATAGTTGCATAATGCTCAGTTGTCAGCACCTCCGCAATTCTGCTGTTGCACTTTTGTATCACTACCCTTCATATATTATTGTTGTGTTGTTGACAAGGAAGTCTCACAATCAGTTTAGGCATTATTATGGTTGAACATTCTCACTAATATTAGCTTTTGGGCCTATGTTCAGAATATCTGTTGTGCATAGTGAATCTGCGTGATGAGTTCTTGTTTTTAACAACATTCTCATGATCAGGTCGTCAGATCTCTGTTGTTCAGGAGCTTGTTGATGAGCTTCCTGGACAATTCTTGACTTATATGCAAAGCAGGGATATTAAGCCACTTTGACCATTTATCAGAGAATAGAACCCAGAAGTGTTTTGATCATTGAAGGCTTGGAGATAGGGTTGAATTGCGTTTATTAATCCGAGGACATCCTTTTTTGGTGATATTGTATATATGTGTTGTGTATTCTCGAGTGACCCCTAGTACTCCAATGAGTTTTCTCCAATTAGAACGAGGGAATTAGCACGGAAGGTAAATTGTGGATAAATATTGTTTAGACTGAAATACTCTTACCAAGGTATTGCATTGTACAATTATTATGTCTCTCTTTCGGGAAAACTGTCATCATTCATCAACCTAATATTTTTTTTAATTGAGGTTTGTTCAATTTAAACAAGGGGATATTTCAAAAAATTATCATTTTAATTAGTTATTGTTAGTATGAGAAATATGTATAATTTGATAGCCATGTTTATATTCGTTATGTAGGTGTTTTAAAAAACTTTTCAATGATATAAAGTTACGAATATTCGTAATATAGTTCGAGAGAGAAATCATTTCTAAGTTTTAGTTTTTGGTTGCCAATCTATGTAAGTATGGTTATAGTTCCTATATACTAGTTTTTACATACACTACCGTTACCGTATGAGGTTTTGTTATTTTGTGCATCCATGCATAAGATAAGAGCTAATCATTGGCATTGGAAATGAAAAAAGAAAACAGTAAAAAAATATGAGAGGTGGTCTATTTTGCGTTGGAGATGGTAAATGCTCGTGGGTTTTTTGGAATTTTCTCTATACAAGCGCAAACTTTACCTTCTCCAATAAAAAATACATTAAAATTAATTTTAATGTTTCTAGTTTTCACCAAAAGCAAGGGATAATAAGGAGAAAATATGATTTTTTATAAAATCCATGTTTTTTTCTTAATATAAGATATTTGACTTCTCCGCCTATATAATTTGGACGGAAGGAATACTTGCATTAATATCCGTACGAGTATAATTATAAAAAATAATTAAAATTACTCCTCTCTCCTCTTTGGCTTAATAATCGTAAAACTTGAATTAGGTCACCTATTGTAGGACATAGGGAGTATCATTTTTACTCTCCATTGTTACATCTCCATTGCTACAAAAATAAGTCACAATTTATTCAGTGTCAACATTATTTACACTAGTATTAGACGCACGCGCGATGCGCCTGCCGTTTTGTTCCAAATAAAATAAACTTATTGACATTTTCTGACACCATGCATACACACCTAGATTAATAACACAAACTATTGGTAGTTTCCAACAGAATTACATTCGAAAAAATACTAAGTAGCTTACTGTATAACTTAGATTCAAAATACCATTTACCCCCTCCGTTCTTAAATAATAGGCTGGTTTCTATAAATAAATGTTTCAAAAAAATAGGTTGTTTCCTAATTGGGAAAGTCAAATGTTACTTTAGTTTCTGGGACAACTTTTCTCTTAACTTCTTTTGATGACAAGTGTCATGGGGACCATTTTACTTTACTTCTTTTGCTGACAAGTGTTATGGGGACCATTTCACTTCACTTCTTTTATTGACAAATATCATTAGGACCACTTTCAATGATTAGTTCTCTTAATTTCCTTAATTTTCTCAAAAAACAAAACCAGCCTATTAAAAAAGAACGGAGGGAGTACAATAATGTGTTGCAGTAGATGTCACGAATTTCAGTTTCAAGACATTAAGTTACTCCCTTGCAATAAATGAAGGTCCAATGTATAAAAATGGAGTGTGTTGTTTTCCAGCATGAGAAGCCCAGTACTACATCAAGTGACCTGCCAACTTGTCGTTAAGATTAGTAGCTTCATGGAATTAAAACCAAGGTTTGAAAAACACCAGTTTTAATTTACATGGTTCAGGGTTCAAACAGTGTTGTACATGAAGACTTGATAAGCTCATATGAGACCAATTAAGAAAAGACTCTAAATCCAAATCTTGGCCACACTTCTCGTATTTGTAGAACCCTATGCTAGTGGATGAGTTTCCTGAATATAAGAAGCAAGTCCGAAATTCAAACATGCTCAAGAAAATGTAGTTATTTACTATTCTGATACTTATCATGCCGGTAAACCAAGAATGTTACACCAAAATGCTTACACTGTATGAACCCCTGTCCCAGTCGATAAAAAATTAGCAATGTTAGAGAAAAATGTCACTACAAAAAACCTGAGAAAAGGCCACTAAAATCTCGCAACTGCCCAGAAAAATTAGTTGCCAAAGGATTTTGGAACTAGTGAAAGGCAACTAATAGTTCCTATATACTTCGGCAACAAGTTGATCGCAACTACTGTTTTTAATAGTTTCTGAAATCTTTAGCAACAAATATATGCTAACAACATGAGATACGCTAGTAGCCTAACGCTTCCGAAACTAGGCAAAGGCTACTGCTAGTTCCAGTATATTTCGACAACATGTTAATGGCAACTCCAGTTTTCATTTGTTTCCAAAATCTTTAGCAACAAATGTAGGCCAACTACATAAAATATGCTTGTTGCCTAATTCTTTCGGAACTAAATGAAGGAAACTGCTAGAACTGCTAGTTACCAAATACTCAGGCAACAGTTTAATCGCAACTACTGTTTCCATTAGTTTCCAAACACAAAACCAAGTAGATTACGTGGACATGAACTCCGGCCTTTGTGGGTGCAAGTCTGACATCAAACATTCTCCAATGGGAACATGAAAACTCTATCCAAATCAATGTTTTGATTCACTATGATCAAATGCTTGGATGCACAATTAAATTATAAAAATTTTAACATGAGTCAACTAAATTGACGGTAATATAAACCGAACTATTTTACAAATTCAAAAACGCATATCATTCCAGTCAAAATCTGAAACTATCAACACTCAACAATTTCAAAAGTAAAACCCATGTTCTGCCGTATCCTGCCTTCTCCTATGTTGGCAACTGACCCTTTCAACAGTTAAAAAGCTAATTGTTCAGCAAAGTATTTTCAAGAATTACAACAAAATTGCATATAGATTCTTGTACAATAACATTACCCAAAAAAGGGGTGATCACAAGTAGTTCAATAACAGTTCTTTCTTTACTTTTAAACTCCGATGTTGGATTCTACAGATGTATGTATGTTGAGGTAGTTAAGAATTCTATGTTTTTGGTTATCAGAAGAACACTCCTGCGTGAAGATTGGATCCTGCTGAAAGGGGAAAATACAGAAATTCAACTTGCTTACGACTCTTAGAAAGGCCTTCCCTGCATACTCTGTCGGTAATGGTTTTCGTCGAGACCATTTTGCGAGCATTAACTACTGCAGCTTTTGTGAGCTACAAGCCCTCTCCTTTTTATTTTGTTGCTCACAAAGAATATTATTGGCATACCCTCTTGCAAACACAATCGACCAATTGAAGAAGTTAATACAACATACTCGCAAAATTAAAAGTTAGTAATTCAGTAACTGGTGCAAGTTAAGTTTAGTATTAAAGAAGTAACGTGCTCTTTCAAACCTTCCCCTATTTCATGTCGTACAACATTTAGTTTAGGACTACTAGTCTTGCATTTATGCATAAAAATCCAAGGAAAAACAGAACACCACACGGTGTTGTACTCAAACAGGAAGATTAAACAAATTATTTGCAGGGCTTTCTCCAATTGTGTCCCATTTGTCAAAAAGTATCTTTAGTTTCAAATTAAATTTGCTGGGCCTTTTACAAGAACTTGCAAACATCAAGGATTGGAGTGATAGATTAAAAATGAGTAATAGAGAACAATTTCCAAAAGGAAAAATGAATGAGTAATTTAAAGTGAAATAGCAAGAACCACACTACATATTCTAATAGACGAAATGAATGAGTGAAGAATTTTCACGGTTACCTCTGAAATGGTGGCCACAAAATAACTCCGAAAACTTTACTATGTCTGGCTCATCTCCTCTGTCCGACTTTGATACACCTGCCATCACAAATTTGACGTGCAATCCTTCCAAGAGCTTCTCAAATTCAACTTCTGCCTCGGTAGAACTACTTTTCTGTTCCACCCCAAACAGAAACCAAGATGATTTTTCATATTTGTGTTGAATTTAAAAAGGTATATAATTATTAGAACAAATGTGCATATGAGTTAAGACCAGACAATGTATGAAGAAGAGCCTCTGAATTGGCACATCTCTTTCTTGATTGTTATGTTACTGTATTTTATGTGTTATCAAACCTGTTATCGATACAACAGTTTTAACTTCAAACTTTTAAGTTTTCTAACAAGGAAATTCTCATTCAAAATATCAGAAGAGACTGCGTAACATTTTTACTAGCCAGTCGAGAGCCAATAAAGAAAAAACAAGTGCCAAACAGATGTCGATCAAAGTAAAGCAAGAACCTCATAGGAAAGGCAAAAATAAGGTTCGACTACGACCTTATGAAGTCACTGAGGACTCTCATATCGATGGTAATCACTTATAAATGTCGAATTTTCAGGTGAATTGAGAAAATAGGAAGGGCAGCATTGTATAACATGCAATGCCGGCGGCCAAATGCATTGACGACCTACTAAATTAATGTCACAGACTGTGTGCAATAAGCATTGGAAGGTGTACGTGTAACCATGCATTGGAGCTTACTATTCTATTTTTCGGATTTATCATGCCGGTGATAAAACTTGGTCAAAATAAAGCTACTCGAAAACTTCAACTAAATGTAAGAGCCAAACATGATAATTGGTTAAGTACATTTCCGTGTACGGACCTTATAATGGACATATCAGTCACACAATCCTTCGACACAAAGAAGGAAATCAAAACACAAACATAATTTGGAGTTTTACATGTAATAAAAAATTGTGCGAAAGATACAAATAAGACTTGGTATCACTAATACTAAATAACAGGATTTTTATCAGAAGCATGAGTTGTGGTTATCAGATCAATTGGTCCACCATCTAATCTATACAAATGCTTTTGGTAGCTTATAGATTCTATGTAGAGCTTATCATACAATCACATAATTCTCTGTGTGTGCCACAAAAAAAATACAGTTACCGTAACTTGTACCTGCAGAATGGACATGAGACCAATATTCTTTCACCAGTTGACCAAACAAAGATCCGTCCTCCTCCACCAACTTCATTGGTTCACCCTACTCCACTATTTTCCACTATTTTACCTGTAGGATATTAAATAGCACTTGAACTATCCATTTTTAAGCACTATGAAATTCATTTTTCAGGGTCTGATTTTAGTCTTAGGATAAAAAGGAACAATATTTAGTCTAACCCATTCATCTGCAAGTCATTGATTACCAAATAAGTCTGAAATAAATCCATTTGATACCTGCTAATGCAAAAGGTGAACTGATTTTGTTGGTGATGGAAGATTTTTTCTTAGTTCCACATAAGATACTCCGCGACTAGTTGAAAGATGGGCATCTTTATATTGAAAAAATAAAATCAAAGTTGCACAAGAAATGGAGCGTCCGTGCAACCCAAGTTGCACAATTCTGTGTGACCTACCATTTTCTCAAAATTTTTAATTTCATGACCCTATTGCCTAATTTTATGAAAATTTGGGGACGAATGTGAGAATAAATGTTGCATTCAAGAAATTTGATTTCTAAGATTTTGAATGAAATCAATCTAGGAAAATTCGGTGTAGTGGTGAAATTCGGACAAAGGGCAAAATAGTTAATTCAAGAAAAATTTCAGACCAGGGGCAAAATGATAACTTTAAAAACAGGGGTGAATTGTTGTTAGAGCAACGACAGTGGTGCGAGTATAACGAAAGATCAAAGACCAAAAAAAAACGAAAAAATTTGAGTTTAGTCCGCAGTGTGACGCTACGGTAGAAAGACTAAATTTGGTGGAGCGTTAACTATACGTTCGCCTGGTGTGGGGCGTTAACTATACGTTCGCCTGGTGTGGGGCGGAGGTATAATGCCCGCCCCACTAAAGAGAAAACAAACCAAAGAATGGGGCGGTGGTATAAACACTCGCCCCACTAAATTTAGAAATTAACAAAAAAAAAAAAAAATGGGGCGTTAAGTATACGTTCGCCCGATGTGGGGCGTTAAGTATACGTTCGCCCGATGTGGGCGTTAACTATACGTTCGCTCGACTATATTTGGTTTTGGTCTTGGTCCCAGACCAAATATAGTCTGGGATGTGGTCTTTGGTCCGGATTTTAATCGATAGTATGTCCGCTGTGTCTTGATTTTTGACCAAATATTTGGTTATACTCGCCCACTGTGGTTGCTCTTAGGGGTGTCAATGGATGAATATCCGTCGGATATTTGGAAATTTGTATTTGATAGGTTAAGCGTTATCGGATATCCAATATCCGATAATATCTTATAGGATATCAAAATCAGATATCGATTCCGATAGGCTAAGCTATAAGATATCGGATATTTATCCGATAATATCCGGTTCTGATAAAAATGTTAAAAACCCTGTAAAACATGTTCATAATTGAAATTTATGTTCAATTTCTCAAACATTTCATATCGGATGTCGGATATTTTACTTTACCCTTCTACTACCCTTCTACTCGACTCTAATATGATTAGGGTAAATCATAAATAAGTCATTGTTCTATCGTATATCGGATATTAACAATTCAGATGGATGGAGCCTAATCCGATCCCGATATATTAAGGAAGAAATATCCGATAGAATTTTGGATCCATATCCGATAAAACAAATAAAATCCTATAGGATCTCGAATACTCGGAAACGAATTTCGGATATCGAACATATATTTACAGGCCTAATTGTTGTTTTCACGACAGAGGCAAAATAGTCATTTTGGGGTTGAACAAAACTAAGATCACAGACGTTCAAAGACATGTAAAAAGAATTCTTAAGATGAAGCTCAACCCTCATCCCCAAAAGAAAAACTTAGCCCTAGTTTCATTCCTAGGCTCGAAGAGACGATTCAGCGGCCAAACTCAATTTTGATGAGAGAGGCTCGAAGCCGTGATTCCAAGCACATTCGCACGGGATACGAAGGCTCTAAAAAAAAAACTCTTCCAGTTTATGTGACCCTGATTGATTATATCCTTTAAATTACTTAGCAATTCCTAGTATCAAAAAATTAATGAAACTTGTCATGTTTATCCGAGGTGATCATCGATTTATGTTCTCAATAAGAAATTAACAATTGTTTCCTCCAGATAATGAGTTGCGAATGCTAACTTGAAACGCAATATTTACAATATAATTTTCAAATATTAAGTTTTCAACGAATAATATCGGGTGAGAATCTGAAATCGAGGGATATATGTGAAATTGCTTGGAAACCGCGTAACGATTAATCGAGTTGAAATTAGTTGAGGAAATGGATGGAAACGAGTAATGTCAAGAGATATTGTGTAAGCCTGGTGGATAACAAGTAAAATGAGTGTGGCCGATGGACATTCGGTGAAATAGGTGGATATCCGGAGAAACCAATGAAATGAGAGTGTAATTTGGTTAGGCGTCTCTATAATTCGTTGAAATATTTAGCCAACTCAAGAATTCCTTCAATCTCGTTGGATATGATTAGATATGTACATAAATCAATTCCAAGACAATATTATACGACTCTATAATCTGTTCAATCTCACTATATGTGCATAGAAATTTACATAGGTCGATTCCAAGAAAGAGTTATACAACTCTATTATTTGAAATATCTATCATATAATATGAAAAGAAAGAGAAAACCTAACTATCTTTCTTTATGTTTTTATCTCATCCTCTCATCCTGGTACATGCTCCCTTAACCTCACTAAAAAAAACTGAGAAATAAGGGCCTAACTCGACATTATTTTTTCCCCTGTCTAAACTCATCGAACTAATAACGAAACTTAGACCGCTAAGAAAGACAAGAAAGATGGATTCACTGTATGGCTAGACCACCAAAGTGCACGCACATATGTATCCCCTTGAGTGATTTTGACCAATGTTGACTATCACTATTGAAATCCGTGTGGAAATGAGTGAGGTCGACAAATGTTGTATAGGTCCGATGATAATCTGAGAAACCGCTAAAATCCGACTATTTACCTCACACCATAATTTGTAGAAATATTTACCTGACTCCAAAATTCGTTCGATCTCTTTTAGATTTAGCTAATGCGCAAGATACAATAGGTGGACGTAGCTGGAGCCAAAGCGAGACAAATGAGGTCTGTAGACCCACTTGTTTTCAAGTTCCAGTGCTAATATGTTTGATTTTCTCGTAAATTAGCCATGGGTGGGGGCAAATTAGGTAGGAAGAAATTTAAAATATCTGTTTAATTGATTTTGACCCCGGGACTTGTAAATGTTCCCTCCGTCACTGGATGTAGCTAACGGTGAAATCGAATAATGTCGAAAAATATTGGATGCACTAGATAGAGATCGATATTTTCTGGATCTCCATATGAATCTCGATAAAAATTAAATCATTTATATTATTCAGACTCGATACTCATTTTTTTGATTCCTTTTCACCGAATTCGTTTTTATTCTCATACATTAGTTTCAATTTCGACGAGTCAAAGGTCAATAACAATTTTCGAGTTCATTGTTTTTTCCAAAATTCATTCACAATTATCGGATTGTAGGTTGCAATTGAGATTTTCGGTCTAACATGAATGATTTATTATAGTCCCATTACTCAATAATTTTACCAGTGAGCCACTGTGACACCGAAAGTTGCACCTTTTAAATAGAAAAAAAATCCTCAATTTTTTTTATAAAAACTCCATCAAATTTTACCATGTCCCGCTTGAGTCATGTGCCGTGAAACACGTCCAAGTGAGGAAAGGTATACCAAAGATCGTTTGATGTATTACACGTGGTTGTACAGTAAGCATTGAATTTCTTCGACCAATCAAATAGGCGTCGGAGTTGTGTAATTGTCCAACGTGCTACACCGTATGACCCCCATAGAGATATAATCACCCAATAACCCTATTTTCTACACTATCCCATTTCTGCGCCGCTGTCTCACCTCTCTTCATCTTCTCATCTCTTCGTCTTTCTGCTGCTCCTATATTTTGAGATTCGTTAAGGGTTTCTGTTGAAGTGAAAGTTGAAATTCATTGAGGGTACTAGTTGAAGTGAATAAAACGAAGGAGATTTTAGGCTTTCTGTTGTTTTAGGGATTGTTCCGAAGAACTGAAATTTTTGGAGCAATTTCGTTTTGTTTTCAAAACCCCTAATCCACAAAATTGGAAGGAGTTTAAGGATGTACAAGATAGTACACCTCCACCGAAGCTAAGTCCCATTTACTGGTTGTCTTTTGCTTGATTTTGATGGGTTAAATCTCATTTACTGGTTGTCATTTGATTTATTCTAATTGATTAGATAGTGTCACTAACTTGTTTAATTTGGTTGGAATTTCATGATTTTGTAGATAACAAAGTGAAATCTGAGGTAAAGCGCTCTAAATCAATTGGTGAAGTTGTGGATTCCCTGTAAATCTTGCATCTATGTATGTTTAGGATCCTTATTTTTTCATGAGTTAGGGTTTTGAAGATTTACTCTAATTAGATTTATGTGAATTTTCAATTTTTTATATGTACTTTGTATGATCTGATAGCTATTTTTTTCTAGATTTGCAAGTTGTTTGTAGATTCCAAATTTTGTTCGCTTACTTTCTTTTGTTCCGTTTGCTCAAAATTAGGATAGTGTTATTGTAAATGAAATTGAATCTTGTCTATTCACTCCCATGTAATGATAGTTAGTCATTGAATCTTAAATTTATTAAAAATCTTTAGTTTGTGTATGTTGATTTTCTTAGGTATATCATTTAAGTGTTGATTATTATTCATGTGTAGAAACCAATACTATCCCTCCCCGTAATACACTATTTTGGTATTGTCTTAGTTCATGTTGTTCTTGATTGTTATTATGGGTGTGTATCATCTAGGTTTTGTTTGAAAGTTTTCTACGTTTTGCTTTAAACTAGTATCAGCTGGTGTTTTCCACGTTTTGCTTTAAACTAGTACAATGAATCTAATCATTTGGTGTTGGTTTCCGATACTAGTAGTTTCTCTTATAATCACCATTATTAGGTTCATAATAAGCTTTATAGACTCATCTGCTTCTTTATTCATCATATTAGCCTCGCAATGGTTGAAATGGTTCTTACATCATTTTGGTAGTCTTAATTGTTGTTTTCAAATTTGAGTTGACTGGAAGTTTAATGAGCAATGAACAAGTTTAGTTGTAATACTTCAATGCATTTTTCATTAAGTTAAATTTAAGTATGTTCTTAAGTGGAGGTGTTCATGTCTTCAACAATCTAACCAGAGTGTTTTTAAGGGGAAAGCGTTCAATTTCACTTGTTGTTTTTTGACTAAAATATAGCTGAACTATTCTTTTTCTTTTTGCTTATCCTGTGTTTTGTATCTTGCTGTATAGAGAATTTGCTGTCATCTAAATTGGAATGTGCTAATCTGTCATACATAGTTGTCTGTCATTGTATAAAAAAATTGGCTTGTTGTCTTTCTGATTGCTTACTTATAAAATGGTTCAAACTAGTAGTTCTTTGTTGACCTATTACCAAAGGTCTATCCTGTTGTTTTAACTAGACAATAGTCTTTGACCTAGAATATGCTATATTATATGAACCCTCTAACTTGTCTGTGTGTTTGTGCAATTGTAGGTAACTGCTGCTTTTCTGGTGAACCAGTTTGAAGATTCTCAGCTGTGTGACAATTAGTAAGTTGGAACTCTGATATGAAGGATTTCTTTTACTGGTTGCTATCAATAATGACATCAGGGAGAATTATTATTATTTGTGAATGCTCTATGTTGTTCATTTTACATTTTGCCCCATTTTAATTTTTTGTAGATCAATGTATTTTCTGTTTTTTTAACCCAATGTGGGAAAACTGGATAACCTTTAGCATTTGAATTTGCCTGATAATCACCTTTGGTAAAATCTATTCAATAACCATAGTCTAATTTAATCTCTGAAAGTATTCATCGGATACCACCATTTCATCTGATCCTCTTTTTTATGTGGCTTTTGTGTTGCAGTGCATCTCTTAGAAATGACCATTTGTTCCAGTTGACCAAGCAGGGTCATTGTACCATCATATTGTAATCAGTGTTCTATTTTTTCTCTTTTGTCTTTGTTGTAACTTAAATAATTAATGAATAAAAGATTACTTTCTGAATTCATTTTTGTATTCAGCTTTATTGGTGGCATTTATCTAATGTTTGGTTTATGGTCCCAAGACTCCCGGCACCGCAACCTATAAAATTTGCATTGGCTTAAACTTTTGACCCAATGAACATTTATTATGTACAGCTTTATCTGTCACATTTATTTAATATTAATTATTATCAATTCTGATTAATGCTGGTTTATATATCAATGAAATTTGCATTGGTATAAACGTTTGACCAATGAACTGCCATGCCCATAGTAATTAATAAAGCACCTTGGAAATAGCACCTTTTGCAGTGCCCAAAGTAATTAATCCACCAACTTGGAAATAGCACTTTGGAAATAGAAGCCGTTATTGTTAAAATTTTAGGCAAGTGTCTCGCAACTACAAAAAGTTAATTGCGGATATGCAGGGCAACTGGATATAATGTTTGGCAACTACACGTGATATTAGCTTTCAAAAAATATGTTGTTGCCGATATTATTAGTTGTTAAATGATTCGGGAATTATCTACTAACTACCAATTTTAGTTGCAGAATAATTTGGTAAGCATATGCCAACTACAACTTACTTGCTTTAATCTATCGTAATTATGAAATAATGATATTTGGCTACTACCACCTAATTGCTAAAAAAAATCGCAACATGATATAAACTTAGTTGCCATAATGTTTGGCAAGTAGCTGACAACTACAAAAATTTAGTTGTTATAATGTTTGGCAAGTATCTAGCAATTACAAAAACTAGTGGGCCTAAACTATAGCATTTATAAAATAACGTATTCGGCTACTACAACTTAAGTTGCCAAAGTTACACATAGCAACTAGGCATTTTTAGTAGTTGCCTTTACATTTGGAAACAACCCATACGGCAACTTAAGCTCCGCAACTACCATTAGTTGCCTTTCTGTTTCGCAACTAAAAAGTTATCTTAGGCAACTAAACTAGTCTGGTTGCCAATGCTCAGTTTTTTTGTAGTGTGTTAAGTCCCACCTCCTCTACATTTCCACATGACAAACCAAAAAGTAATCCAGAGAAGTTACTATGACCCATGACATCTGTATTTGTACCTGACAATATATGCTACAGTCTTGAAGCACATACTTGACGTTTAACAGCCTCTCATTGTAGTATGAAAGACAGAAGTTCCCTGAATGAGGCCTCCTGTACGGCAGCCACAAAACGGAACTTATTAAAAGGGGTACATTATTTATATGTCCCTACTTTTGACACTCAATAAATATGTCCTTATACAATAATAAATATGTCCCTACTTTTTTATAACCTTATCCATTTAATATTAGATTACCTTACTACCCTCAACTCTATAATATTTTTCTTTATTTCAAAATACAACAAATTTCTTCCTCTACTACTTCACCACCACCACTAGCACCACCACCACTACCATTCCACCACCACCGTTCAACAACCACCACCTACCAACCGCCACCACCACTAATATTCCACCACCACTCCTTCACCGCCACCATTACACCACCACTAGTCCTCCACCACCACCATTACACCACCAACAGTCCTCCTCCACCACTAGTCCGTCGTCGCCGCCGCCACCACCACCGCCACCGTCGCCGCCGCCGCCACCGTCGCCACCGCCGCTGGTTTAGATATTTTTGGATCAACAATAGTAGTTGATCCAAATAAAAATAGAACCAACAGTATTTGATCAAAAAAAGAATCAACAGTAGAAGTTGATCCAATTTAGTGGATAAACTTCCATTGTTGATCCACTAAAATTGGATCAACAATGGAAGTTGATCCATGTAAAATTGGATCAATAATGATAGTTGATCCATGTAAAATGGAGTGAACTTGGCGTGAGTCGAACACGCATCATCTGACATGGAGTCAGTCATGCTACCATTGCACCACAAGTTCAACATTGGAAGAAATTTACATCATTTAAACTACAAAGCATGAGTTCAAAGGATCAACAACAGTAGTTGATCCCATATAGATGGATCAACAACCATAGTTGATCCAAAATATATGGATCAACAACCATAGTTGATCCAATATCACTTACCGCTTCAACCCATATAACCACCATATTTCATTACCCGATCATTACATGTAGCTTCATAAACACCAACGGCTCCAAGAACGACTTCAAAACCAATCTCGACAACTACAAACAACCGTAACCACCATTATACTACTATTTACATGACTAATTTCTCATTCGTACCTCTCCACCATTACCGTCACTAACAAATCACACATTTCAAAGACCACCACCAACACCAAAACAACCGAGAACCAAAATCCAACAAAGATACTTTATCCATTTCGGTTGGATCAACAATGGATGTTTATACATTTCGATTGGATCAACGGTGGATGTTTATCCACGATAGTTGGATCAACAATGGATGTTTATCCATGCTGATGAAAAATGCTACCATTTAACCAGTTGCAGTTTCAGATCCACCAACAAAACCATCAAACACCATTTATAATCCATAACAACACCACCATTGTATGCTCTGAAATCTGCAACACCAATTCGAACCATCAGAACCACCATGAGCTCAAACCCTAGCTTCAATTTATGCAAAATCACAAAATCAAATCCTAATTTTAGATCTAATCTCACAAATCACCACCACCAACAATTATACTCAATCTTCACCACCACCCACCACTGTCTATAGCACCAATTTCATGAACCCAAATTATTACAATCATTATTCTAACCTATTCACTCCTTTTTCCTCCATCACCACCAACACAATCTCCATGACCACCACCATCATCAAATAATGAACAATGATTCGATATCCTCCTCCACTGCCACCACCACCACCACCATCATCAAATAAAAGAGCGGCGATTTAACATCCTCCACCACCCAGATCTAAGTTCGGAAGGCTATTTTCTCGTTGATTGTCCGATGTGATTTGAGTTGTATACCTAAATCAAGTTGAAATCAATATAAAACGTCATTTAAGAGTTGGGTATGGTGATGTAGGTGGTGGATTAGGTAGTGACGGAGCTGATAATGGCGGTGATGAAGATAGAGGTTGCGGCGGCGGCAACGAAGATGGTTCTGGAGCTCGATTTGTTTTCTCTGGATGAGAAATAAAGAAGATAAGAAGAATCAGAAGTCAATAAGGTATAAAGGTTTGGGTATATTTGGAAATCTCTATATTGTGGATGGGCCCCTGATGGGCTTATAGATAAAGAGGGACAAAATTATTATGTGATAAGGATATTTGTATAGACCTTCAAAAGTAGGGACAATAATTCAATTACCACTATTAAAAGATCATAGCTTATCAATTACTAATAGTCTAATACTAATTAACCTATATCAAATCACACAATCGATTCCTCCTATGAGAACGAATCTACATACTTGAAAGGATTTTATATCTCAATCTTGATCAACTTAAAGCAATTAGGTGGAATTCACAAACTGTTGTAAGATTTTGCTTATCATGTCATCTAATATCACTAATGAAGTCTCTTAAACGCCAAGGAATAGCAGAGGAGTTCTGGTGAAGAATTTTAACTATGCGCAGAGAGTTACCTTGCAAAATGAGGTTTTGAACATTTGAGGACTTTGCGAGATTATTGCCACCCTAAAAGCATGCGCCTCCGCCACCAGTTGGTCATTCTAGTGAAGCAAGTAAGAACCCACCTTGTAGATGCCATCATGGTCGTAAGTGTTGGAAAATATACCAAGTAGCAATTAGAAGAGACATGTTAATGTAAGAAACAACCAAGATTACAAGTACATGAATTTTAGACTTGTAAATATTTCACAGTGGCATTTTATCAAACACCTTCTATGCAATATAACTCTATATTGTTGTTAGTTCAATTCATCCTCTATACTTACCACAAATGCAATGTTGGTGTATTTCATTCAATACCCAACTTCATAAGCATGCCTGTGAGTATAATAAACACATTTTCAAAGTAATTCAAGCATTCAAATCAATAAGACAATTGAAAAGAAAAGGACATAGAATTAGGGAATAGAAATAGCAAACAGTGGATTGAGGCTAGAGAAATTCTCTATGTCCTTAAAACGATTATGCCCCCACATTGATGCCGTATGGTTGATTGGCGTTCGTCTCCTAGGATACAACAATCTCCTTCTTGATTGATGCAGCACTTCAAACAATCAAGACACAACAAACTAAATTGTGCAAATATGTAATCTCTTTGACACTCTGAACTTGACACAAAACAGGAGTGAAAACTTGATTATAGAACTGGGAAATCAGAGGAGGTTTTATAGAGAAAATGGTGATTTGTAAAACAAGGAAAAGAGTCTGTTCCCAAGAGGCACAATGTTTGGCCACGAACAGACTTCACCCCTTCCCAACAAAGTAGCAGTTAGGAACTGTTTGGCCAATGGTTTTGTTTGGAACCAAATGTTAACCAAATATTAACCGTTGCCAACCCTTGTTTAGGTTCCTTTACTTAATTTCGATTCAAATGATTAAGGAATTACACCTTAAATTCCAACAATCCCCACATGAATAGAAATTGTCTATTAGAAAAGAAAAACAATTCGAAAACGGACTTTGAGATTACATAATGAAAGTTACAGCATCGGGATAGGTGGCTTTTGGCTTTGAACCTTCCCTAGTGAATTTTGTCGAATTTACCGCCTAGTGACCATTGGTCTTGAACTATTCAACTTTATAATGTAAATTGAGACAACAAAATTCACATTGTTTCTTTCGGGCACTTTTAGTTCTTACGGTTGTGTTCATTTTGGCCCCGAACAACTCCCGAATTCATGAGTGCTATTAGAGAATATAGCTTAAGTATTCTCATAGAAATGGCCACGTTTCTCACTCATATAGGTGATCTCCCATTAAGAGTAACCTATCTTACTCCACTTATTTCTAAGTATAGGAATCATTAAAAGCATTGCTTACCCTCTATCACTTGTACATGCAACACTGTTTGGGTTTATCATAGGAATGAGTAGAAGAGGTTTTACATCTTCTACAGTGTTTTACTTCAAACTTTACATATGTTTGTTGTCTCTTTGAACCAAGATCATGGGTTCTCCAATCAACAAGGTAGAGTTTCTTTTATGAAAGTTCATATTACAATAGGCTAAAACCCATTCCCCTCGATAACTCATTAATCTCTAGTCATCTAGAATTTTATAATTTATTACGTGCGGTCTATTGAGACTATTCTCTAGAGATAATAAATTTCGTAGCTAATACACATTTGCTTTGAAAAAGTCTTGGAATCCCTTTCCAAGTTCAAGCATCTAGCTACAAGTTATTTCAATCAATTCATGTTCTTAACACAAAGTACTGGCAATTAGCGATATACAGTAACTCCTCATTTCTGACATTAGGCCGCCCTAATATCCAAATTACTACATTATCTCGCTTATGCCCCAATTCTGAAACATGAATTATTGAATGAACTTAGATACAACCCCCACAGTAGGATGTTTATTTCCTATCAAGGGGGGAGATTCAATAAAAATGATCAACCATCTCCATGGTTTAACTATGTCATTTAATTTTCAGACTAACTTCTCAAAAGTTAAGTTTAGTACCTAATTGATACCAACAGTGAATAGGTACTATCACAATGATCAACCACTTCAAGGTTTAATTGTGTTGACACAACACTAGTTTCAGGTTCAAACTTCTCTTGTCATGCCTTTTAATTTCTTATATTTAACTTATAAGATAATTAAACCATCCGGCATTTGGGACTTTCTCTGAATGATTTGAGAATCACTCATCACAATCCCCACACAGTACAAAGTAGAAGGAAGGCAGTCCCAAGCACTAATTGTCCATACAACAAGGTCAAAAACATATACTTTGAACCCTGATACATGCACATGATGGAGATTATTAAAATGATTTCACTCAAACCATTCAACTGATCCACTATTATTTTGTTTGGTGACTAACCGTCAGCCAAATTTGGAAACCACACATCACAATGTCCAATAAAATAAAAAGCGTAAGTTCATATACATCAGTCTTACACACGAACCAATTTAGAAAATGCATCCTTCTAGCTTTCTTTAAAAGGCAACACATTTTTCTATCCTTTGGTTCATACGGGGTCAAGACAAATATGAACTTAGTCTTTGCCAAATTACTGTACCATGTATAAGTACATGATAAACATGAAAAGAAATGGTTTCACACAAACCATATAGTTCCATACGTTGAAACACAATCAACAGATTAGTAACAAGCAAGATTGCGTAATAACTAATCGTTTGGCAGACACGAGCAATGATCTTAGAATTACATTATCTTTCACATAGTAATCCTAAATGGTGAATTTCAAAATAGACATTCAATATAAGATCCTGATCTACAAGTAAAGTCTTATCATAAAATCATAAGGCAACGTGGGGATTGGAAAATCACCCTGAACTAGGATGATTTTCTCGCTCTTCAGAATTTTCGCAGAAACAAGACTCAACTTTCTCAAATTTATAAAAATACTTCCACTACTCCAAAAATTCCAAAATTTGGTGGAGAGTATCATCAGGATGTCTAGTATGCACTTCCAAAAGGATTAATCCAAATTCCTTTAAAGTAAAAAGATATACCCGAATATCTAACTGATGTGCAAAATTGAACCCTTTACCAAATTCACCAAAATGATCCAAATTTGTGAAATTCAAAAGAAACAACTCTAAAATTTGCACATACCTTTTTCATAACGATTATCATGCTAATCCTTGTCAAAACTTTTGCTTTCAGAGGGATTTCCTTGTGCGCCTTAAGTTCATGGCGGTCACTACACCACGCCATTGTTCTCTTCTTTTTCGTGATCACAAAATCAAGTAGAAGATAACTTAGTACATTTCATAAAGATTAATCGTTTTAAGATTGTTGCAAAATATACCAAGTAGCAATTAGAAGAGACATGTTAATGTAAGAAACAACCATGATTACAAGTACAAGAATTTTAGACTTGTAAATATTTCACAGTGGCATTTTATCAAACACCTTCTATGCAACAGAACTCTATATTGTTGTTAGTTCAATTCATCCTATATACTTACCACAAATGCAATGTTGGTGTATTTCATTCAACACCCAACTTCATAAACATGCCAGTGAGTATAATAAACACATTTTCAAAGTGATTCAAGCATTCAAATCAATAAGACAATTGAAAAGAAGAGGACATAGAATTAGGGAATATAAATAGCAAACAGTGGATTGAGGCTAGAGAAATTCTCTATGTCCTTAAAACGATTATGCCCCCACAATGATGCCGTATGGTTGATTGGCGTTCGTCTCCCAAGATACAACAATCTCCTTCTTGATTGATGCAGCACTTCAAACAATCAAGACACAACAAACTAAATTGTGCAAATATGTAATCTCTTTGACACTCTGAACTTGACACAAAACAGGGAGTGAAAACTTGATTATAGAACTGGGAAATCAGAGGAGGTTTTATAGAGAAAATGGTGACTGTAAAACAAGGGAAAATAGTCTGTTCCCAAGAGGCACAATGTTTGGCCTGAACAGACTTCACCCCTTCCCAACAGGCAGTAGCAGTTAGGAACTGTTTGGCCAATGGTTTTGTTTGGAACCAAATGTTAACCAAATATTAACCGTTGCCAACCCTTGTTTGGGTTCCTTTACTTAATTTCTATTCAAATAATTAAGGAATTACACCTTAAATTCCAACAGTAAGGAACTGCAGCCCCAGCAGAAATCAGTTTGTGACTGGCTATCTGATGCGTTTTGATATACACTTGCTATTTGTTGTTTCATATAAAATGTTTTGTGAACTCCACCTATAACAGTCTTATCAGGATTTTATATCTCCATCATGATCAACTTAAAGCTTCCCTTTCATGTATTGTCATTGAGCTTTATTTGGCTCTTTCAAGAATTCGGCGCTGTTGTAGCAAATTAGATCTTTGATGAGAGTCTAATTCAAGGCAACGTTGTCTTTTACTTTCATTTATCATATCCAGCTTCTCTAACTTGTGCTTGCTCTGCGATTCCGTTGATGTTCCTATCAACTCCCGAACTCGAGCTTGCCCTGTGATTCTAGGGCTATGACGGGGAACGAAGACTTCCTTGCTTTCCATTACTACAAAGATGCGGCAAACATGTATAGATCCAATCATCAAAACCAATAAAGAAAGCTTTTATTACACACACTGTGTCCCCATTCAAAACTTCATTCAAATTTTGTATGTACATAACCCAGCCAAAATATCTTACATTTGTTTAATCTTGTCTCTTGAGCATAACACTCTAACAAAACCCCAATCATTAACCTGTTTAAGTAATAAGCATTAACTCGAAATCATTCTTCTCCGTAGTACTTAGTAGCATTTATGTGTGTACTTGGCCTAACAAATCATATGATTAAACATGTTATAGCCTCAATCATCAAAAACCAATAAAGAAAACTTTTATTGCACAAACTCTATCGGTGTGCGGTGTGCCAATTCAAAACCAACAAATAGCTACTTCATTCAAATTTTGTATGTATACATAATTTAAAACTAACATTAATCCAATCATATAGACAGGTTATTTCCAATAAAAAATATCAAATTAATAACTCAATTAGTTTAACACTAACCTGTCAAGAAAAGATGATCTTTAACCGAAGCATTTATGTAGCTTGAAGCTGTTCTCCAAACCATTGTTCACAAATTATTCAAAGATGTATAGTCTGAGCCAAAAACCGAAAGTGAAACTGAAGTTCACAAATTTCTGTAAGGTCCAATTTAAAAAACGTTTGAAATTGGGAAGGCAATGCTAAAAATTTAGGTCAAGAAAAAAGAGTGATTGAAATTCCCGAAATTAAATAAGAATCAGATTATAGTTTGATTCAAAATCTCACATAGATTGAAATAGGGTGTTAGGTCTCAGAGTTGTCGTAGTCGTTGTACATCTTTCATGGTGGAGGTGTTTCAGAATTCGTGGAGGAGGTGAGACGGTGCTTTCACGAAGAAGAGAGTTGAGATGCAGAGAAAAGGACGAACTGGTTGTTTATTGGAAGATCAAGTTACAGTAATACCCTCTGTTACACAGTTGTGATCAGTATATAAGCGAGGGTAGTTAAGTAAAAAAGGAGGGTCATGTTTGAAAACTCCCCCTTTTCTTTATTATAGTATAGTAAGATTACAGCCTTGGCTTATACGAATAAGGTGCATTTGTGATAATCTTTGTTGCTCATCAAAGATACTGCATAAATTCTACGACATTGGCTTATACTAAAATTTTCAAATTCATCATAAGATACTGAATACATTTCTGCCTCTTTTGGTATGACATTATATCCTTCCTAAATTGAGGCCTAGGTAGATTAATTGGGGCCTATCAAAATTTTATTTCCACCACAAACAATGATAAGGGGTGTCTAAATTTATTGAAACTTCCAAAATTACCCTCAAAAAAAATATTAATATTACTAAATTACCCATCAACTCTTAATAATAAACCTAAAACTAAAATCAGTTATCATTTCCATCTCCTAAACCGATTCTTGTCTTCTTCTTCTCCCTCTTTTTTTCATTTTTTTGAAACCAAAACATTGTGGATTATCGACGATCCAAATACGATTAATCGTTTTCTTCTTCTATAAAATGTCGAAACCATCAAGATACAAACAAGCAACTGGAATCACTTATCCTAGTGACTGTAACCTCTGAATTGTTAAAGCAATTGGAAACAAACCGAAGAAGAAAACAGTTGCTCGAAAAGAAGCATCTCTAATCGAACAACAACATGAGGAAATGGTTCAAATCAAGTACTTTTCTATGAACCCAATCCTGTAAACTAAGTTTTAGTAACATGCAATCGCTTAGAAATCGAAAATTTTGAAATCAAAACATTTGCTTGTTCACAGAGTCGGATTACGTTAATGTCTAAGTAACTCGATTTATTTTAGAAACGGGTTATGTTCTTAAACTTATAGACCGATTGTTTTGCATGTAAATTAGAATCGGAAGACGTTAATGTATAAATAGTCCGATTATTGTAGCCATTGTTTCTATAACTAATTTTTGTTAGAATCGGATTACATATGTGTTCACAAAAACCGATTATGTAGCCTTAAAATTCTTATATGCTTAGTCAATAATCGGACTTTATATGTATATCGATAAAACCGATTGTTGGTTTTATAGTTAGAATCGAGTTACATTAGCACTTGAAAAATCCAATTGATTGTTTTATTGTTAGAATCGGATTAAATGAGCAGTTTAGTAAACCGATTGTGTATTTGTTATGTTCTGAATCGGTTTTTATATGTATATCTAGTAAACCGATTGTGTACTTTGACTTAAAAAAATGCATTCGATTCCATTGTTGTTTAATGCTTAACTCCGTATTGTACAAGCCAAACAAGGGAAACCAACGAAAGCAACCCGAAAATAAATATAAGAGGAAACGTGACCTTGCTTCTCCTAAGCCTTTGGCACCTCGTCGAAAAGACGGTCAAAATTTGAATGCTTCGCATCGAAGGGCCACGGGTAGTAAAGCCAAAGGGATCAGCATCAATGACCCGCCACCTCAAGCGGAGCAACCAACACACGAAGAATCTGATTCCGATACACCTACTGAACAAAGAAGGTGGTGAAGAAGAAAGTTATGAGGAAGTTAATGAGGAAGAAATTGGTGGCAAGGAAGGTGGTGAAGATGAAAGTAATGAGAGTGAAAGTGATGAAGAACAAGGTGAGGATGAAAGTGATGAAGAGATAGGAGAAGTTCAAGAACAAGTGCAAGAACAAGTCCAAGGAGGAGAAGTTCAACAACAAGTCCAAGGAGGAGACGCTGAAAACCAAGATAAGACCAGATGGTAAGAAGAAGAAGAACGGGGACCACATGCCCGACCCACTGAAGATGTTTTCTCACGGACCTAAGGATCCCGTTCACGGGTTATCCGGTGATGGAGGACAGATGTTATGGGGGTACAAAGACAGTTGGGCCGTCGTCGTTTTCCATACAATAGTAAGTACCTAAACCTTATGCTATGTAACATAAAAATTATTATTTGTGTAGTGTTTTGAATGTTGTCCATCGGGTTTGTTTTGTTTTATAGGATCACAAGGATGTCGTTCGTCTTATGAAACCAGGAACGTCAGTGAGTATGATGAGGCAATGACCACTACAAGCAATAAAATCAACCGTTGGAGAAGTTCCCGAAGTAATCAATCTAGTCAATTCAACGGGTTTGATGCCCGCGGTCGAGAATTTGGACCTTGGTTACGACAAACCTCTTTGTTCCGCCTTTGCCGAGAGATATTACGGGGAAACAGATACTTTGCATCTTCCGTTTGGAGAACTGACGATAACTCCAAATGATGCGAAGTTCATCACCGGGCTAAGCATAGAGGGTAAAGAAGTAAAGCACAAAGAGTACGCGCAAGAGCTTGAGTGGGATAAGATTTACGCGTTTACCAAGGATGTGTTCCAATGGGATGAGGAGAAGACCAAGTCAGAGATGCTAGTAGGCAAGTCAAAGCAGAGCATATTCCATCTCTCGAAGCTGAGGGACAACTTCATGGGAACAAAGAAGCTTCGTGCCGAGGGAAATGTGCTGACCAGGGAACGTATCATCGCCATGGCCAATGCGTATGTCCTCTACGTCCTGGGAGCTGTTATCTTCCCCGACATTTCCGGTTCCCGTGTGAGCGCCAACTTTATCCAGTTGTTGCAACCATTTGACAAGATTCACGAATACTCTTGGGGCACAGCCATGGTTGCACACTCGTTGAACGAGTTGAGAAAGGCTTCTAGGGCTCAAAGGAACCATATCGGAGGGAATATGGCATTTCTACAAGCGTGGATATATTTGCACTTCCCAATATTTGCTGAAAGGGCTTTTGAGAACAAGGAACGGGACGGAAGGTATTATGGAGACAAGTACACCTACAGAAGTAAGCCGAAACACCAAAAAGGGGATTATCTGAAGTTGATACGCCAGTTGGACAACTTGACAACGAAAGATGTTGTCTTTGATCCTTATAAAAAGGATTTGGCTAAAGGAAAAGGAAAGAAGGTTGGGTGTGAAGAGAAAAGTGGGGGCCTTTGTTTCACCCAAGAGGATATATAATGTACAACCCGTCGAGAGTCGTCAGACAATGCGGTTACGTACAAATAATCCCAAAGGAGCACAAGATGTTCAAAATCAATGAGAAAAAAACCAAATCATATGATAATGATATCGACATTGTTCACAAGCCTTTACCATCATGTGATTATTGGGAATACAGAGCTTTTCACAAATATCCTCTGCAAGGTCCATCTCGAACAGATGATGATGCAATTCCGGATTACATGCCGTGGTACCTGAATGTTTCGCATACTCGAGTGATACGAGTATATGAGAGGCCCAAGATAGAGGACAAAGATACGACTCTCGAATTCCTGGTGCGTATTGTTACTCAACGTTTTGTTAATGGTTTTAGCATTATATATTGAATGTTTGTTCTTTGAAATTGAAACAGAGAAGACGAGTCGGGCACTTGATAACCCAAGCAAAGCTAGAAATCAGGGAAGGGAAAAATGTTAACACCAATAAAAAGTTGATCGATGAATTGAACAGTCTCGAAGATGTAGAAGCTGATCGATGGAGGCGGAGGAGGAGGCGGAGTAGGATGAGCCAAGGAAGAAAAGGAAGAGAGGACCCCAAAAAGGATGACTGAAAGTGCATCGAGAAGCGCCCAACCTAGTAAACGAGGACGCGGTGGGCGTGGTCGTGGCGGTGGACGTGGTCGTGGTAGGGATGTTCATGAATGAATGGTTATATTCATGTGTATGTATTTAACTATGGATAATTATGGAGTCAAAACTTATGTCTTGTATTAAACTTATTGTCAAATTATGTTTGGTTATGTTCCTAGTTTATGAATGACTTATTCTGGTTTCTTTTGAAAATTATTTGTGTTTGTGCAAAACGCGATTACAATGTGTGTGCAAAAAATACATATTCTGGCATTTTTCAGTCAGAATCGGATTACATATCCCCATATGTAATCAGATTCTGACAGTTTCCCAGAGGTTCAGTTTCAGAATCGGTTTACATGTACCAATATGTAATCCGATTGTCATGAAGAAAAGTTCTGTATCATTTTTGCCTAGAATCGGTTAATATGTACCTACATTAAATCCGATTGTTTTGAAGAAAAGTTCTGTATCTTTTTTTGTCTAGAATCGGTTAACATATGCATTACAAAAGCCCGATTTAGTGAGAGTCATACTTTACAAGATTTTGTAAGGAAACAATCGGTCTATGTGATCATCTCTAAAATCCGATTATTTAAATTGAATTAAAAAAAATAGTCGTTGAGACTTCATCTATATAAGGACAACCTCTTTGAGCCAGTCCCATATGACACACTTAGCCTACAAAATGGAATGGGAACCGTTTGAAGATTTGTGTCTCGTTAAATCGTTTGCTAATACGTTCCGTGAACGTCCGAATGAAATCTATTCAATGTTTTGGAAGAGAGTTAAAGAGTTCTTTTACGGACGTCATCACGCGAATCCCAATAACTGTAAATGGAGAGACTTGGCTTTTCGATTCCAAGCAATGCGAGAGTATGTAAAAGTTAGAAATATGGTGTACCACTATCATCCACGTGCTCCTCTTAGGGAAAAAGTGAGTAATGCGATCATCTTTATACCTATGTCAAAAGTTCACATACTAACATTTAAGAATTCATTGAATTTCAGCTGGAATGTTTCAACGGGCTATGGAGAATCCGTAATGGGGAAACTAAGTTCATTCACCACAAAGAATATACGACGTTGTATGATAAGTGCTTAATTTACATGTTTAGAGTGTCAATTTCGTACTGGTTTTAGTTATATTTCTTGCATATTACCTTGTATTATGATTGTTTTCTAGTTTATGTCATTTATTAGATGGATCATCCAAAAGAAGTGGAAATAGCTATAAAAGTGAAGTCACAAGTGAAGAAGAGCCAAAGACCCAGTGGAACTCGTTCAAATGGAGGATTTCTAGTCATCATTGTGTAGAGGACGAGAAGACGAAGGCAATGGCGAAAGAACGGAGTCATTCTAAGTTTGTACGAAGAAGTTATGAGCAAAACAAGAACTTAGAAGACTACAAGGGCAAAATGGTCACTTTAAAGGTCAAGTGCTATTGGCACCCCCCATGGTACGTTAAGGGACATTCATTCTGTTAAGGGGTGGACTGTTTCAAGGGAACTGCTAAAGGCAGTCATGTCATTTAAAGGGGGAAGCCAGAATTCAAAAGATGATAAGGGCACTCAAGCTAATTACTCAAGGCTGCAACTTTTTAAATACCCTCTTCTTCCAAACTTATCGATCAGTTCAGGGAGAATTTGGTGGAGCTGTACGACGCAGATGGCTATGTGGAGCGTGTCGTACCACAACAAATTAATTCAATATTTTTCCACCTAATTAACAAGTAATATAGTGTAGTCAAGTTCGTTCCCACGTGGAGCAAGAGATTCTAGTTGTAAAAATTGTCACAAAAAGGGGGGTGTAAAGCAAAAGAAAATAAACAAAGCAATTAAAAGATATAGTCGAAATCAATAAGAGAGACAAGATCAAGGAATCCTTCTTCGTTGCAAAACAATGATTAAAGTTATGTTCTTTTCTATTTGTTATTAGTCACAGATTATCACCAACCGTAGGATAGCAGGTTCGCTTAGCTAGCCCCAAAATCCCTTATTTCACTAAGTAACAAGTCCGCTTAGTAATCCGATTCTATTCAAAAGAACCACCTTGAGGTTCGCTTACAAGATGTAATTCCCCGAATGCATTAAGATTTATGAATTTAGGTTTAGTACTAGTAGTTAAACTCGGTTCGCTTGGTCCACTTTCTAGCGTTGTTTTTACACACAATCGCTCCACTGGAATCCCTCCGCAAGGTCTCGTGTTTTTACTTGTGTAAAGTGTCGAGAACGATTACATAGTTCCTAACTTATACTAGATTTAGGTTGAATTAACAAATCAATTTAGCGTGCACTCTAAATAACCTATCAAACAACCATGAATGTATAAACATTCCTATTAGTAAAAACAAACGATAATCATGTGAAAAACTTCAAGATAGAATTGAAACAAAACTCAAAACATGTTAAGAACTAGGAATTCATCCTCAATCAATAAGAAAATTAGCTACTCATGTTTTTGAAATTCACACAAATAATTAAAGGGATAATTTTTTCAAGTTCACACAAATAATTAAAAGAAGAATTTGAAAAGCAAGCAAAAACACAAGTGTTGTGTGTGTAGAGAGGTGTGTAAAAAGATGTAGAAAACTTCTCTATTTATAGGCTTCAATATTCTCCAAATCTTCCAAGGAATATAATCCTAATTCCATAGTAATTCAATTTCCAAATTCAAGTCTTTCTCATCTTCCATTTCCAAATTTGAGCCAAATTCTCCATCCAATTCCAAGTCCAAGTCTTCACACCCATGAGAGGAATCCACACAAAAATCTGTAATTTTGGTCGCCGGAAAGCTGGTATTATGGCCGGAATCCGGCCGGAAAAGGCACCGTCGGTCGTCAGAGATTCTTTCCGTCGACGAAATATTCCGTTTAGATGTCGTTAGAGTTAACGGTCAAACTGACGGTCTTCGTTAGTCAGCCGGGTCAAGGGAAGGAGGAGTCAGCTTCTGATTCGGCTTACTCATTGAGTTGGATCGGAGAATCATCTGGATCGTTCATCGGACTCACTGAGTCGACTCGCCAGAGCGGCAATTTGGACAGAGTTTCCTCTCATTTTACGACAATTCTCAGGCCGAGTCCAGGCCATTACTTCTTCCCTGTAACAAGCCTAACATTCATCTATTGCAGCATTTCCTGTGACAGACATTCACCCATTCAAGTCACAACCCATTCAAGTTAGCAACAGCATCATCATTTGTCACAGCTGCAGAGGTAGTACCATCCATCAAACACCAATTTCCTCTTCATCTCTTCTCTTCAGCAAACCCATTCATTCCCCTGCAACATCAACAGAACTCATACACAAACCCTGCATCCATCTCAGACCACCAACACCAGTTGCTCCACCAACAATTCATCCAATAAATTGTAAACTCAATATGTACACCAAAGAAGACGGCTGAATCAACCACAAACCCATCTTCTAATTCATCACCAAAACCAATTGGAACCAGCATCAACTTCTCCTGAATCTGTTCATGACTTCAACCAACAGCACCATCAACCCATTCTTGGTTCAAATTCTCTTCTTCGATCTCAGAAACCCATTTCAGAACCTTACAAATTCCTTCAATCCACCAAACCATACCAATTTCTCTATCAGTTCACAATCCCTACAATACCAAGCTTAACCCATCTCGCTTTCTGTGTATTTTTCGACTTCAATTGACCTCTAATCTTCGGCCAATCACCATAAATCCATATCAATCTCTACCCAATTTCATATCTGCATCGAACCCACTTCATTTTCCCCATCTGAATCTCAATCTCAGGTTACATCGAACCCTAGCTTTTGTTCAACCAACACAGCTACCATTCCTATCACCAACTACAGCTCGAGTTTCAATCATCACATCACCACCAGATCCCCATTAGTTCTTATTCCCTGGGTTTCTTCATAACACCAACATCGAATCAATACTCAATAATCATCAGCTCAGCTCTTCTCAGGCTCAATCTCAGACTTCACAACAATTTCTCGATCTTGGCTGCATCGTTTTACTCTTCTTCTCTCACAATTTCAACAGCAGCAGCCGCTGCTTTTCTCACTTTCAGGTGGAGCGGGGTGAGAGAATGATTGAGAAGAAATCTCTTCTCGATTTAGGGCTGGAGAGATTTGGGGCATGATATTGGTACTCGGGCACTTCTGATAAGGGGTAACCAAGTTTCTAGCCCCTTATCCTCAGCTGGTCTGTCTTTAATACTCCTTCCAATAGGGTTGCCCCTTAACATTGGCTGGGCTCCAAATAGTGTTCGCCCATGAAATGATAATTTTGCCCTTTTGCTCAAATTGGTTAATTTCTTCTTCTTTTCCTCCGTGCGACTCCATAGTAGCTATAAAACTCAAAACAAGCATAAAATACATAATTTACAAGAAAAAATAGCAAAGAAAGCATAAACAATAGATAGTAAATAGGATGTATTCTACACCCTATCAAATTCCCCCACACTTAGACTTTGCTAGTCCTCGAGCAAATCAAAAACTAAAACTTACAACTTCAAAGCGTTCCAGCATCCCAAGCATCCAAAGAGTTATGAAGACATATAGTTTCTGCATGCTAGTAATAAGAAGTTAGAAATACTAAAGAATATATTCTCATTCTTAAAAGTTGAGTGAGAAATAACCACACCATAATGAGAGAGCGCGTGTTTGAGAAACGATCAATAAGCATTTCGCCTCGACTTCTGCCTCACCAAATAAGATTTTATGATAATTGCACTCAAAAAGACGGCTTTTTTATGGGTCTCACATGTGTGCAGGTAGGAATGAAGAGAGAATTCCTGCAACACGTTGAATGGTGGGAAGGACAACTTCCGAAATATCTTTAAAAACCCACATCTTTTAACATTTTGAAAACCATTTTTCTGACGATCTCTAAGAAAGGAAATCAACCATTATTATCGAGGATGAGATTACTTACTCACCTTCACATCCGATCGCCAATTATGATAACACCACTCTCACGGCATCCAATAGAAACGTCTTCCGCTCCTCGTCTTTATCTTCTTGGTCTTCGTCTTCGGTTTCAACTATTGATGATAAACTCTCGAATTTCATAAATCCTTAACAATTAGTAACTCATTTTTACCTTAAATCCTTGTCGCTTGAAACTTCCTTATAAATTTTCCTTCCCCACGGCTTATTAAATAAAAATAAAAATAAAACAAATATTTCTCTTGTTTTTTTTTTTTTTTTTTTAATTTTTTTTAATTTTTTTTTTGAAAACAAGAGAAATATAACAAAGTGAAAATAAAACAAACCGTGGCCGTGGGAGAAGTATTTTACCACTTGATTCTTCACAACTTGTATCGTCTCGAAATCATAAACTTCAACAATTCTCACCTTTTAATTTTCTTCGCTCTTGTGAATAAGTCTTCATACTTGAATATAAAATTACCTCATTGTATTGTAAGTCCTCAACAAATATGTAAAAATCTGCTCTTTGTATATTGATTTACTTGAATATGAAATTTGCTTTTTTTCTCGTTTCGTTGCTTGTAAACCTTAAACTTCTTCAACTTTCCTTGTAGATTTTGATGTCGCTCCTTATTGATGATGATGGTGTTTCTATGGACCCGTTGTTGTCGAGAGAGAGAATGGTGCTAACTGCAAACCGAACTACAAGAAGGAGGCTTTCATCTATAGACGTCACCCTTATGATTGACAAAATTAGCACTCAAGAGATCAAAGAGTAGTGCTTCTATTGGTGGGAGGTTGAGTAGCTCACCATTCTACCCGGAATTAACGTATGGTGACACACACTCCAAAGAAAGCTCTTTAGTAGATGGAAAAATTTCTGGTCGGTGCCTCACATGATATGAATGCGGGTAGTCTCCACTAATGATTGATCAGCAACTCTAATAATGCATTTCTCCCTGCACCAAATTCGAATCACCGGCATGATTAAATCCATTATTTAACACTCTAACAAGCAAGAAATCCGAATGTAGTTCCCTAACACTTCCAAGTTCAATTATGTCGGTCAAAATCTCTATGTAAACATACCTAGAAGTATGCTAGTGACTCTAAAATCTCTAAAAGTTGGAGGTTTTATGTAAAACTTTTTTTTTTTTTTAATTTTTTTAATTTTTTTTTTTTAAAAATACATGCTTAACCACTCCCCCACACTTAAACCTTACATTGTCCTCAATGTAATTGAATCCTCCTAATAAAGTCAAGGTGGGAAATTTTAACATGATATGGAACAAGAAAAAGAATTAACAAAAAGCAAAAGGATAAGAAATACAAAACCTATGGGTTGCCTCCCATTAAGCGCTTGTTTTAAAGTCGACGGCCCGACTTAGCTCTTGCAAGATTCATTAGCCCGGATCAATCTCTTTCACGGAAAACATGATTTCACATCACTAGGGTATCTCTTTGTCTCAAAGATATTGAAGTGGATGAGTGTACCATCAAACTCCATAGTCAAGGTGCCATTTTGGACATCAATATTTGTTAGGTGGTGCTTAAGAATGGTCTACCCAATAGCAAAGGTGTATACTTGGAAGAATTCTCATCATTCATGTCTAAGACATAGAAATCGGCCGGAAATACAAGCTCATTAACCTGCACCAAAACATTCTCAACAATCCCTTTCGGGTAAACATTAGATCGGTTAGCAAGTTCAAAAACTACTCCGGTCTCTTTAAGAGGACCAAGATTCAAAGAATCATAAATCGAGGAAGGCATAACATTAACCGATGCTCCCAAATCTATCAAAGCTCGAGTAAACCTTGTTTTACCAATTGTGCAAGGTATATTGAAACTACCGGGGTCTTTCAATTTTGGTGGGAGTTTCTTGAGAATGAACGCCGAAGCATTCTCCCCCACACTCATGACTTCATTCCCTTTCAACCATTTCTTCTTCATGCACAACTCCTTTAAGAACTTTGCACAACGAGGAATGTGACGTATAGCTTCAATGAGTGGAATATTGACTTGTACTTTCTTAAGGATGTCCCAAATATCCATGTATTCCAATTCTTTCCTTGACTTAGCAAATCGGCTAGGAAATGGGGGTGGAGTAGTGAAAGTAGGAACCGTCTCCTTGGGTAAGTTGGTTGGGGATGTATTCTCCTTTGGTGCGGTTTCAATTTCCTCTTTCTTATCATACACCTTATCTTGTTGATTTGGTTGCTCCACTTGTTTCCCACTCCTTAAAGTAATCGCATTAACGCTCTCTCTTGGATTAACAAATGGTTGTGAAGGAATCTTTGTGGACGCTTGAGCTTTCAATAGGTTCACATCGGTCGCCAATTGCCCCACTTGAATTTGTAAATCCTTGATTGCCGAATCGGTCTTTTGTTGTTGTTGTTGAACCAAAGTGGTGATACTTTGCATACCTTGCATCAATGCATTGAGCTTGTCATCAATTGAAGAATCTTTCTCCTTGACTTGTTGTGGTTGGAATTGTTGTTGAGGTTGGAAACGTGATTGTTGGAATCCACCTTGTTGCTCATACGGATTGGGAATCGCCGCTTGCTTGTTTGCATAACTAAAGTTAGGATGATCCTTCCAACCGGGATTGTAAGTATTCGAGTATGGATCGTACCTTGGCCTTTGATTTGGATATAAAGCATTTACTTGTTCGGTCTCATTATCCGGAATAATAACCGCGGCCATCCTTTGAATCATTATCTCCATGTTACCCATTCTTTGATCAAGATGTGATGATGAATCACTAACTTCATGTACTCGCCTAACCATTGGTTCATCTCTTGTGTAGAATTGTTGCGAGTTTGCAGCCATACTTTCAATCAACTCGGTAGCTTGGGTCACCGTCTTGTTCATTAGTGCACCACCACCCGCGGCGTCAAGAAGAGACCTATCACTTGGGTGGAGAGCTTCGTAGAAGTATTGGAGTATCATAACGTCGTTGAATTGATGGTGTGGACAGCTTGCTACCAACCTCTTGTATCGCTCCCAACATTCATACAATGACTCTCCCACATGTTGCTTCAACCCACAAATCTCCTTGCGAATTTGAGTAGCTTTGGATGCGGGAAAATATCTCTCGAGGAAAAGTTTCTTCATCCCATTCCATGTTGTGATACTTCCGGAAGGCAAATAATATAACCATTCCTTAGCATTGCCAGCCAAAGAAAACGGGAAAGCTTTCAACATTGCTCCATCCGCATTAGTCTCCGGTGGAAGCATAGCCATAACTATGGTATATAAGTCCATAAGATGTTTGTTTGGGTCTTCATTCACCATGCCATGAAACTTTGGTAACTCTCTAATCAACCCCGGCTTGATCTCAAAAGTTGAGTTAGTTTGGATACACCATTGTTGTGTGTCAAGCTTGTGAGAAGCTAGGTCCTTGAGTGTACGATCAGCCATTGTTTCTTCCTCTTTGTCCGAATCTGCGAATTCACTTGATGAAGAATGAGGAAGTGGAGTGTTAACCGCTCGAATGAAATCCTTTAGTTGAGTGCCGGATCGAAGACGTATTGGACTCGGTCTGCCCTTTTTAATCATTCACCAAAGGTGTAGCACCTGAAATAAGATTCTCGAAAACTAAGTTAGATACGGTATAAAATCTAACAAAGCAAGAATAAAGCAAAAAGAAAAATAAAAACAACTAAAATCGTCCGCTGCTCCCCGGCAACGGCGCCAAAATTTGGAGCGTGTTGTACCACAACAAATTAATTTAATATTTTTCCACCTAATTAACAAGTAATATAGTGTAGTCAAGTTCGATCCCACGAGGAGCAAGAGATTCTAGTTGTAAAAATTGTCACAAAAAGGGGGGTGTAAAGCAAAAGAAAATAAACAAGAGAGACAAGATCAAGGAATCCTTCTTCGTTGCAAAACAATGATTAAAGTTATGTTCTTTTCTACTTGTTATTAGTCACGATTATCACCAACCGTAGGATAGCGAGTTCGCTTAGCTAGCCCCAAAATCCCTTATTTCACCGAGTAACAAGTCCGCTTAGTTATCGATTCTATTCAAAAGAACCACCTTGAGGTTCGCTTACAAGATGTAATTCCCTGAATGCATTAAGATTTATGAATTTAGGTTTAGTACTAGTAGTTAAACTCGGTTCGCTTGGTCCACTTTCTAGCGTTGTTTTTACACACAATCGCTCCACGGAATCCCTCCGCAAGGTCTCGTGTTTTCTACTTGTGTAAAGTGTCGAGAACGATTACGTATTCCCTAACTTATACTAGATTTAGGTTGAATTAACAAATCAATTTAGCGTGCACTCTAAATAACCTATCAAACAACCATGAATGTATAAACATTCCTATTAGTAAAAACAAACGATAATCATGTGAAAAACTTCAAGATAGAATTGAAACAAAACTCAAAACATGTTAAGAACTAGGAATTCATCCTCAATCAATAAGAAAATTAGCTACTCATGTTTTTGAAATTCACACAAATAATTAAAGGGAGAATTTTTTCAAGTTCACACAAATAATTAAAAGAAGAATTTGAAAAGCAAGCAAAAACACAAGTGTTGTGTGTGTAGAGAGGTGTGTAAAAAGATGTAGAAAACTTCTCTATTTATAGGCTTCAATATTCTCCAAATCTTCCAAGGAATAGAATCCTCATTCCATAGTAATTCAATTTCCAAATTCAAGTCTTTCTCATCTTCCATTTCCAAATTTGAGCCAAATTCTCCATCCAATTCCAAGTCCAAGTCTTCACACCCATGAGAGGAATCCACACAAAAATATGTAATTTTGGTCGTGGAAAGTGGTATTATGGCGGAATCCCAGTAGGAAAGGCACAAATGGTCGTCAGAGATTCTTTCTCGACTCGACGGAATATTCCGTTTAGATGCCGTTAGAGTTAACGGTCAAACCGACGGTCTTCGTTAGTCATCCGGGTCAAGGAAGGAGGAGTCGCTTCTAGTCGCCTTCGATTCGGCTTACTCATTGAGTTGGATCGGAGAATCATCTGGATCGTTCATCGGACTCACTGAGTCGACTCGCCAGAGCGGCAATTTGGACAGAGTTTCCTCTGTTTTACGACAATTCTCAGGCCGAGTCCAGGCCATTACTTCTTCCCTGTAACAAGCCTAACATTCATCTATTGCAGCATTTCCTGTGACAGACATTCACCCATTCAAGTCACAACCCATTCAAGTTAGCAGCAGCAGCATCATTTGTCACAGCTGCAGAGGCAGTACCATCCATCAAACACCAATTTCCTCTTCATCTCTTCTCTTCAGCAAACCCATTCATTCCCCTGCAACATCAACAGAACTCATACACAAACCCTGCATCCATCTCAGACCACCAACACCAGTTGCTCCACCAACAATTCATCATGCAGCTGCCAACTCAATATGTACACCAGCAGCACGGCTGAATCAACCACAAACCCATCTTTAATTCATCACCAAATCCAATTGGAACCAGCATCAACTTCTCCTGAATCTGTTCATGACTTCAACCAACAGCACCATCAACCCATTCTTGGTTCAAATTCTCTTCTTCGATCTCGAAGCCCATTTGAGAACCTTACCAATTCCTTCAATCCACCAGCCATACCAATTTCTCTATCACAGTTCACAATCCCTACAATACCAGCTTAACCCATCTGCTCTGTGTATTTTTCTGACTTCGAATTCAGCCTCTAATCTTCGTCAATCACCATAAATCCATATCAATCTCTACCCAATTTCATATCTGCATCGAACCCACTTCATTTTGCCCATCTGAATCTCAATCTCAGGTTACATCGAACCCTAGCTTTTGTTCAACCAACACAACTACCATTCCTATCACCAACTACAGCTCGAGTTTCAATCATCACATCACCACCAGATCCCCATTAGTTCTTATTCCCTGGGTTTCTTCATAACACCAACAGCGAATCAATACTCAATAATCATCAGCTCAGCTCTTCTCAGGCTCAATCTCAGACTTCACAGCAATTTCTCGATCTTGGCTGCATCGTTTTACTCTTCTTCTCTCACAATTTCAACAGCAGCAGTCGCTGCTTTTCTCACTTTCAGGTGGAGCGGGGTGAGAGAATGATTGAGAAGAAATCTCTTCTCGATTTAGGTCTGGAGAGATTTGGGGCATGATATTGGTACTCGGGCACTTCTGATAAGGGGTAACCAAGTTTCTATCCCCTTATCCTCAGCTGGTCTGTCTTTAATACTCCTTCCAATTGGGTTGCCCCTTAACATTGGCTGGGCTCCAAATAGTGTTCTCCCATGAAATGACAATTTTGCCCTTTTGATCAAATTGGTTAATTTCTTCTTCTTTTCCTCCGTGCGACTCCATAGTAGCTATAAAACTCAAAACAAGCATAAAATACATAATTTACAAGAAAAAATAACAAAGAAAGCATAAACAATAGATAGTAAATAGGATGTATTCTACACCCTATCACTATGGAGCTTGCCGATTTAAACGCTGGGACGATATCAAGAGATGGTGATGGGTTATGTTGTGCATGAGTTTGTTGGAGGCTATGGTTGCTTACATCTGTAGGAGTTGAACTCGAAGAACTCAATGGCAGTGATGATCATGATGGTGATAAAGTCGCTGTTGACGTTGTCAGAGAAGTATAGAGGGGTTTAGCTCGAGTTTGTGATAATGGAAGCGAAGGAGAAGGTTTGTCGGTGATTGGTGAGAAGATTTGATAATAGCAGAGACGAGATGAAGTTGGCTGTGATTGTTCGATTGATCGTGCTCGAGTTTGTGGAGCTATATGAGCAGTGGTTACTCGCTGGAACAACATAGAGAAGGTGGAACTCGAGCTGGGATTCAAATCAGTTATGACTCGGGTTTTGCTGCTGCCGTTGGCGATAAATAAATGAAGAAGCGGGACATCGATGTTATTGTTCATCATGATAAGTTGATCAGAAAGAATTGGTTGCTTGAGCTTGGAAGATTTGGACCTCGAGCCAAACAGGGAACATGTGGAAATATCGAAGTTGAATAGGATACAAAGCTGAGAATGGGTGAGAGTCCCTTACCGAGAAACTAAACGTTGTTGAGGATAAACATGGAGAAGATTTCCGAGCAGTGAAAATATTTGACTCGTAATGGTAAGAATAAGGATCTGTTATAGCATGGAGTACCAAGTCAGGTGTATCATGAGTGCTAGAGAAGTAACACTGGTCCAGTTGGATTCCACTAGAGTTCTAGCCAATCAGAAGCCGTCGTCACGTTGTAAGGGTACTTCGCAAATCACCGAATCAGTGCACTTATAATCTTAAGCGTGAAAACTACATTCTGATTTGTTGGATCAGGAGTTAAGATACGCCTATATAAAGCAGCCAACCCCTAGAGAGTATATTGAACAACTTTTGGGAGATAAAAATACATAGAAAAGAGAGAGGAAAGGTTATATTTCGTATCTTAGGGTTACCCCTTTAGGGGGAAACCAATCTATTTTCTTCTTCTTATTTCATATATTTTTCATGGGTTTTAGTAAATCCATGTGTAGCTAATTTTATCGATTACAGATGATTTCAAAGTCCTGAATAATGAGGTTTTAATTATTTCTACGAGTTTATTTTAAATTGATTTTCTTGTCGATTGTCTCTATTATTTTTATTGTCTAAGATTATTACTGGGTTATTCAACTGGCCATTTGAATTAACCTAATGATAATTAATTCTTCTACTAGTATTGGGATTGGTGATTGTTTGTACCATAACCAAAAATGCCACATAATGGGCCCAGTTGGAGCTTGAATCATCTTTTGGCCCTCATCCAAGCCCTCTAACCAGTCAACCGAAGCAGCCCACCAGCCTGCCCAGTATTACAATGACCGGTCAACATTCTAACTCAACACTCGGTCAAAGTCAAAGTCAACAATCAGTCAAAGTCAACCGTTGGTCAACCGTCAAAGTCAGGTTGCTCGTCGCACCTCCAGCCAAATACTCATCCGCACGCCAACCAATTCCCGACCAAGTTCTCTGCCTCATCGCCATCCAGTTTCTAGCCATCTTTGCCGGATGTCTTTACAACGATCTCTACCCATGCAAATCGGCTATTCGCTGACCAAGTGTCCACCAATATCGCCGACCATCATTCAAGCATGAGAATTTATTCAAAGAAGCATGCAAATAGTTTCATGCATAATTGAAGATGGAGGCATGTGAGTTAATTCCAAGCATGTCATGCGAGAATTTAAGATGGAGCCATGCAATATTTATTCCAATGAGTTTCATACATGCAACAATAATTTCAACGATTTCATGCGGAATTGAAGAGGGAGGCATAAATGAGCAGTTAGTGCCATTTAAGTTATATTGAAATTGTGTATACAATTGTATAAATAGTGAGGAGCATAAATGAAAAAAGGGTAGCCAATAGGAGGGAGAGAAAATGAGATTGTAATTCAAACATCAATGAAAAATTACTCCCCAAGGGGATTCACCCGTGGATGTAAGCAACCGCGCCGAACCACGTAAAACCTGTGTCAATTTCTTTTATCTTCAATTCATCTCCTAACCCTAAAAACACACCAAATCTTCCATTCATCGTGTTTCGTGCCCAAGAGTAATTTTGGGTACAAACAGTAATACGTGTAATAGTCACTCAATTTCATACACAATAGTACATCGCAAAAACTGACAGAGGGATACTATTAAGTAATTGTGTATAGAGATGACACTAGTAAGCAGACCGAGCTTATGTGTCTGATGCTAGGATCAACCTAATTCACAAAACGTAATGCATTCGATGGGTTACACCTTGAGAACTTATTCATGGTCGCTCAGATGGATAAAATCGGTAGTCGAGTGTAGTTGCAGGAAATCCCACACTACACCCCTCATTAGATTCAACGTGATTAACTCTTTGAAAGATGATTAACTTTGAACTTTATTGAGTATCTTCTTGAAATGTTTACAAATACAATTAGAACAAAACCAAAGCAATTACAAATACTCTCTCTTAATGACTTGCTTCCTGATTCAAAGATCCCCCTTCCACGGACTTACTTGACCCTTTATATAGAGTATTACATGGTGGATGACAACTAAGCTTGTCCTTTATTTTCGGGAGTGACTCGCGAATCCTCGCGAATGTGTAACCGTTTGTCCTCGCGACACTCCTAAATCTCGCCAAGTCTTCATATTTTCCTCATATTTGGTTATCGTCGTCGATGTGTTATTTAAATTACTCCCCGCGACACCTTCGCAACGCAACCGTCGTTTATTCTCTCGCGAAAACATCGTCGCGATATTCGATCCTACATCTTGCCTCTTCTCATGTATTCTCTGCGAAGTAGAGAGTATCATGAGAATCAATATCTTGAAATGCCACGATAGTTCATCCTTATCTATTTTAACTCCGTAATTTTTACACAGAATTTATCACAGATGTCTTTTCTTCCCTTCCTTTCTTGACACGTTTTATCCAACCGCTTATTTCTGACCATTCACGTCCCATCTCGCATTAAATGCACTTATTTTCCCAAAAATCTTTCTCTCTATATATAGTTTTCTCATCTTTCCCTTCTTCTCTTTTATTTCTCTCTGCAATTTTCCTTCAACTTCTTTCTTCCACAAATTGCGCTTCTGCTACTGCAAATTTCCTTTTCGATTCTTCACTTCTCCCTTCATTCCCATACTCTGATAATGGCTTCACTTGGTCGTACATACGCACCACTTTTCAATGAGGTTTACCAAAAATTAGCGGAAAAAGGTTTCACTTTATCAACCATTTCTAATCAAGAATCTTCATCTATGCTTTCTGCAAAATTGTTTTCTGATCATCAATGTGATGATCAAAAAATCATAGTCTCGCTAGGTCAACTCCTCGCAGGGCTCCTCATTCCTTTATATAATCCCGAAATACCATTGTTTTATGAGATTCTTGCTCACGAGAAATTCTCGCGGGCTGTTTATCAATTGAATGGCGACTGTATTCGTTTGATGCTTGAATTCGCCTATCGTGGCGCCGGTAAAGGATCTTTATATCCTGATAATGTTAGGGATCCTCAATTTGCGAATTTATAAATAGTTGTTGAGAAGTATACTGTGGACAACTTCTTTGCAAATTATTCAGTCATAACTATGAGAAACGATAAATCCCGCTGGGGTGTTCGATTGAAGAAAAATGATAACGTTGATACTGACAAACTGATCATGCAGGACATTGACTGGCATTCGGGTAAAAATAATACCCCTCGCCACTCCAAAGATGAAAAGTGGTGGGTTGTACCTCTCTTTCTGAGTGGACCTTATATCGCAGGCTCACATGCACTCCCAGCCAATCTCGCAAATTATTATCCTTGGGAATTTAAGTGGCCTGAGGAGACAAAAGAGGTATATTTCCTTTTTTTTTTCAATTTCGTTTTGCGATATCTTCTACTTCTTTTATTTATTAACTTTTAGAAAATTTTAGATCGCCAGAATGAGAAAGAAGTACAAAGAAAATCCACAGCCGAATATCCTGGCGATACTTCGATCGCTCACGAATGAAGTAAGAAACATTTTCTTTTGTTATTTTAAACAATATTGTTGCCTCTGTTTCTTATCTTTATTCGTGTGTGAAGATTGGTGTTGAAGAAGTTGAAACTGCAAAGATTGATGATGAAGAAGCTAATGCTGCGAAAATTAAAGGCAAGAATAAGGCCATTTCTCGCAAGGACAAATCTTCTGGTCCATCTTCTAAAAGACGAAAAGTTCAATCTCCTTCCCATTCTAATTCTCAAGCCAGCGAGAATTCAGAAAATGAAAATGAGATCGGTACTTATTCTACTAAGGGGACTCATTCAGATGCTTCTGCTATGTCGTTATTATCTGGTGTTTTTTCTGATTCTATGCAAGGACCGGGAGATGATAATTTATCCGCTACTTGCGAAGCTCTCGCCAAAATCTGCGATGCCCCGCTGTTGGAGGAAACTGAGTCTTTCCATAAGAGAGAAAATGTAAACCACCACCTGGAGAGAGTATTTGTAATTGCTTTGGTATGTTCATACTCCTTTGTTTCTTTGTGATTTCAATTTTGAGTTTTGTTTTAATTATTTCTTTATTTTCTTTTATAGTCAGGGAGAGCTTCTTTTGTTGTTGCCTCAGACCTTGAGAAGAGACGTAATAACCTTGAAAAGAAGAACCTACAACTTAACAAGAAATTCCGAGAACTAGAAATTGAAATTGCGTCATCTCGCGATAAGGACGAGAGAATTCAAAAATTGGAAACCGAGCTTGCTTCTCAGAAAACTAAAGTATCTACTCTTCAAAGTGCAAATCAACAACTATATGGTATAGAATTCTTACTCTTCAAATCGTTTTCACTTTTCCATTTGTTTTTTCTACTCCTGATTTATTATTCTCGCAGACATATATAATCTCTCTGAAGAAGCCATTCTTCTCCATTCGTTTCCCGAGCCTATGGATAATGATGTTCTTCTTACTCATCTCAACGAATCCTTAAGTAGTTCATCAAGTAAAATCTATTCCCTTCCATTAAATGAACTTCAAACCAAACATCGCCTCTTAGAGATTGAACATAGATCCAGTTTGAATTTAGCCAACCAATTTAAACAAATGTATCTTGATTCCAATAAGAAGATCAAATCTTTAAGGAAGAAAATTAGTGACCATATAGATGACAAAGATCGCATTGCTAACAATGGTGCACAAGCATTAGAAGAATTTCAAAAGTCACTTCTCGAAGTACAAATTAAGCGAGATGAATTACTTCGCCAGAACACCATACTTAGCGAGCGAGAAGATCAAATCCGTTCACTTCTTGTTATAAATAATGATGATGAGTTTGCCTGGGCTGCGAAGGTTCTAGATAATGCTAGAAATAACTTAGGTGTCGATGTTAGTCTTCGCGCCGAGCAAACTACCTTGATCAAGGATATGATCTTTGAAAGAGAAGGTTGTTTATTATACTTCTTTATTTTTCTGCTCTTTTTCTTTTTGTACTATTATCATTAATTCATTTTCTCATGTTTCCAGAATCCGAAAAGAGATTTCAGACGAGGATTGGAGAGCTTGAAACCGAAAAAGAACGACTCGCAAAAGATCTCTCTCTTCGCGAGAATAGATATTCTAAATTGAAGCAAGCAATTCCAAACTACAAAGTGGCGAATTTTAATAATGATCTTGTTTCGTTTTCGCAATCAAGCTATGGAAATAGTTTGTAACGATCACAACATTCCTCTTCATTCATATCCTTTTCTTCTTGTCAAGAAGTTCCGAGAACTTGCCCGTCTCGGATGTTTCGATAGTGAAGCTAATGAAGAAGAAGAATCGCGACGAGAGTGATGGAACCAAAGAATCAGATAAAGAAGAAGAACCAACAAAGAAATAATTTCTTTTTCTTCTTTCATTTCTTGTAGTGTCTGTATATATATATCTTTGTTAATCTTCCATTTCTGTAACTCCTTATTATAAATTTCTTTGATTATTGAATATGAATTCAACTTTTGCTTCCTTTGTTCGGATATATCAATCAAACAACCTTTCCTTGTAATTATACCTTCACACTTGCCTCTGTCCATAAGATATAACCAACTTTGCGAGTTAATCACTCTTGCGATTTTTTTTTTTTTTTTTTTTTGATTAACTTTGTCCATAAGATTAACTTTGTCCATAAGATTAACTTTGTCCATAAGATTAACTTTGCACTTTATCATTGCGACAAGATCGCAAGATATCTTCATGGATTAAGAAATCTATTGATCTTGCCTTATCATTATTTGTGTGGTCTTATTTTTCCTTCCTAAGTAAAGGTCTTATTTTGCCACCCCTCATTGCGACAAGATCGCAGGACGTCCTTACATTTTCATGTAATGACCCATTGACCTTGTCTTATCATTTCTTAAGTATTTTTGCCTCTGCAGGACATTATATTTGCGACAATATGACAGGTTTAAATGTTCTTGCGACCATAAAATCCCGTGACATTGTCGTCTTTGCGGCGAAATCGCAGGACGTTCTTACACTTTCGTGTAAAAACCCATTGATCTCGTCTTACCCTCGCGTTAGTATTATTGCCTCTGCAGGATCTGCACAAATATGACAAGCCTAAATTTTCTTGCGAAAATAAAGTCTCATGACATTTGCGTCTTTTGACACTTATCAGCTCCCTAATGGAGGGTGCCGCCCTTATCTTCTCCCCTGGTTGCCCCTTCAAGGAGGCGTACATCGGCCATACAAGACTAGCTCCTCCCATCCGGTCTTAACAACAAGCGGTTGTTTTCGCAGACCTCTTATCCCTTATACCTATATGGCTTATGGTTACGAGACTGCACCCTAAGTGGAGTTTTCTTCGGGCCGAAAAGCATGTGCCAAGACTTTTCAAGAGTGGTAAGGAAGTTCCATGCTCCCGCACTCTTGACTCAACCGTGTACCTCGGCGCCTTGGTCATACGTCGACTCCTTGGAAGAGACTCTCGGTCGCCCAACCAGGGTATAACCTTATATATATAGTTGGGAATCCAAGGTACCTCTTAGGATAGGCTTTCATGGGCTCCAAATCTCCATGACTCGGGTTCCGGGAGCGGTGTAACCTTTTCCCCGAGCCATGTCAAGAGATACCCCCTTATATGACGTACTTTAGGTCTTACATTTGCCTCTTACGAAATATCATTCGCGAACTAGGGTGTACGCCATAAAGGTTCGTACCATTCACTCACTCATTCATTTTATCAATTCATTCAATCATTCATAAAGATTATTCAATAGATTCTCATACATTCTTCATGGCGAGATCCTCGCACAACTTTTCTGCAATCATCATCTCTACTTATTATGCTTATCCTGTTGTCGTCATTAAATTGTCGTTATTTCTCGCAACTATTCACTTTTTACACCTTTTACTCCTACTTCCTTCTGCCTCTGCGTCAGTCAAACCTTTCAATATCTCCTTTCCATCATAATTTTCAATTGCTTTCATGCATTCATTTCGCAACGTCTTTTCTTCCTTTATTTCTATGGCATCCACCATCAGTCTTTCTTTTCTTTGCTCATCCTTTATATTCTTCCTCCAACCTTTCTTTTTGCCATTCTCTCCTCGCACTCTCTACATCAACCTCATAACATTTTTGCCCCTCCATCCAGTCTCCTTTTATAATTCCAACACCGTTAGGATGCGGAAACTTTATGCACTGATGGTATGTTGATGCTACACCCAAAATTTCATGCAACCATGGCCTCCCAATCAATGCATTATAGGGGGACTCCACATCAACCACACAAAACAAGATATCAGTTGACAATCCTTGCAAGGGTATTCTCATGTGCACCTCTCCTTTGGGTTTGTTTGCAGTACCATTGAAACCATATATTTTGTATGTTGAAGGGATCAAATCTTCATCTTTTCCTTCCATAGTTTTGTAAGTATGGTAGAAAAGAATGTTGACTGAACTGCCAGTGTCAATCAATATTCTATTGATCGCCCAACAGTTTTCCGCTTCATCATCTTCGCCCTCAATAGGTTTTGGATTAATTTCTAGCTTTACAACCAATGGGCTATCATGTATTTCTCTTCCTTTGGGTACTTCTTCTGCCGAGAATGAAATAATCTGCAATTGCCACCCTTTTAACTGCGATATCTTCGCAACATTCATCACTTCTTTATCATCGGCATCCCTCGCAAAAACCCTACTAAGTACATTGTCGTGAAAATCTTCAATTGTGCGGTATGAGTGTACAATGGAATTGCAAAAAAAAAATTTTAGCCTTTGCCCCAACTTCTATAACAAATGTTTCTTTTCCTTTTGCTGGTGGTGGTGGTAAATGTTGAACTTTCTCTTCTTCTTTTAAAAAGTGATTCAGCTTCCCTTGGTCAATCATTCTCAGGATAATTCTCTTGATGTTTCTGCAGTCATTTGTTAGATGCCCATGAAAGCGATGGTAAGAACAGAACTCGTGACTTCTATCTCCAGGTGGTGGTTCACTTCCCATGTTCCATGGTGCAGGTATGTTTTCCATCAAGAGTATTGCTTCCCATATTTTTCCTCTTTGGCATTCAATGGTGGCATTTTAATTTCCTCCCATACTACTCTCGTGACTTATTTTGCCCTCCATGATAGTTATAATTATGCCTTCGTCCTCCGTAAGTTTCCTACGGATGATCGAGCCTTTGGATCTTATTATTCCCACCACGATTGTAGTAGTTCCTTTCTTTCTCAAACTCCTCCTGATCTCGACTTCCCATAGCTACTAACTTTGGTTCTATATCAACTGCCTTTCTTTCTTGTTGACCTTGCGATGTGCTCGCCACTGTGTGTATAAGTTGAGGTAATAAACTTGCATTCGCGACACTAGAACTTGTGTTCGCCACTGGGTAAGATTCCATTTCGTTCTGTCTTTCTTCTAAAGCAATATATTCCTCCCGGAGTTCTCGTAATTCAGTCAGTGTAATCGTATTCTTGACTCTAAAAACCTAAACATACAATAGATTGGTTGCGAACATAGCATTTATGAATGACAGGATGAGGTATCTTTCATCTACCCTTCCGGCCATCTCGCTGCACATTGTCTTCCATTTGACAGTTAGATGTCTCAAACTTTCACCAACTCTTTGTTTCAACCCAAATACATCTTCAATTCCTGGTCGCGAGGAGTTATTACTTATATACGCCCCTAAAAATATAGCTTGCAAATGGTTAAATGACGTGATAGTGTTTCTTGGTAAACCCTCAAACCACTTCAACGCTTCTCCAGTCAAACTTGATGCAAAGTATTTACACAATATGTCATCGTGATTCTCCCATTGTAACATACATCTTACATATGCCTTGATGTGTTGTATTGCACAAGTTGTCCCATCAAAAATGCTGGTTAATCTTTGGTAAGTTACATTTTGGGGGTATTCCTCCTAATCGCACCTCTAATGTAAAGGGATTCTTCGCGGCTTCTGCGATGGCTTCGTCTAAATCTGTCTTCTTCCTCCTTCTCTTTCATTGTTCAATATTCCTCTCATCTCTCGCCAATTCTCTCAAGATTTGTTCATTTGCCTCGAAATTTGAATCTATTGGTCTTTTAATTCCGCCTCTCTTCTTCGCGCTCATGTCTACTTATATTTTCTGGTTCATCACTTTCTTCTCTCCTTTCTCTGCGGCTTTCTCCCTCATCTCTTTCGCGAATTTGTACACCACTATATCTATCAATTTCTCTTCTCGGTTGTCTATCGACTCTCCTTTGCACTCTTTCATATTCCTCATTTATATTTCCATTGTTGCGATTCTGCTCGCGCCTTCTTTCTCGGTTGTCATGATTATTCTGCCGAATTGCCTCTTCAAATTCACGTTCTTCTATCTCTCGCCCTCAATCTTTCCCTTTCGCAAGCTAAACGTGCTTGCTCAACATAGTGTTTTTCAATGTCATCTTCGATCTCCTTTTGTTTCCTTCGTGCCTCTCTCCCATGCAATATTCTTCTTCCTTCTATCCAATTTTCTTCATCAGTTGGATTATTCTGCTCTTGAGGTTGCCTACCTCCTTGATTTCCATTATTTTGGCCATTTTGTACAGTCTCAGGTCGTGGAACATAACGATCTCCTTATATTTCTCTTCTCTCGCGACATCCTTCCCCAAAATTTGGTTCTCTTTCAAAATTTTCTTCATTAATAGTTTCTACAGGTAATGTTCTCCTCCTATCTTCTCTGACCGATCTTGATATTGACCTGTTACTACTTCTCGATCTTCTATTTTGCAGCCTCAGATTTTCCATTCTCAACTCATGATTTTGCCTTGTTAAATTTGCACGTTCCTCTGCTTCTAACCGCCTTTCTTCATACATTGTTTGTCTCAACGTTTCTAATGCTGCGATTTCTTCATTTCCACGAATTGTTTCTCCCATCTCTTCTCGATTTCTTTCTTCTCGTCCATTATTTATCTGTTGTTGCTCTTCCTCTCTTTCCTCCATAGAATCTATCATAATCTGTAGTTGTGTTTGCAATCCGTTGAATTGGCGATTGAATTTGATTTTCTTCATCATTTCTTATGTTCATCCTTAATGATTCTCCCATTTCATTTCTCCTTTCACCGGCAAGTCTCCCGCTTCTTCTCACGATTGCTGGTCCTTCTGGTACATTTCTCCTTCTAGCCATTTCTCTCTTTTGGTAAACTGTTAAAAATTGTATCAAATTTCTCTTTTCTTACTCCAAATTCTCCCTGTTTCTAGCGCATATGTAGTTGCAGGAAATCCCACACTACACCCCTCATTAGATTCAACGTGATTAACTCTTTGAAAGATGATTAACTTTGAACTTTATTGAGTATCTTCTTGAAATGTTTACAAATACAATTAGAACAAAAACAAACCAAAGCAATTACAAATACTCTCTCTTAATGACTTGCTTCCTGATTCAAAGATCCCCCCTTCCACAGACTTACTTGACCCTTTATATAGAGTATTACATGGTGGATGACAGCTAAGCTTGTCCTTTATTTTCTGGAATGACTCGCGAATCCTCGCGAATGTGTAACTGTTTGTCCTCGCGACACTCCTAAATCTCGCCAAGTCTTCATATTTTCCTCATATTCTGGTTATCGTCGTTTGATGTGTTATTTAAATTACTCCCCTGCGACACCTTCGCAATGCAGTCGTTTATTCTCTCGCGAAACATTACTGTCGCGATATTCTGATCCTACATCGAGCGCTTCCGTATCCAGTGACAACAGGAATTCCGGGGATAGCAGAGCTTATAGTTATTCTACGGTTGGTGATAATAGAAAATTAACAAGGAATAAACGAGTATTTTATGTTCAGTGGCGGCGAATGATTCCTTAATCATCTTTGTTTTCTTTGTTATTCTTTTCATTTTACTTTAAACCAATCCCCTTGTCTTTTACTTTATTTTGCTGATCAAATAACCTATCAATTACACAACTCTCTGTGGGAACGATCTCTTACTACCGCTATATTACTAGTTAATTAGTGGGAAATATCTTAATTAATTTGTTGCACTTACGACACGCATCATTGTACCGACGTGCTCGGAGGTTCATTGACGAGCATTTGCTGTGTCAAATTCTAGAACTCCCATACTGAATCCTATATATGTACTGCGCTAATTTCCCAAACTATGTAATGAATATTTTGTTTCTGAAAGTAAGCTATAATCGGATTATATAAATATATATAAACACCGATTGTTGAAATCGGTTTATGTGGGTATTGATTAAACTCCGATTCTGGGTTTACATCTTCATTCGGAATAAACCCAACCCAGAATCGGTTTACAAATGCACTAACATCAACCGATTCTGGATCGAGTCTTTTGGAAAAAAAATTAAATTTTTACAAGTGTTGATTATGCATTAATCATAGTTAATTTCAGGATTAACTTGATTAAACAATATTTAATTATCCGAATTACCACTAATTTAAGAAGGGCATATTAGGTATTAACATATATATTGGATAAGGGGTTTCTAAGAATTGTTACTCAATGATCTTATTTTGTCATGTAGCTATAGGCCCCTATTAATCTACCTAGGCCCCAATTTAGGAAGGCAATATATACTCCCTCTGTTTTTAAATAATAGGCTGGTTTCTATAAATAAATGTTACAAAAAAATAGGATGGTTTCCTAATTGGGAAAGTCAAATGTTACTTTATTTGTCTGAGACCATTTTTCTCTTAACTTCTTTTGATGACAAGTGTCATGGGACCATTTCACTTTACTTATTTTGCTGACAAGTGTCATGGGTACCATTTCACTTCACTTTTTTTATTGACAAGTATCATGAGGACCACTTTCAATGATTGGCTCTCTTAATTTCCTTAATTTTCTCAAAAAACAAAACCAGCCTATTAAAAAAGAACGTAGGGAGTATATCACTGTAATAAAAAAAGGTGGTCTTTGACTTTGAGATTTGAGAGTCATTAGATGGACAAAAAGTAGATAATTCATTATATATATATATATATATATATATATAAATCAATGCTTACATGACAGGAGGGTCTCGTGTGTCATGCAATGGCTGAGATTTCTCCTTGCTTCCATCAAGGTTTCTTCATCCAAGGGTTCTATTTGATTATAGCATTTAATGTTGTTTTCACTAACTCATGCCATGCGTTTCATTTGCTTCGTGGTCTCTGCTCCTGCCCCAAAACTCTCTAAAACCCCTTTATTTTCCTGATTGAGTAGCGGAATGGTTTTCAATCAATTTCTGATGTTTAAACTTCTTTAATTAATTTTAATGTTACTCACCAAAATCAGTTTCTCCAAGCAATCGTGCTCTATGATTTATTCCTCCACATCTATCGACTCTACCGATGACAATTATTCTGATACTCTAGAAATCTCAAACCCAAATATCTCCCATGGCTCATCAATCAGATCGTTTTCTTTAGTCCATTCAAGGAAGAAGAACACGCTAAAAAAATTATTGCATGGCTGTCACCTGTTGGAGCGGATCTGAGCAGGAAAAACATCCTCTAATCTCGTATATTTTCTCCTTAATCTATAGTAATCCCGAAAACCCAAACCTTTTTTTTTTTCATCAGCACCATCAAAAACCAAAGCATTCACCATGGATTTAGCACATCTCACCAACTAAATCCTTGATTCACCGGCCTTTAAGATTCAATTAGGATTCAATTTTATTGTTGCTTGCTGTTTATTATGATTCCCTTCCTTTCTCATGGAGATTTTAACCTAATTTCATCATTACGTTACTACTGATTTTGGGAATTTTGATTGTGGTTTTTTACGGCTATGGTCATCATCAACAACCATACTCGACCTGGTTTCCATCTACCCTTCAAACATGAGGTATTTTCTAGGTTGATTTCTCAACAGCCTCGTCTAAAAAGTGGTAGGGGATTTGTTTTTAGGGTACATTATTTATATGTCCCTACTTTTGACACCCAATAAATATTACAATAAAAGAATGTAATTAGTTTTCTCTTTCTTCTCCGGCGATGCCGCTGGCGACTGAAAACCAGTTTTGCTCACCGGATTTTTACATCGATTCAGCATGGTTTTACTTTGTTTCGTGATCTTTTTCATCCCTCTTTTGATTTGTTTTCCACGTTTCGTCAGTTTTCTCACTTTTCTTTCCACTTTTCGCCTCTTTTTTTTTTTTGGGTTGTTTTATTCTTCTAGGGTTTGGGTTTTTCTATTCCGTTCTAGGGTTCGACTGTTTCATACATGGCTACATCGACTAGAGTTCCACGAAAACCTTTAACACTCTCCTCTTCCATGTCACCGATACCACCATCTTCACCTCCTTTCACAGACGAGGCAGCTTCTGCTATCAGCTATTGTCATTGCCCTTTCAAGGGTTTTGATGGATGTCGCAATGGGGTTAACAGCAGGGGTTATGTTAAAGGATCTTTCTTGCAGCACCTATATGCCAGACATCTTGCTTCTGATGAGAAAAGGGCATCTTGCAGAGAGTTGATTACCAAGCATCAACATATACGACGAGCACGGGAGAAAGTTCTTTGCTGTCTTCGGATGTGGGTATGCTGCAGGTGTATGCATCTACATGCATGGAAGATGCCGTGCAAAGGTAAGGAAGGGGTGGTTCATGGGGATGTCGTTGCAGGGCCATTTAACGGAGATGGTGCAGATTTTCTTTTTCATGGGTTAGCTCAGTCTGTCGAGGTAAGTGCTGGTGATATGGGTACTCCGAGTGATGCAGTTTGTGAGGATTTGGAAGGAGATGGCGATGCTATTGTTGCTGAGTCGTTTGGGTCTCTCTCAACTGACTTGCTCAATATTGTTTTCCAAAGGCAGTTCACGACAGTATCAAGCATACCTCATCAGTGCCGGTTGTCGTTCTCGAGATCGTTGAAAACCTGCCTTGACAAGGTCATTATTAATCCAACTTTGTGAGACTGCTCAAGGCTGCAGTTAATTCTTCTCCCTAACAGACGTTAGCCCTTTACGCACCGAGAAGTTCCATCGAGGCAAGATCAGGCAAAAGAAAGCGTTTACAAGTTGCGACAATTAACCATGCTTTATCAGTGTGGAAAGAGCCCAACGGCTGTTGTGTACTCTTAGTTGACAAGATGTTACAACTTCTCGTTCGTAATGTGTCTAAGCAAATGGACGAGAAGAAACAAGCTATGGCTAACATGACAGCTTGCCGAAAGAAAATTAGTCTTGTGGTCATTTTCTTTGCCGCAATTCGAGTATTGTCTTCTAGTGGATTAGCTCCTTGTAATGAACAAACTTACTTCGAATTGCAAGATAAGCACCCAGCAGCACCCTCTCCCATTGTCCCCTGTGATGATATTCTTGCGGATCCAATTACAGTGGATAGTCGAGCTGTTATGGGGGCTGTCAAGAGTTTTCCTAAAGGTACATCTTGCGGAAGAGATGGAATTCGAGCACAACATTTGGTTGACGCGATGAGTGGGGCTGCAGCGGCTGTTGCGGACGATTTAATCGCTTCTATTACAGGGGTTGCCAACCTTTGGTTGGCTGGAAAATGCCCTAATAGTTTAGGCGAGTTCATTGCTAGTGCGCCCTTAACACCGTTACTTAAGCCCGGTGGTGGTCTTCGGCCCATAGCAGTTGGCACGGTTTGGCGAAGATTGGTCTCTAAAGTGGCGGCCTTTTCTGTCGGTAAGGATATGACTTCATATTGAGGTGATTATCAATTTGGTGTTGGTGTGCCTACTGGTGGAGAAAGTATTCTGCACGCTGTAAATGGCCTATTGGAGTTAAAAGGTCACTCGGACACAATGTCAATGTTGCTTATTGACTTTTCGAATGCGTTTAACATGGTGAGCAGATCTCAGCTCATCAAGGAGGTTCGTCTTCATTGTCCAGGTATTTCTCGTTGGGTTGAATTTTGTTACATGCGACCGGCTAAACTCTACTACGACCATTATATTTTATCTTCTGCCCTCGGAGTCCAACAAGGGGATCCTCTCGGTCCCTTGCTATTTGCCTTGACACTTCACCCCCTGGTGAAGACCATTGCTTCCAGGTTGCAAGCTCGATTTACATGCCTGGTACCTTGATGATGGTACAATCATTGGTGACACCCTCGAGGTCTCCAAAGCTTTACGCTTGATCGAAACTGAAGGGCCGGGGAGAGGTTTACATCTCAACATAAAGAAAACGGAAGTCTTTTGGCCTTCGATTGATCCCATAAGTACTGTTGATGGTGTTTTCCCTCCTGATATTGGTAGACCTTCCAATGGTGTCAAACTTTTGGGTGGTCCTGTGAGTCTGGATCTGAACTTTAGTAGTAATATGATGTTGAGTAGGGTGAACAAGACTATTCAGCTAATGTCTGCCATAAAAAAACTCAAGGATCCCCAAAGTGAGATCTAGACTATTCAGCTAATGTCGCCTTTGGTGTATCTAGATTATATTTTGCAATGCGCACTACCAACCCCCGCAGCCCTTCAACAAGCTACTTGCGCTTTTCGATGATCACCTGCTCAAGTACTGGAGACTCCTTGTTACTGGGGACGGTCCTGGTTTTGGACCTTTACAGTGGAGACTCGCTACCTTTCCCATTAAGGACGGTGGCTTGGGAATTTACACTATGGCAGACACCCGCACCTATTGTTATCTAGCTTCTCAGAGCCAGACTTCTCCGCTGCAAAAGGTGATACTAGGTAACTTGTTCTCAACAAACAAATGCTCTGCTCATCAGTTGGCTCTTCAGAACTTCATTCAGGTATGTGGACTACCGTCTTCTTATTGCGTCGATAATACTGCCCCCCCCTCCATGCATTCCCTGGCAGTCACTTATTTTGATGCAGTTAAGAAGCAAATCCCAGACCAATTTTCGATGTCTGCAAGAGATTCCATTTTGTGGCAGTGCAACCAAGTTAAGCATGCACAAGATTATTTGTTAGCCTTACCTATTAGTGGGCTTAACCAATGCCTGGGGCCTAGACAGTTCAGGGCTGTCCTTTGTTACCGTCTTGGTATCCCATTGTTTGTTGAGAATGGTTTATGCTCAAGTTGCAACAAATCTATGGATATCTTTGGGGATCACGCGCTCCATTGTGCTAAAGATGTTGGGATTAAGTTTCGACATGACTTTGTACGAGACATTGTTTCTTGACATTTGCTACAAGGCTAGTGTACCGCCCGTAAGGAAGTCTCTCTTGGGTTTCTGTCAGACGATGACAAAGCCTTACGGCCTGCTGATATTCTCGTCCTCAACTGGGAAAATGGTCAAGATGTGTGCATGGATGTTACATGTGTCTCTCCTTTCACGGGTGATGGTATTCGCTCCTTCGTTCCAGGCAAAGCTATCTCTAGTGCTGTTTCGCGTAAACGCTCTAAATACTTGGACAAGTGTGTCTCTCATGGATATGGTCTGGGCGTTCTAGCTTTCTCCACCTTAGGGGAACTTGGAGAAGATACTTTATGTTTTTTCAAGCGTCTGAAGAATTGTTTAGTTAACAACGACGCAAGTAGTGGTTTTGGTAGTTTCATTTTTCATAGGCTAGGCATTGCTATTCAGAAAGGTGTTGGTGCCCAGCTTGTTGCTAGGTTGCCGCCCATAGCTTTGTAATCGTCTTAATAATTTTAAGAATTTTAGGCATTTATGATTAAAATTTAAATAAATAATAATAAATATGTCTTTACTTTTTAATTTAAAATTAGATTACCTTAATACCCTCACCCATATAATATTTTTCTTTATTTCAAAATGGAACAAATTTCTTCCTCTACCATTTCACCACCACCACCAACAACATTCAACTACCATTCCACCACCATCACCGTCCACCACTTACCAACCGCCACCACCACTAATATTCCACCACCACCAACAGTCCTCCACCACCACTAGTCCGTCGCCGCCACCACCACTAGTCCGCCGTCGCCGCCGCCACCACCGCCACTGGTTCAGATATTTTTGTATCAACAACAGTAGTTGATCCAAAATAAAAATAGAACCAACAGTAGAAGTTGATCCAATTTTGTGGATCAATAACGATAGTTGATCCAAAAAAAAAAAGGATCAACAATAGAAGTTGATCCAATTTAGGGGATCAACAATGGTAGTTGATCCACTAAAGTGGATCAACAATGAAAGTTGATCCATGTAAATGGAGTAAGCTTGGCGTGAGTCGAACACGCATCATCTGACATGGATCAATCATGCTACCATTGCACCACAAGTTCAACATTGGAAGAAAATTACATGATTTAAACTACAAGCATGACTATACTTATCCAAAAAAATATTGTCAACAATAAGAGTTGAAAGGATCAACAACAATAGTTGATCCCACAAAAAATTGGGTCAACAACAGGAGTTGATCCAATAAATGGGATCAACAACAGTAGTTGATCCAATAAAAAATTGGGTCAACAACAAGAATTGATCCCGTAAATAGATCAACAAACAGTATTTGATCCCATAAATGGAAAAAAGAAAGTTAACTATCATTCATATAATGTCATGTCACTTACACGCATCTAATATATCAAATATAATTCAGTCAATTATACATAGCACATGCTCCAAGTTAGTTTTGAATAAAGAAGGTTTGAGATTAGACCCGGTTCACTTTAGAAATGGCCGGAAAAAGACCACTATTGACACTGAAGATTCGGTTCTCAATGAGTGCAGATAGACCTGTAAGAAAGCATTGTATGACATAAAAAAACATAAAAGATGAAATATAAGGAATCTATAAAGTTCATTTTAAGATCATTCCATTAGCATAACAAGCCAAAAATCCCATAATTGGTATGGTAAAACAAGCTACATTTGTTTTTTTAATGTTTTGTGAGTTTACTTCAATAAAGAAAGTAAAAAAATCTGAAAGATGGTATGCTAGTTTTACTGGATAAATATTCACCACATAACAAGCACAGTACTCTTTGAAAGTATTAAACCTTAACCAGCTAGACAATTATAACATATGGCAAATCAAATGAAATGAAATCAAAGAATGAAATTAACGGGGTATCCATCTCTGTCAAAACTCACATTTTCATCGTGCAAAACCTCCTGCACTACTCCCACATTTTGTTCAGATGGCACAGTTCCGTTAACTCCCTGCAACCAAGAACAACACATTCAACGACAGTTAATTTAAAAGCTTAATACAACTTTTTAAATCGAAATGTTCCACACATAGACGCTGACTGTTGATATCGATATTTGGTTTCTCATTTACGGCGATTACTGGAGCTCCATTGTTTTTTTCTTTGAGTTGTTGACTGACGTTGTGCATCATCCACCTATGCTGCATCTGTTTCAAGGCATTTCTCACACTCATCCGCCTCTTCTTCTGCCGTTAATAAACCAATTGAATTTTAACACCCAAATTCAAAAATTCCTACTACAACAACTTCAAAAGAGAGATTCTCAAAAAGGTTGACGAATGTTCATTTGAAGCTTGCAACTTCACCACATTCGTTGAGCTACACACCAACTAATTGTGAACCACCACAAACAATCGGAATCACCACTATCTCTATCTCCAATTCATCATTCTAACCAATCAGAACCACCACAATCAATTTAAACAGTAAAATTGGTTTTTAGAAAATTCAAATCTGAAAATCCATCCATTATTTTCAATTATTTTCCATCGAATCCAATCACATCACCATCTTCAATGCCAACATCGATCACCAATCATTCGCAGACTTTGCTCAAAACTTGATTTCAAAACCTAAAAAATCAGATCCAGATTTCTTTTGATATGATTTTAAAAATTAATTATATAAGAAGAAGGTTTCATCTGTTGTTGATACGTCTCGATTGTTGGCGTCGAAGGTGGGAGAATTTGCAGTGGTAGTGACGATGGAGATGCTGGTGGTGGAGCGACGGAGATGAATGGTTCGCTGCTAATTTGAAATGAAGAAGAAGAAAGGGATAAATAAAAACGATAGATACGAGGGCAAATTTGGAACAAGTAAAAACCTTAATGGACCCCTGATGGGCTTAGGGATGAAGAGGGACATATTTATTGTGTGCTAAGGATATTTGTGAATTCCATCAGAAGAAGGGACAATAATTTAATTTCCACTTGTTTTTATATATCAGATGATATCGTTATTCAAGTTTTTATCTTGGGTTTGGATTTTTCTTTTAAACCTTATTCAAGAGCTTTATGCTGGGTGATTTCAACATCATGCTTGCATTGAACCCTAAGAACCCATTTGACCACCTGTTGATGGTGGTTTTTAGCTTAGGGATAAAATCATAAAACCGTACATCTGACATGACGTCACTATGACCAATAGCGCATTTATTGAATCAATCAGCGTATTTACGTAAGAATTACCAGGGTACCTTTTTTTTATATACATGTGTCATGTTCCACGACAGAACCCTTAGTACTAACTGACATCACCTCTATATACACCTAACCCTAATTCTCCCACCGTGCCAATGGTAAACCATGCCAGCCACGTCTCTGCGCCAAGGCATGCCAACCATGCAAGCCGCACCATCGTGCCAATGGCAAACCATGGCAGCCACGTCTCTGCGCCAATGCATCCCAACCATGCTAGCCGCACCACCGTGCCGATGGCAAACCATGCAAAACCATGCCATCCACGTCTCTGCGCCAAGGCATGCCAACCATGCCAGCCGCACCACCGTGCCGATGGCAAACCATCCCAGCCATGTCTCTGCGCCAAGGCATGCCAACCATGCCATCCGCACTATCGTGCCAATGACAAAACATGCCAACCACGTCTGCGCCAAGGCATGCCAAACATACCCTCCGCACCACCGTGCCAATGGCAAACCATGCCAGCCACGTCTCCGCGCCAAGGCATTCCAACCATGACAGCCGCACCACCGTGCCAATGGCAAACCATGCCAGCCACTTCTCCACGCCAAAACAAAGGGTTGCAATAATCAACGGCTACCCTTCTCTTTGAGATGCAGATCTCGACCATCCAAGTTCGCCACCTAACGCATGACAACTTATGCCCAAAGCCAAACACCACGGTTTGCACTAAACCCTAGTTTTGGCCGCGCCTATACCATTCCAGCCTTACCTTCACGTCAGTGGCTGCCAAAATAAAGGGTTGCAACGATCAACGGCCACCTTTCCATCTAAGATGCAGATCTTAACCGTCCAAGGTCACCAGCTAACGCGTGGCAACTTGTGGACCAACGCCAAGCCTTAATTGTGGTCGCGCCCAAACTACGCCAAGACCCTAGCTTTTGGCCGCGCCTAACTACACCAAAATCCTAGCTTGCCAGCCATACTTTCATGCCGCCAGCTACCAAACGAAGGGTTGCAATTAGGGCTATTCATGGTCGATTTTGGTTCGGTTTCTAGCCAAACGAAAACCGAAACCAATATTTTCGTTTTCTAAAAATATAAACCAAACCAATCCATTAACCACTGGTTCGGTTTCCAAATGGTTCCACCCGGTTTCGGTTTGTCCCAGTGGTTTTTGGTTAACCAATAATTATGTCAAACAAAAAAAAAATTACACAAATTTACAGACAAAAAAATCGTGGATGCAGATAATATTGGTTTACACAAATTTACAGACAAAAAAAAAGAAGAAAAATATCAAGAGTCGCTAAAGCTTACTCTAAATCTAGAGATCAAAAGAAGATATATAATATATCTTAATTTAGTTATTGACAAACAAAAAAGAAGGAAGACGGGAAGAAGAAAGTCGAGTAGCAGCAGTGGCTGCTGTAGTTGGGGGTGGAGAAGGGAGGCGGCTGAGAGAAGGAGAAAGAAAAAGAGGGAGAGTATCATAATGAAATATTAGATTTAGGGTTTCTATTTATCCTCTAAATCAATGGGTATAATCTAATATTTATAAATCAACGGTAGAAATTAAGTTTAAAAATTAATCGGTTTTCCAATGGTTTTTGGTTCTGTTTTAGAGGTCAAACCAAACCAAAACCAACACTATCGGTTTTCCACTTTCTACACCATAACCAATCCATTAGTAAATGGTTCGCTTTGGTTTCTTCCTAATTGGTCTGGTTTGGTCCGGTTCTATCGAAAAACCGTAACCATGTTCAGACCTAGTTGCAATAATCAACGACTACCCTTCTCTTTGAGATGAAGATCTCGACCACACAAGTTCGCCACCTGACGCTTGGAAACTTGCGTCCCAAAGCCAAACATCACGGTTTGCGCCTAAACCCTAATTTTGGCCGCGTCTACTCTATGACCAAGCCATGCTCAACGCTGGCTGCTACAAACGAAGGGTTGCAATAATCAACTGTTACCCTTCTCTTTGAGATGCACATCTCAACCACACAAGTTCTCCACCTGACTCATGGCAACTTGCTGGCCAAAGCCAAACATCACGGTTTGCGCCTAAACCCTAATTTTGGCCGCGCCCACTCTATGACCAAGCCATGCTCAACGCTGGCTGCTAAAAACGAAGGGTTGCAATAATCGACGGATACCCTTTTCTTTGAGATGCAGATCTCGACCATCCAAGTTCGCCACCTAACGCATGACAACTTGCGGCCCAAAGCCAAAACATCACGGTTTGCACCTAAACCCTAATTTTGGCCGCGCCTACTCTATGGCAAAGCCATGCTCAACGCTGTGCTAAAACGGAGAGTTGCAATAATCAACGACTATCTTTCCCTCGAGATGCAGATCTCGACCGTTCAAGTCCACCACCTAACTTGCGGCCCAAAGCCAAAACATCACGGTTTGCACCCAAACCCTAATTTTGGTCGCGCCTATTATATGGCAAAGCCATGCCGACTCTACCATGGCCACTGGCATGCCACCATGCCACACGTAACACCATGTCATAGAGGGTATTGGTTTGGCGGTTTACAGCGTGCGGCGTACACTACGTCCGTTACATGAAAGTGTCATAAGAATAAGGCGGTTAGTAAATACAGGGAGTAATGGTGAAACGCTTTCCTTCATTATGGAACATCAATTCCAGGCGTTACCGGTTACCACCTCCTCCCATTTACTCATCTGTTTCTATTTGTTACAAGACCAGAGTACGGTTCACTTTGACTTTTATAAATAGGTCTTACCTATTTCCACCGAACAACAAGTTTTTGGTGAGGAGCATACAACACTCGAAACCACTTGCTAGCTTTCCTATCATTAGCTTTCACTTTACGATACAAGTCAAATAACTACTTTTCGGAATCAACTATTAGGTCTCAACATTTTCTTCGCTTCCCTCCCTAAAACCAACCCTTCTCCTTCACTTTGTGACCGAAGCAAGTCTGGAACGGCCATTTCTTGGTTTAGGCCGAATTTGTACAGATTGACCTCTCGACTCTAAATTACACCCTTTCAGTACATTGTTTAGGGTTTAGACTCAGGTTCTCACCCACTCACGCAAAATTACCGAAATCAGCAGAAACCGTTTTCACCCTCAAACACCACCTGTTGATGGTGGATTTTAGTTAAGGGCTAAAATTTTAAAACCAAAAATAATATGCTGACATCCTGCAAAGGATAAAGCCATTTGATAAACGATGAGCGCAGAAAACCTCTCGCTTTATTTATTTAAAGCAATTCAATAAATATACAAAATTCACCCAGAATGGTGCATGTAGCAACAATCCCAAATATTCTGTGAATTTATAGCATTATTAATTAATGCATGATTAGCCTAGTATTTCGTATGTTGTTCCTCGATGAACTCTCATTATTAGCATGACATGACGACTGAGTGTTCACTCTCAGCAGAGTAGCATGAATCTCCAAGTGCCAAATTCGAGACATGCATGAAATACCCGTACATGCTACATCACTCTCTAACAAAGAGAGTCTCGCATCGGCATGCTTATATTAGCCCGATCGAGCATATTCAATTCCCATTTATGTTCTGGTTTTGTGTTTTGGTGTCAAACACCAGTTTCAAATCAATAATTCGTCTACAAAAAGAATCCCGATTAGTCACGTAATCAACATTTTTTTTCGACTTCTCAAATCCCCATCAGTTACAAAATCTTTTTCATTCGTGGGCATTTTCAAGAATATCATCATTGATTTGTCTATCAATGACTTATACCTTTTGCATCTCAAATTCTCAGTTCTTTTTACATTTTTCTTTTTCTCTCTCGGATTTACTTTTATGAACACATAAAAGTCTCCCTATAGATTCGCAAAAGTTATAACCATAGATACAACTGGAATACATAAATTCCTCCCTCTATACCAAATTGACCACCATAAAAGAAAGTCCCCCTCTAAATTCGTCGGAAGTATGTTTAAAAGCATTAACTCCATTAAATAAAATACCAACCATTATTACCCAAAATAAGACCAAGTCTGATTCTTCAAATTTCAAAAACAACTTTTAGTACGGACAAGATACGAAAAAAAAAAAAATCAAAGATGGGAAATAGTACTATTAAAAATATATATATATATATATATATTGAACACCAAACTACATTACTCTGATCAAAACAAAAACAAAAACAAAAACACTACACACAGGATATGTTTGTGGCATGGACATCGTCAGTACATGTTTCCGATTATCTTCCAAAATTCCTCAACGAGACGGCCATTCTCATGTGAGAAATAACTCTAACCTTTACCCACCTTGTCTCCGCAATTTCTGTCAAAGTTCTGGTGAGTTCATTATAACGCGCTAAACAGCGGTTGTTTTGCAATATGATGTCGTTGTTATTTCCCAAGGCTATCAGCTTATAAGGCGACCACCATAGATTCGAAGGCTCTTCCAACACAATGCTCCTCTTAAGTTCCCAATTCCATTCTACACCGGGTGCCCGTGCATGAATATCATTATCGAAAATGGGTGCCCAAAAATCAATCCGGATATCTTAAATATCGTGAATGTTGTAAAATAAAAGGTGAACTCTGGACAAGACCATTCCAAGTCTTGGAGTACTGAAACCACCATTATCATAAATATGATGCGGTGGTGGCGAATGTGACTGGAATGTATCATTGTCCAAATTGAAAGATACTATCTGAATATTGTCATAAATATAATGATTTATCCAAAAAAATACAACCATGTGCACACCTGAATCCCAAAAAGTAAAAGGAAAATCTCCGATGTTCCTTCATCCCCTGTTGTCGCCTAGAGTGTGTACGTCCACTTGAATTCGAACTACTTTGTATTCACCGGTATGTTCACAATAGCCGAAACCCCCTACGACGTATCGTGGATCCCAATTAATTTGTGGCGTTGGTGTTGGATCGCATATTTGTGGAAGATGGAAGTGCTCACCCCTCATTGGATTCATAATATAAATAGGATCTTGTATACCGTGGTGTGAAACATAAAAACATACCAGACCATTACAAGATCCAACGATTGGGTGTGACATGTTTTCATTATAAGATTCGATAATATTCCAGGTACCATTGTTTTCAAATAACATCTGATAGAAATCTCCCATCATCGTGTAGTAATCTTCCTCCTCAATGTGTTCTTTGTAGAAGAGTTGCGTAACTTTTTCTTCTCTCACTTTTTAAGTGAAACCGAACAAGAGTCCAATTCTTTTGTCTGCAAGGACAGAATTCCACTCTTTGCATACACATTTGCTTGCCAAAATACTTTCTGTACTTGGGAGGCGGTGTAGTATCTCGGGAGTTAAATCCGGCAACATTTCCATTACTATTACTGGTGATTTTTTTTTCTTCTTAAATTTAGAAGCATTTAGGATTTTGTTTTTGTAGAATGCTACTAGAAGATACGAGTAAAGCTTATATAGACATCCAATGGATGTAATATGTGTCCCCGCACAACAGACCTGTTGGAATTTTCACGTTTTTTGGTGTTCCATAATCTATTCGGTTAATGTACCCCGTAATACGAAGGGGTGCGAACCATTACACCGTTTGGAAACATGCCTTCTTTAAAAATTCACGATCCAAACAAAAAACAAATATTTTCACGTGTTTGTGTGAGATTTATTCCAGTTTATCAAAATTATATTTATGTGTCCATTGCAAATTTAAAAATTAGGGTTGTGACCATAGTATATTAATTTTTTGAAGACAAGAAATTAGGGTTATGACCATAGTATATTGATCTTTTGAAGAAAAAAAATGATCCCAATATATATTCACTACAAAACAGAGGGCCTTTAGTGACGGTTTCCAAACCGTCACAAATAGCAAAAAACCGTCACAAATATCAAAAAAACCGTCACAAATGTGACCTTGTGACGGGAGATGATCCGTCGTTACTACTGGGGTCACAAATGTTTTTTGTGATGGTTGAGATCATTTGTGGCGTTTGGTCAACCGTCACGAATAGATATTCTATTTGTGGCGTTTGGTAAAACCGTCATAAGTTGTTTTTTTTACCGCCGTCAATTTTTTTCTGACACCAGCCGCCGTCGCCGGATTTTCTGTTGTGATGGTTTACAAACCGTCACTAATATATTAATTATTGGCGGAGGTTTTTTGCCGACGTTTGCCAGACATCGATCGTCGGTCAACAGACGTCAGTCGCCGGCGACAGATTTTAGATTCTCATAAATGCAGAATTCTCAGAAATTTTAAGCCTTTAAAACACACATCATTCACACTACTGGATAATCCATTGCAGAATGTTTATACCATTCATAACTCTTATACCATCACATTGATGCACATCCAAAAAACAATACCAGAGAGTTCAAAAAGCTGGTAACTAAGATTATCAACATCCGAGATGCCTGTGGAAAGTTTGGGACATGTAAGAACACACCTGATGGCATGAAAACAAAAAAAAAGAGATCACATGCCCTTGTATTCAAAAAAAAAAAAAAACAAGCACCCGAGTTGCCAGAGTTATATATAAGTAGTATATTAGTCAAGCATCTATGTGCACCAAGATCTTCCATTCATGGACTATTCCTGATCTCTGTGTCAGTCGATGGGGTACCAATGTTGGCAGTTCCCTGTCCGTGAAGCGCAACAAGTGCCTCCAGTTCAGCTATCCGTTGCATTGTTTTTTGAGCGTCAGTCGATGGGGTAACAGTGTTGGCAGTTTCTAGTCCATGATGCGCAACAAGTGCCTCAAGTTCAGCTATATGTTGCATTGCTGCTTGAAGTTGTGCAATAGTATTCTCCAACTGTTGTCTAAGGTTCAAAACTTCAGCATTTGGGTCAGTGTTAGGATTGGTGGATGATTCTTCACCCCAATATTTCTTTGGCTTTATACCATTGCCTAGACAGCGAACACGACCAAGGGTCCTCGCACTTGGGAAAAAGCATCATGTCGTCCTTGTAGAACAATATTAGAACTTGGTTGGCTAGCTTGGATCTCTACTTCCTCCATTTCCTTCTACAGAAATATCAATTACAAGAGAAAATGCTTAAGTAATCATATGTAAAAAAATTCAAAATTGATTAATAATAAATGCTTAAGTAATCATATATAGGGATGTTCCTCCATTCAGTAACATTATAATTCGATCAAACACAACCTATGGAAGAAAAAATAATTATTATATATAACCTAACAAAACCCTAGCTAGTCCAAGAAATCTAAACATGAGAACAGAATCATACATCTATCCGTAAAAATTCTTACCATTTGAACAATACCCAATGTTTAAAACAACTTGATAAAATATTAAATGATTTCTCAAGAATTAAAGTTACCAAAGAAACTTAACAATTATCCCCTTCAAATCCTTGTTCTTGTTTTTAGTATGGGTAACACCAAAGATCTCGTGACGTTTAGGGCGCCGTCCTAGTTTCTTTCCCAGCTATATAAAGAGAATTCAAGAAAAAAATCAACATACATATAAAAACAGAAACATACATATAAACTCATTGAATACTCAAAAAGATAACAATTCTTAAAGACAGTTGATGAATTCCAGCTTAAGAATCAAACATAACAAATATAAGTGGGGAAAAAAAGTAGCTAAGGAAGGCATGGCCTTAGTGATTAAGTTCAATTCTAAGTTCTACTATTCAAGTTTTATTCTTTAACAGCAAGGAAGATCCATAACTATTCAGCTACATAAATAACATGGTTTCATTCAATATAAAGTTCTAATAAATTCCAAAAGAGGGGAGACATAAATGTATTCTATCCTTATTTCTCTTTGCTATAATAAATCCAGATTCTCCATATTTACAGGTAGGTTGGCATTGTTCGGTTGAAAGATGTTAAAACTTGTAGCATAGGAAAGAGTATTTAAGACTTAGCAAGTGGTATAAAAACTTACCTCGCCGCACACTTAGCATGTGGTTTAGAGCCGTAGTATGGTGAAATTTTTGTTTCTCCTGTTTTCTTTGTTTATTTGGCATATTGCCTACACCGAATATAAGATCTTATAATGTCAGGCCTGCTTAATTATGAGACTTCTCATGAAAAACAAGAATACTAATGCTTAGTTGTTTCTTCAAATCAGTATTCCAAACCTCAACGAGTACCCTCCACTGGCTCTCAACAACATTGTCTGGTGGATTAGTGAACAAAATAGCCACGCCAAAACAATAAATCGTGTGTCTATAGAGTACCAGTACTTAAGTTTTTTGGGACACTATATAGCAACACCTATATGGCTCTGGCGTGTCTATTTCATGCAGAAATAGACACGCAAGGCAGGCTAGGCTATAAGCTACCTAAAACCACGCCGTGTTACCTAAAACCACGCAAGCAGAAGCCACGCCAAGTCCAAACCAAATTGGCGTGTCAAAACCCCTATGGACACGCAAATTTGGCGTGGAAAAGGGTTTGTTTGTACTTTGTACTAGTGTCATGTTGTTCTCTTGGGAATGGCATCAAATGGGGGAGAGTTCCTAAATGAACTTGTGCTTAATTGCCATATCTCTGTGGGGAGAGTGGTTGTGGAATTTGAAGGGGTTAACTCGTATCTTAATAAATTCCTTGATGAATACACTAATGGTGGGTTTGGATGTAGAATTTTAAAGTTGGAATTTATGGGTCCAGGGGATTTGGTAGAATTACGTTTCCCTCGGTACGTTTGGTTGCCCAAATCCAGATTCTCCATATTTACAGGTAGGTTGGCATTGTTCGGTTGAAAGATGTTAAAACTTGTAGCATAGGAAAGAGTATTTAAGACTTAGCAGTGGTATAAAAACTTACCTCTGCTGCACACTTAGCATGTGGTTTAGAGCCAGTAGTATGGTGAAATTTTTGTTTCTCCCTGTTTTCTTTGTTTATTTGGCATATTGCCTACACCGAATATAAGATCTTATAATGTCAGGCCTGCTTAATTATGAGACTTCTCATGAAAAACAAGAATACTAATGCTTAGTTGTTTCTTCAAATCAGTATTCCAAACCTCAACGAGTACCCTCCACTGGATCTCAACAACATTGTCTGGTGGATTAGTGAACAAAATAGCCACGCCAAAACAATAAATCGTGTGTCTATAGAGTACCAGTACTTAAGTTTTTTGGGACACTATATAGCAACACCTATATGGCTCTGGCATGTCTATTTCATGCAGAAATAGACACGCAAGGCAGGCGTGGCTATAAGCTACCTAAAACCACGTCGTGTTACCTAAAACCACGCAAGCAGAAGCCACGCCAAGTCCAAACCAAATTGGCGTGTCAAAACCCCTATGGACACGCCAATTTGGCGTGGAAAAAGGGTCTGTTTGTACTTTGTACTAGTGTCATGTTGTTCTCTTGGGAATGACATCAAATGGGGGAGAGTTCCTAAATGAACTTGTGCTTAATTGCCATATCTCTGTGGGGAGAGTGGTTGTGGAATTTGAAGGGGTTAACTCGTATCTTAATAAATTCCTTGATGAATACACTAATGGTGGGTTTGGATGTAGAATTTTAAAGTTGGAATTTATGGGTCCAGGGGATTTGGTAGAATTACGTTTCCCTCGGTACGTTTGGTTGCCCAAATCCTTGGAATCACGTTTCCTACGGGATTCAGTTTTCCAACAAATCCCCCATATGGAGTCCGACCCCCCCCCCCCCCATCAAGAGATTTATGGACCCACTTTTTTTTAACTCTAAACCCCATATATATGCAATTTTAAGATTTGAGAGCAATGTCAAACCGTACAAACACTAGTCCAGAAGGGGCCATTTATCACGTTTTTAAATGACAGATTAATTACGTGATTAGATAATTACAAACAAATTCCGTCATATAACACAAAAATAGTAGGACCAACCATTTAACGCAGATAAACTGTCATTCTCAAACGTGATAAATTAGTAGGTGCGTGATTTTACGATGAACCATTAAATTACGGATCAATTCCGTCATATGTTTTAAATTTTAATACGCCCACTATTATTCTTCTTTTGGGCACCCAAAAGTGGCTAGCCATATTAATGATACATACCTTTATAATAGTTTAGGTTAGCCATTGGGCTTGGTCACATTGCAACAAGCCCCGCCTCCTTTGTTAAAGAAGTAAAAAGGATCGCCCGGGACCATAGCTAAATCCTTTATTACCTAACCCTAAATTATTAGTAGTCCCCTACATCTCTACTCGCAGCCACTACTCTTCCTCTTCTACCATGGAGTCTGTGACTCTCACCGCATCCACTTCATCGCCCTAATTAAGCAAGCACCACCAGTTCACCACCTTCTTGGTATTTTTATTCTTCTCCACTCTTCAAATCAAAGAGAAAAATGAATTTGTAAAGAACCATCTCAAGTTATCAACTGATTTATTCATTTATAATTACCAGTAAGGTGAATTTCATGCTTATTACTTACTTATCTTTCTTTACTTCTTATTTTTGTATGTAATTTGTGAATCAATGTCTGATTTCGTTATATCTTTTGCGTTTTTTTAGTGAAAAGCAAACCCTAGAATTTTTTATTTGGTATTTTTTCGATTTGGTGCTGTTTTGATTAGGGTTTGTATAAGGTACTAACTTGTTGTGATTTACTTGTGTACTGTAGGTTTCTAAAATGGATGAATCTTCTCAATTATGTGCGCTAATTTGTTAATTTTTGCAATCATAAATCATTATCCATGCTTGATTTTTGATGATATTGAGTAGAAGTGTTTAGTTTTTGTAGTGTTGGATAAGATAATGAAAATCCAGACAGCTAGGATTGGTTTGTGTTTGTTATTGGTGTTGCTTTGTGTTTGATGTTTCTGAACAAAACCAGTCACTAGAATCAACTAACATGTTATGAGTGTGAAATCTTGCATGAGTTTTTTTCTTGTATGCTAGAATCAACTAGATTTTGTATTTGTAAGACAGTTTCCGTCTCATATCTCTTTTTGCAAAAGTAACATACGATGAATTATTCACACACAGTCACACATACTAACAACTATTGTAAGATATGCCTTACCTACAGACTTTGGGAAGCAATTTCTTTTCAAGTTTAACTTTGTTATCATATTTTAATTGCTACATGGCTCACACTCATAGTGAACCTTGAAGAAAATTAAGAAAAGAGACTTGAAGGTTCAAGGGACCTCGGAGGTTATGCTTGCAGTTGAAACTTGGTGTCATTGAATTTTTTGAAATTTGTATTGGTTCTTTGTTTAATCTTTAAACCTCTAGAGCAGTTAGTTATTTGTGATGGATTTTTCTACTTTTCAGGTGTTGGTGGTGACATATGCTTAATCCTTAATCTCCACTTTGATTTTGCCATTTATACTTGATTAATTATAGATTGGGTGATGATGGTGGTGATATATGCATAAGATGGCAGATATTTTTGAATACTCCGAGGGGTTTGTTGCAGTAGATTACAATGTTTTCGGTAGAGGTTGGCTTCAGGTGTTGGTGGTTGGTGATATTTTTCTTGTCGTTGTTGGTGGTGGTAATTTGATGATGAAGATGGTGCTTCTGTAACTGTTGGTGTTATGGGTGGATGTTGGTGTTTCAGATGTTGCCCGTGTACAAGGATTTAGCTGCGGCGGTGATAGTTTTGGTCCACGGACAAAAACCAAGGGAAAAAAAGCCAGTTGAACACTAAGCGAGGTGAATTTTTGTAACTATTGTTAATATGATTTTAATTTTATCCTATTTTGCTTCAAGTATACATCATATTTTGTTAAGTATTTTGGAAATAACAAGTTCATGTTTTGAACTTGAAGTTCCCACAATTTCCATCCATAATTTATATAGTAGCCAGTAGGCACTTTCTGTTAAAGACCCCTTTAGCTTTATAACGTTTGATATAGAAACGACAGAGCGTACTTTTATTTTTATCCATTTTCAGCCAATTTCAGCACTGGTACATGTATTAGATCCGCCAGTAGGCACTTGTTGTCTATATAATGTAAATATATACTTTATCCGCGGTCATTGGACCAGAGTGCTTCTTGTGTCTCGAGACTCCAATTTTTCACTGTTTGTATTTTCCTCTCTAACTAACTATGTTGTATACTGTTTCCCTTTCTTTGCAGTTTATTCTTGTCGGTACAATTGGAAGCCCAAAAAATGATTTCTGGTGCTGTTAATATGACGATTATGACTGCAAATCATGAATCCAAGTGATTTTTTTATGCGAAACGGATGGAGTACTTGGAGATGTTTTAAGAGCTTGTGTAACTAAGGTAGGAGAGCGACCAAATGAGAGTTGCAAGGTGACAGCAGTTTGGATTCGGTTTTCATGTTTAATATGTAATTTTGGATTGCTAAAATTTAATTTTGAAATTGTATTCATGGATTTTATTTTTTATGAATGTTATTTTGGTAATTAATAAAAGGTTTATTTCAACTGTTCTGTTAGGATTCTATTTTATTTTTAGATTTTGCTAGAATCAGTTTCCAGATTCAATTGAACCAAAATAAGATTTAGGTAGAGCAAATCTGAATACGGATGAATTTCAGATTCACAAAATAAAAAATGACGGAACATTATCGTTTGAATTAGTATTATGAAAATGCCTTCTTTATGACATCCATCAACCGTTATTGTTTTTTACATCCAATAACTGTGGTATTTAATGACAGATTCTATATGTGACTTTAAGTCACAATTTTTGTTTGTCATACTTTAATGACGTTCTCTATTTGTCATTTATAAAGAGTCACACCAAATAAATAACGGTTCGAATAACAGGTGAAAACCGTGGCAACTCATGTTTTATAACAGACTTCATCCGTTATTTATTGCCCCTTCTGGACTAGTGAAAGACTTTAAAACAAGAAAACTCTATAAATCCTAAGAATTTCAATTGAGTTACCAAACACACAAGGGATTTATATGAATCCAAGGATTAGTAATCCCATGGAATTATAAATACCTAGAAACGGTGAATTCTGCAAACAAACCCACCATAAGTTTCGAATATGTGAAATCATCGAAAAAAAATTGATATGTTTCTTTTTAGTCATGAATTATCTTTTGTAAATTCATTATGATCCCATAAGTTTTCTTACATTTGCCAATTTATATTGACAAAAAGGGGGAGAGTTATTTAGTAGTTCACACTACATACATATATATGGTTTACGGATCATTATGTAAGGGGGAGTGGATTTCATTCTAAGATCGAAGTATTGACTAAGGGGGAGTGATACATATCACCATAGCATTATTTCAAAGTTGTGATGCAATTGGACTTTGATTTTATATAATAATACTATGACACTGAATAACAATGGTTGAGAACTTTCGTTTTCATATTGTTATTGCTACGAATCTTAATTAATATCATCATTGATGGTTGATGAATAAGTAGACCATTTTTAGACACCCCTTATCCTTTGTCCTTAGATGAGTTAAAATAAGTAGCCCCAAACTTTTTTGAACACCCCTCAAATTGGCCAGGATTGTTTACTTCCATTGGAGAAGAGCAGGTACGGGGAATATTAGGGGTCTGTTTCTACCTACGTCGGGTAGTGTCTCCTTATAAGTAGTTTACAATGAAAGGGCGTTTCTTTTGTTTTTCCTTGGTTGACGACATTAAATATAGCTAAGATGTCTAGATCAAATTAAATTAAGAAGCAAGCACTTGGCTTATTAGGGTGTATGTCCGATTACATAAACTTAAGGTCAGTGTTAGTTGAAATTTGAACATGGAATCAGCTGCCAAGTATTTGGTACTATTCATTCCTATGATTTCTTAATTAATATCATCGTTGATGGTTGATGAATTATTGACATTGGTATAACTTACTGTACGAGAATATACATAAAAAAAACTTTTAGTCCATTTTCTATTGGGTGGTTGCTCAGCATTTTCATTGATTAATTTCCATGAAAAGAATATAAGTTCATAACTAAGCTAATCATATGAAGAACAAATGAACTCTGAAGACACACTAGCTAGTCACTTAGAGAGGAAATGTCCAACCATTTGAAAGAATAAAAGGTATTATCTATCTCAGCCACCTTATACGTAGTTATTTTCATGTTCACCTTCAACTCATGAATATGTTTCTTTTGTAGATAACATATAGTTCGTCATTTGTGATATATATTGTGTTATTTTTCCGTCTTAACAACATGAGCAGGTACTGAATGGGGAGCGGAAAAGCTGATAAAAGGAAAGGAAAAGAACCGTTCATCGACCATGACATTAAAGAAGGGCATTACGATATAGAAAATCAGCCAGAGGATCCAAAGATCTCCAAGGTACCAACTCACGTGAAAGAGAAAAACTTAGCAGCTTACGAACCAAAAGTGGTGTCTGTGGGTCCATATCACTACCGTAAACCTCAATATGCGTCGATGGAGAACCACAAACAAAGAGTTCGGGATAAATTCATCAAGGCATCAGACCTGACACTCGGAGACTATGAGGCCGAAATGAGGAAAGTGGTGAAAAAACTAAAGATGTCTTATGCGGATCTGGACGGTAATGAATGGGAAGATGATGATGCATTCGTCCAGCTCATGATTCTCGATGGATGCTTCCTCATTGAATTCTTGTCTGGTCCTTCAAATTTTCATAAGCATTTCCCACCTACTGATCCCATTTTTAGCGCACATGGACATGCAATAAACAAAAATGCTGTGATGCAAGACTTGCTGATGGTTGAGAATCAAATACCTTATCTTGCAATTAAAACATTATGGCTAACTTCTGGGAAGGAAATTGAACGGGTATGCCAGAAATTATATTTTAACTTTTGATAGTCTTGTTTGTTCACTTATAATAGTAAACAAATCCATAAATGATGGCGGTAATAAGTTTTAGAACAAACATTTGTTTTTCAGTAACATATGTGCATCCCTTCAAAAAAAAATAACATATGTGCATGTTATTAATTAGGAGGCGAATCCGGTCTCAGATGTCATCTCGGAAGTCATCTCTCCATGGATCAGGATCGGGGTGAAGGAGCCAGGCTTTCACATGCTTGACACGCATATGGTAGGATTACTAGAAATGGGTGAGAGAACTATGCAGGATAAGGAAGTGGGGAAACGGTGCGCGTTGGAGCTTTACCAGTCTAACGTGCAGTTCAAAAAGACTGCATGCTACAACGATATGCACTTCAATAAAGAAACTGGAATCTTCACCCTTCCCTCTATCATCATCAACGAACGCACAGTGACAACTTATCTCAATATGGTTGCACGCACTCTTACATGGTCAACATCAAAAACCGCAGAATTTGCCATTTACGCTCGGCTCCTGGGCACTCTTGTACAGTCGGCCAAGGACGTTAGACTGCTGGAATACTGTGGGATCATAGTTAATGAACTTAGTAACCATGAGGCTGTTGTGGATGTTATACAGGAAATCGTCAAGGGCACAACTGTTCCGGATAATGTGAAGAATAATCATGGGATATCCTATAAATCTGTTCTGTTAGACCTGGATGAATTTTGTCAGAGAAGAACCATCAGGTTGAAGAAAACATTGTATCTTTGGTTTTCGAACCTGTGGGAGACTCATTTTAAAACTCCATGGTCTGGAATCTCTTTGATTGCAGCAATTGCTCTCTTGACGCTCACTGCCGTTCAGACTGCTTATTCAATCCTGTCGTATAAGAAAGGATGAAAAAGAAGGACATTAGCGTGTGCTCTAGCTGGTTTCTGTATTTTATAGTATATCTTGCTTACGATGGAGGGCAATGTAAGAACTAGCTAGTGTGAGTCGTGTTGTTCCTCTGTATTTCTGGTTACGAGGTGTTTGCTGAATCTTGTTCGAGGACTTGTTGCCTTGTCTATTTCTAAAATTTGGGCCAGGGATCAGCCTAAAATTGGAACCATTTTTTTGGGGACCATGGTTTTTTTGAGGGGAGCATGGTCTTATTAGGCCACCTTCCCTACGGTTATAAGGGGTGTCCTAAAGTGTGGAAATGACTAACCTACCCTTAACCTAATTTAATTTAAAACTAACCTAATAACCACCTATATATATAACCAACACCTCCTCCCACCACCGCCGCCCACCACTACCGCCTCCGACTACCACCACCAACCACCACCACCTATATACTCCCTCCGTCCCACTATTAGATGACCTAGTTGTTTTTTAATTTTGATCAATTAATAGTTGATTTTATATAATTTGATACTCATGTTTATATTCGTTATGTAAGTGTTTTAAAATGCTTTTCAATGATATAAAATTTACGAATATCCGTTGTATAGTTTGAGAGATAAATCATTTCTAAATTGTGCTACTAGGTCAACTAATAGTGGGACGGAGGTAGTATATAACTTAATTTAAATCATTAACATATTACTCTTTTACCTAATTAAAATTATAACTAATCTACAACTTCTTCTTCCTCTATTCTACAATTTTTCTTCTTCTCTTCTTCATCAATTTATGATCATCTAACCCTGATCATATACAAGTCTTATCAAAATCATTAAATTTTTAGCCTGGTCGATTCATTGAATTTTCATCGTCGATTAATCAATCTTTTATAAACAAACCTATCCATAAGTATTTTCCCACAAACCCATTACTTATAATTCGTTTTTGATTGAAATTTTGAGCAGTAGTCATCAAAATATGGTTTAAATGGAAGTTACAGTGACATGTTCAGTTGGGAATAGTTTCAAAAAAAAACTAGTTTGCTAAACGAACATTCTGAAACCAAGAACACGAAGAACACTTCGGTTATCACGAATTAATTTTTTCTTAACCGAACTCAGAGTTCGGTTGGTTCGCAAAGAAGGCTAAAACTATTTTCTAACCGAACTTTACCAATATTACAAAAAAAAAAAAAAAAAAAAAAAAAAATGTAACCCAAATGTGCTATTTTTCCCACTATGTTGATTTTTGATTTAACCGAACTTTGCCCACTATGTTCGGTTGGTTCGCAAAGAAGGCTAAAACTATTTTCTATCCGAACTTTACCAATATTACAAAAAAAAAAAAAAAAATCCAATGTAACCGAACTGTGCTATTTTGCCCACTATGTTGAGTTTCAATTTAACCGAACTTGTCCCACTATGTTCGGTTTGTTCGCAAAAAACCTTGAAAACCGAACTCTTAACTAATTGTGTGTAGTTCGGTTAGATATTGGTTGGTATGAAGTTTGCGAAACAACCGAACATTGTACACTAATGTGCAATCTTATTTTACATAAGTTCGGTTAGCTATTGGTTGCAAACTAACCGAACTTATAGACCCTAAAGTTCGGTTACATTTCGGCCAAACCAAACATCACATCAGTAATCCTATTTACAAAGTTCGGTAACATGTCCATTAACCGAACTTCAAAAACCTCCATTATTGGAGAGTTCGGTAACTGCGTGTTTAGAAAAAGTAACCGAACTACACTTTCAGATGAGTTCGGTTACATGTTCTTCACACAAGGCAACCGAACAAGCCCAAATCTACTTAACAAATTCACATTTTTTTTTGAAAATTTGGACCAATTCAACCAACATTATCTAAGTTTATAGCATACCTGGGTACCCAAATAGTCTTCCTCCGGTTGTGGTTGGTAAAACCCATCGTTTTCATCTTGAGATTGGCTTTGGGGAAGAATACATTCACCATCTAAGAAATAATTCATCACTTGAATAGTCTAGCTTAGTGAACTCAAAAAAAAAAAATTATTTTCCATGTTTTTCTTCTTCATCTTCTCTAACTTTTCTCTCTCAATAATTCTACTTCTTTTTTAAAAATCAGATTTTTTAATCTCAAATCTTTATTCAAAATCATTTCAGTAATCACACTAACTAATCATTAACCAAAAATAATCAGAGAGTAATTTAGGTATTATCAAAATATATAGATAAGGGGTGATCTAGATTTACTTCTAATATCTTACCCAAAATAAAAGAATGGTCCCCCAAAAGAAGGCTGGTCCCCAAAAAATGGTTCTAAAATTGAATTGCCTAAAGGAAAAAAAGCTCAGGCCCAAGAAAAAAAGGCATACCGAATTCTCATCGGTTATGCATTTTCATACATAAATTTGGCATCCGCATCCAACATCCCAATGGATTTTCATCCAATGAATGCACGAATGGACTGATTGAATGTGGATAATACAGTGGCTTGAATAATGACCGATCTAGAAAAAAGACAAAAATGTGACTTGAATTTGCCGCTCAAATTCAAGCCCTAAATGTTTGATGGAAAAGATAATGTTGAAGAGATAAATTGACTGCGCAGTGACTATCAAAAATGCTAAATTAACCCTATTGCACTTGCATCCGGTCCATTAGTGAATGGTTCGGGCGCTCACCCGCAAAAATGCGTTTGGCCACGAGATACATGTAGATGTAGAAAATCCTACCTCTACATCCAAAAGATCATAAAGCATGCATAAAGAAGTCATACAAAGAAGAGAGGTCGAGAAACACAAAGTATACGTGGTTCGGCATGATTACCTACGTCCACGGGGTGAAAGAATGATATTATTGCTTGACTCATGACTACAAGTTGTGTATTTTCTCTCTATACTCTTAGTGTGCTCTCTCTTTCCTCACTTCTCACTTGCCTCACTAGCCCTATACATGATTCATATTTATAGTCATAAAATGGTGATACAACGATATTATAGTGTTGGGCCTAATACATCTTCCTTGATGCTCTCCTCGGGTGTCTACCCGATGCTTCATCCGATCTTCCCTTCCGCCCGATGTTGAAGCGTCTGGCTGAGTGGTAGCTTCATCCGGTGTCGCTTGTTAGGTGATGTTGATCGTCGTCGCCTTTTAGGTTCCTGGCCGAGTTTTACTTTGACCGAGTCTTCCCTATCTCTTCACCTACTTTGTCAGAGCATTAATTGTCTTCGGACCCGAGGGTCGTCACATCAGAACTTTTTCTCCCCTTTTCACATCCATCTCTCGACCTGTCTTCTTTCCTCTTTTCTCGTGCCCAGATCCAGTGGGGTTGATTCGGTGCTTTCAGTGCTTCGCTTTCTTCGGTACACCCTCGACTGGGATGGCTCCACCTGCCCCTGTGGATTATTCACACCTACATTTATGCCCCTTCTTCCACTCGTGTAGTCGACACGTGGGGAAGAAACCGCCTCGTCTTCCCACGTCTTCGGTCATGCCGGGTTTCGCGCCATGCTGTTCCCCACCTTCTTCAGTTGCTGCAATCGGTTTACCTTCCTCGTCGGTTATCACAGGTGAGGTTTATAAGCTCGTCCCCTAAACCTTATTTCTTTTTTCTTTTTACACTTTCCTTTGCTAACTTCGTTTTCTCTTCTTTCTTCCTTCTCATTTGCCTTCTTTCCCCTGCCATTAACTATCTTCTCACCGGGTTTCCTTCCTACCTTCTCCACCATCCGGCGTCCTCGCTGTCTCTGCTACCGCTGCAACTTCCGGTTCCGGCTGTATTTCGCCCCTCCTGCCGCTTCTCCTACTAGTTTTCATGGCGTATTCAACTCCTTCGATGACGGAAAGAAGGTGTGTGAGTTATGTGTTTTCTGATGAAGACGGCGTATCACTTGATTCCCTGTTTGTTGTAGAGAGTCCTTCCAAGTATGATTACCGCGCTCTAGATTCTATCTTTCCTGATAATCCTTCTCCGTTTTCTTGTAGGGCTGACAAGAGGGTTGCTAAGGACTTGTCGGATGAGCAATACGTTCAACAGCTGAAGGATGAGTTTAATCTCCATGGATATGACGTCAGGCTCTTGTCAGGCCAGAAGGGTGTTCTAAAAAAAGATGATGTTTTGAGATTTCCTCATTCGGCCGAGGCGACCATCGTCACCAGGGGCCAGCTAGAGCTCGGGCTGCGTTTCCCTTTATATGATCCTAGCCGCCCGTTCTGGTACGAGGCCTTTTCTAAGATTCGCCCGTGCCGCGCCTTGGCTCAGTGGAATGGCAACACTTTCCGTATCCTGTCCGAGTGGGAGAAGCGTAGTCGAGGCGAGTGTGCTCCTACTACTTGGTCTACCTACGATCCTTCCCATGCGAGTGACTATACTCCTGCCAGTTTCGCTGATAATTATCGGAGCGGGACCACTACTAATGGCGATCTCGCCGGGTTTGCTGCCAGCCCTCATCGCCATAAAACTCTTCCCGAAGGTGTTAGGAGACTTCTTTTGGATGAGGATCCTGAGGGAAAGAGTTCCAACAAGCATGCCCATCATACTAATGACACGGCTTGGGATCGGGTTCCATTGGTTATTTCCGGTCCTCTTTTAAGTGGCAAATTTCCTCCTCCGGCCGAATTTTATCCTTTCTGGGTAGTCAATGTTGATCGGGTAAGTGTATTTTCCTGTCTTTCTAGCTTGATTGATTGGCTCGGGCGACTCGTGGGGTGATGTTTTAGTTTTGGTGTTTTTCAGACTAAGTCCCAGGGTGTTCCTACTGAGACTCTTGTTCATCGGAAGAGAGATAGTGTTGCAGGAGCCGAGAAGGAGACAGGGAAGGTAACAAATATACTTATTCGTTTTTTTTTTTTTTTTTTATTTGACGTACATGTGCGTGCCTCTATTTGTTGCCTTGCATGGTTCTGACATCGGCTCATGCACAGAAGCTGAGGGTTGACAAGGCTGGTGGTACTTCAGCGAAGGATGGTGAGGATCCCGATGATCGGCTACCTTTATCACATTTCTTGAGGAAGTCGCCTCAAAAGCCATCAGATGTTTCGTCTACCCTTGTAGGTGAGAAGTCCAAGGGGAGGGGTAAGGAACCCAAGGAGGATGTGCCTGCCCCGGAGGAAACTGTGCCCCGGGAGGTAGCTGATGAAGGGATTGTTCTCGCCGATGGCGTTGTGTACGTTGTGTCTGATGGTGATGATGATGAAGGTCTTTTCGATGAAGAGGATGACACCCTCGGTAATGAGGAGGAGTCGAGACAGGCGGAGAAGTCGGGTGGTAGTGGGAACCTTGTGGTCAACCGTGATGTAGAGAAAGTTGCTGTCGGGAGCGGGCCGCTGGAGACTTTTCCTTCCGTGGTTCCTAATTCAGGCAGCAATACCCCCTTCACCGTCTCGGTCCCTATGTGCAACTCTCTTGGGGCGCTTATTTCTCCCGATTTTGCCTCTCTGTCTGATGAGGAGAAGATCAATGTTGTCTCGTTGTATGAGGCCGGTCTGAAAAGTACCTTTGATCTGCTGGTGAGTTGAGCTTGTTCGGGTGTCGCTTTCATGTTTTTGGTAAGTGCTGACCATGTTGGTGCTGTTTGTAGGATATCAACCGCTCGTTGTTGAATGCTGCCATCCAACGCAGGGAGGTCGCCGAAAGGGAGGGTCTTCGTCTCCTGTTACAGCAAGAACGCAAACGATCTCGGAAGTTGGAGAAAGAATTGGCCGAGACCCAAGGTACTTATTTTACTTTCAACTAGTTATGATTGATCTTGTATTGCCAATATCCTGAGCTTAGTACTCCCTGCTTAGCCGAATCTTCTAATGCGGAGGCCGACGCTGCCGCGAGGTGTCGTTTGTTGAAAAGGGAAGCGAACATAGAACGGGATCACGTTTCGAACTTGCAACAGAGAATAGTTAACAAGGATGCTAAGATCGATCGTTTAGAGACTGATATTGAAGATCTTCATCCCATTTGCATCGCACGAGACCTTTGAATATGTCCCCAAGGAAATTGATAATCTTAGGGCGAGCCTAGCTCAGTTCCAAGGTATAGCCTCCGACAAAACATTTTTGGCCGACAATTTAGAGAGTCAATGTGGTCGGTTGAGACTTCAGGTTCGAGATTTGCACGCAGATCGTCTCCGGATCTTGGGGGAGAGGGATGCTGCCGAGAAGTGTAGCCGAGAATCCCTTGAGAAGATTAACGAGTCCAAAAAGGTTTCTGAGGAGTTGGAGTGGGTTCGCTCTCAATTATCAGGTTTGCAAATAGCCCACTCCCGGCAGAGGGACGAATGGAGTGATCACAAGAAGTACTGCCCCACTAATGAGTTTAATGAACAGCGATATCTAGAACTTTCTTCAAAGATGTCTTCTCTCGAGTGTAGCCTGTCTGAGTCTGAAGAAACCATTAGAGTAGTTTCCCCTTTGCTGGAAGGTGGTGTGCCTTGTATTGTGCTTTTCGCGCCGTTGTCTTAGTGGCGTTATTGTGTGACTGACTGTCCTTGTTGTTTTGCCAGCCGAGCAGAATAAAGTGGTGTCGTTGGAAGAAGAGAATGCCCGGTTGAAAGGGAGGGAGGCTCAATTGCTCGATCGGGTGGCCACTGCTGAAGCGGCGTCGGTGCAGCTAGAGCAGAACCTTGCTGCCGAGAAGGCGAAGTTTAATGATGAACTCGTCTCGAAGGTTAAGGCTGGTGTGAAGGCAGTGCTTGATAAGAAGCGGGCCGATGCTGCTGCTAAGAAGGAGGTTCCGGGTCCCGTTCCTTCTAAGGAATGAGCATGTATTTTGCAGCGCTGTGTCGCTTTCTTACCCTTTCCTTTGGGCTGTAATTCGCTCGAACACCTTTAATTTCTCGTAAACTTTTAATGGGGTGTTGCGTCGCCGATTTATGTTTGTCACTGTTCTTGCTACTGACGTTGTTGTGCTTGTTACTGTTCTTATTTGGCAATGTGTGGTTTATTTTTACGACCTTGTTGTGTATCCCTGCATGAGTAGATAGGTTAATCATAAACGCCATTTCTGTCGAACACACTCAACAAGGAGGATCATTGGGCCCAATGCCATGTCCCGATTGAGGTATCTCATCACCGTCTTTCGAGATCTAGTGGAAGGGCAGTTGGTCTTTCCTAATTCCTATGGGATCGATATCCCAAGAAGTTATCAATTAACTTTCTTGGGAAAGTGATTTCGGCCACTTGTGAGGGGAGCAATGTTGACTGCTCGATTGTGGAGTACTCATGCCTCGACAATCGGCCACTGGTATCCAACCGCCAGGGCCCTTGGGCTACCTCGGCACTTGCACACTGCCATCGCCCCGAGTTCGAATAGTCCTCCTTAGTGTAAGTCGCCCCGGCACTTGCACAATGCCATCGCCCCGGGTTCGAAACGACCATTCAGACGCACTTGTCATATTCTCAACTCCACGCGGCTTTTTATGGAAATAAATGGCAAGATATCATATCTGGTCTTATGGATGGTATAGTTTTAGTCGCGTAGCGTTCCATGGTCGAGGTTCAGGTGTTCCGTCCGGTTTTAATATCTTGTACGCCCCCTCACCAACCTTTTCGACAATGGTGTAGGGTCCTCCCCATCGTGGTGCTAGTTTTCCGCCTTTTTTATCACACTCATAACTGGGCAGATGCTTTAGTACCAATTGTCCTGGTTGAAAGTCTCTGGGTCGAACCCGTTTGTTGTATTCTCGCTGGATTCTTCGTTGGTAATTTTCCATTTTTTGCAAGGCCATTTCTCTTGTTTCTTCTAGATCGTCGAGCTTAGCCAGGATGAGGTCGGCTGAGATGTTTCGCCTCCACGCTTTGGTTCTGGTGGTGGGTATCATCGCCTCTGTGGGAAGGATGGCTTCGGTCCCATATGTCAACATGAAAGGTGATAGTCCAGTTGCCTCTCTGCGGGTTGTCCTGTATTCCCACAAAACGTTATAGAGTTCTTCGCACCATTCTCCATATTCCCCATCGAGCTTCTTCTTCATGTTATCGGCGATAGTCTTGTTTGTGATCTCGGCCTGCCCGTTGCTTTGGGGATACAGGGGTGTAGACTTGCTCTTTCGGATGTTGTAGGTGTTGAATAGCAGGTCAATATTTTTGCCTTGTAGCTGTTTCCCATTATCAGAGACAATCGCTGCCGGTACTCCAAAGCGACATATGATGTGTTCCCAGATGAATCGGAAAACGTATTTGTCTCGTATATGTTTCAACGGAGCGGCCTCAACCCACTTAGTGAAGTATTCGGTGGCTACAATTAAATACTTCCTCTGCCCCGAACCAACGTGCAATGGTCCCACGATATCGACTCCCCATTTAGCAAAAGGCCAAGGGCTGATAACGGAGTTTAATGTCACTGCCGGTGCATGTATATTCTTTCCAAATTTTTGGCACTCATCGCAGATGAGGACCATATGCCTTGCGTCCTTGTTCATGTACGGCCAAAAGTATCCCATGGTCTTAGCTCGTGCCGCTAGGCTTCGGCCTGAACTGTGGTTTCCCACGGCCCCATAGTGTAACTCATTGAGGATCGTATGCCCTTCTTCTTTACTCAAGCATCTTAGTAATGGTCCCAGGTATGATTTTCTATAGAGGATGTCGTCTCGAAGTTCGTACGCGGCTGCTTTGCTTTTGATTTTGTTGATCTCGGGTCGCCCCATGGGTAACTTTCCTGTTTCGAGGTATTCGTGAATCGGTTTCCTCCAATCATATGCCTGGTATTGGTCAGTTGTGGTTGCCGCGACGTGTGCGCCGATATCCACGGTCCCGGGTACCGAAGGCATTAGGACTCTCATAACTCTGATGCCTTCGACGCTTGGATCTGTTAGCATGGAAGCAATGTACGCCAAGGCGTCCGAGTGGCGATTGTCCTTTCTGCAGATATGCCTAAACTTGATGCTCGGTATCTGTCCGATGTAGAATTGGACGAGCTCCCAATATTTCTGTAGGAGTGGGTCGTGTATGGCGTATTGCCCGCTGATTTGTCGGACAACTAGCTGTGAGTCGCTCGTGAGCCGTACTTCTTGGATTCCCATTTCCACTATCAAGCGCAAAGCATGCACTACCGCTTCGTATTCTGTGACGTTGTTAGTTGCCTTAAACTCAAGCCTGAAGGAGTGGACCATCTTTTTCCCCTTTGGTGTCGTGAAGACCAATCCTAAACCCGAACCGTCTTTATTAGATGACCCGTCCACGAAAACCTCCCATCGCGTCGGGCTGCATGGCTCAAGCAAATCATACGGGTCCTCTCGGTCCTCCTCCATTCCGGGTATGTCTTCTACCTCGTCTTCGTCGAGGGAGGGGAAGTCTCGCCAAGAAATCGCCACCACTCGTGCTTTTTACCGCTGTTCTCATTTCGTAAACGATGTCGAACTGTTTTATTTGTGCACTCCACTTGGAGATCCGTCCTGATCTGGCTGCATTGTCGAGCACCGACTCTATGGAGGACTTTGTAAGCACTCGAATCTTGTGGGTTTGGAAATACTTCCGAAGCTTCTGTGTTGCAAACACCAGTGATAATATTAGTTGCTCGATCCTGGTGTAGTTCCTCTCGGCTGGATTTATGGTCTTGCTTATGAAATACACCGGCTTTTCTTCCCCTCCTGCGTTCGTAACTAGTACGGCGCTGATGGCGTGGCTGGTTGCCCCGAGGTATAGTGTTAGTATGTCCTCGGGCTCGGGTCTATGTAACACCGGTAGGCTCACAAGATGTTGCTTGATTTTTTGAAATGCTTCTTCGCACTCCTCTGTCCATTTAAACTTCTCTCCTTTCCGTAATATCCCAAAGAAGTCCTTGCATTTGTCGGACGACCGAGAGATGAATCGCCCTAAGGCCGCCAAGTTCCCATTTAATCGTTGCACGTCTTTAACTGTTACAGGCGATGGCATTTCCATGACGGCTCTGATTTTATTTGGGTCGGCCTCAATTCCTTTGTCGGTGATTATGTATCCTAAGAACTTGCTCGAGGTGACCCAAAAGGTGCACTTGGCCGGATTTACCCTCATCTTGTATTTCCTCATGGTCTGAAATATGCCTCGGAGGTCGTCGATGTGGTTGTTGGCAAACTTTCTTTTGACCAGCATATCGTCCACATATACCTCGATGGTGTCGTGTATTCTATCCTCGAACATGTCTTCCACCAACCTTTGGTAGGTGGCGCCGGCGTTTCTCAACCCGAATGGCATTTTGGTGTAGCAGCACAATCCTCTTGGTATGAAAAAGGACGTATGCTCTTGGTCTTCGGGGGCCAGAGGTATTTGGTTATACCCTGAATACCCGTCCATGAGAGTTATCGCCTTATACCCGACAATGGATTCCACTAGTTGGTCGATGCTGGGGAGAGGGAAGCTGTCCTTAGGGCATGCCTTGTTCAAATCAGTATAGTCGATGCAAATTCGAACGCCCCCGTTCCTCTTGGGGACTATCACCATATTAGATATCCATTGTGGGTATTGGGCCTTTCGAATGATTCCTGCTGCATACAACTTCTTCAGCTCAGCCTCCACCGCCGGTTATAATTCAGGTGTGATTCTTCTTATCTTTTGCCTGATAGGTTTGAACTTGGGGTCTATCCGTAAGTGGTGCGAGCAGACTTCCGGGTCAATTCCTTCCATGCCGTTCATTTGCCAAGAAAATATATCCATGTTCTCCTTCAGAAGATCTATCAATTGCTGGGATTGTTCGTCCGTTAAGAGAGACCCTATTCTCACTAATCTTGGCTCCCCCTCGGTACCTAGATTGACTTGTCGGGTCGGTTCTAGGGCCGAGAAGTTTTGCTTTGGTTCGCCGACCGTTGTCGGCTCCTGTGGTTGCTATAAGGTCTCTTTCTCCCCGGCTTCATAGGTAGCGATAGCTTGCGACATTACCCTTTCCATCTCCTCTACCGCTTCTGCTTCCTTAGACTTCTTCTTCTCTTGACGTTTCCTTGACCGCCTCTCCTCATTCTGCTGAACATCTATCTGCACGCACTGCCTTGCCGCCTGGGGGTCGCCTAACACCTCCACTACTCCTCGATACGACGGGAACCGCAATCTTTGATGATAGGCCGAGGCGACTCCCTTAATTCCCGCAAGCCAGGGACGACCCAGGATTGCTTCGTATGGAGACACAACATCAACCACGCAGAAGGTGGTGAGCGTGTCAAGGAATCTCTCCCCGTCCGAGACTCGGAGGGTGACTTCTCCCTTTGGTACGGTCACCGTGCCGTTGAAGCCGTAAATTCGATAAGTTGACGGGATTAGGATGTCGTCGGACAATTCCATCCTCTTGAAAGTGTCATAGAACAGGACTTCGACTGAGCTGCCGCTATCCATTAGTATTCTGCGGACGCCCCATTCCTCAATCAGCAGAGTTATGACTAAGGGATCCCCGTGGGCCTGGCCATTCATCGGGACATCTTTCGCCGAGAAGGTGATCGGCTGCATCATCCAGGGTTCCATGGGCAGGGTCTTGGCCATACTGAAGATTTCTTTGCCCGATCGGTCCCTTTTATGGATTCTCGAGGTGATACCTGTTCCCAAGTCATATCCTTGAGTGGCCGAGTGCGATATGGTGTTGCAGGCGAACTGGGTGCCACGATTGATTCTTATTTGGTGCACCGGGACGTCGGGCTGGGGGGAGTTGGGTGTCGGGGATGTCTTGACGAAGTGCCGTAAATATCCATCTCGGATTAGGTGTTGGACGATGTCTTTCACTTCCCTACAGTCATTAGTTGAGTGGCCTCGAAACTGGTGGTAATGGCAAAACTCTGGGTGGTTCCTGGTTTCGTCAAACTGAATTCCCCTAGTCTTGGGGTATCGGATATCGTTCCTCTTCTCGACTTCTTTGAATATCTCTTCTAGAGGTGCGTTTAGTGGGGTGTACGATTTAGGCTCGTGGCGGGGCTTCTTTCCCTTCTCTACCCAAACCTTTTTGCTCTCCCCATGATGCTGCGTACTCGGCCTTTTCTCAGATCGCTTCATGGCTTCTCGCGGGGTCGCCTCTACTGTGGCGCTTGTTTCTTGTACTCCTTTGTCTTGTGCCCCTTCCTAGATCTCCTCTAGGGAGATGTAGTGCTCTTGCATTTTCCGGATCTCTCTTAGCGTCTTAGGTTTCTCCGTGTACATCGCTACCCAGATGGGATCTGATTTCCCTAATGAATTCTCGAAACCGAATATCTGCTGGTCGACCGGTACCTTTCCGATGTCCGTACACAACTTTCTCCATCTGTCCGTTAGAGAGCGCAGCGGTTCCCTGAATCTCCGGGCAAGTGTGAACAGCTTATTGACTCTGGGCCGGGCTATACTGTTGTGCATGTAGGTCTCGAGGAAGGTTTCCACCAGGGCTGCATAGCTTCCAACGGATTCATCGGGCAGGGGGTAGAACCAACTCTTTGCCTCGCCCTCCAAACTTGTCGGGAAAAATTTGCACATGACCACATCATAGTTCTTCCATTGCAGCAAGGACATTCCGTATATTTTGATGTGCTCGCCCGAATCGCCCGTGTCGTCGAACCTAGATGGGAATACTGGTAACGTGCACTTGGGCGGGAATGGGGTTCGATCTAATTCCTTAGTAAACGGCGTCTTCTGGGCTTCACTGATTACTTCTGCTAGCTTGTCATCCTCGCTGTTCCCTGTCAGTTTTTTAACCATCTGCTCGAGTTGTTCGATCTTCTATTTGGTTGTCGCGTCAATACCCTCACTAATTGCTTCCTCCTCGGTTGATGAATCTTCGGCTGGCTCATACCCTCCTCTCGGCCGATTAGCATCGGGTATGCGTTCTCGGCTTGGGGAGGGGGGCGGGGTGTTCCTCGACGAAGTGTGGTTGCTAGAGGCGCCTCGGCTCGATGATCCTCTGGGCCCCGTTCTCCTGTTACGGAGCTGGTAGTTTTCATGTTCTAAAGCCAGGTTTCTCCTTTGCAATTCCCTCATTAGGTCTTCTTGTCTTCTTTGGCTGGCTAGTATTGCGAGTAGCATCGGGTCGGTACTTTCATGACTAGAGTGGCCATTCACTTGGTGTCCTGTTGTGTTCGGGGGTGCGGTTGGAGGTCTCGCCGAGAGAACGACAGGGGGGACGATCGGAGCTACGGGATTGGCGGTCGCTGGGGGGATGTCCCGGATGTGGTCGCCCCTTGCCAAATGTATTCGCCGAAGCCTCTCACCTTCTAGATCTAGCTGGTGTTCTGTCGGTTGTCTCCCTCGTTCCTCCTGTATCGTGTACACTTCCTCTTCCTCCTCGGTATCCGATGCAGTTCTTCCGTCTTCCATGTTGTCCTCATTCCCTTGCCCCATCTGGCCTAGGTTGACTCTCAGCATCCCGGGTGGTAGATCATCGTCTCGGCCCAAATCGATCTCCTCGTCGACAGTAGTCATGCCTTTGATCAAAGCCTGAGTCTCGCCCTGGTTGTTTGGCCGATGATCTTCGTGCCGAGAATCCGTGAGTCCTTCTTGCACACTGGATCCCGCTGTGACTCTGTTCCTCAGGATCGTGCTCGTCCTGGAGGTACTCGCCATTGCCTACGATATCGTCCTCGCTCCTTGGCTCGCCTACCCGTCCGTACCTATGTCAGCAAAGTAGACAGCACTTACTTCGAACTGCTTTCGAAAAGTTTAAGGATGAAGTATAACAGTTCAGTGCAGGGTGGAAAAGGTTCTTATAGTACGCTTCCATTTATGCTAGCATGTCGGTCTCGACATCAAAGCGTTTTGGCCGCAAAGGACAATTTTTTGAAAAGCTGTCTCGACACATCGCTTTCGGTACTTTCCCTATGCATTAATCATTATTTGTCCCAACATTCCTAACGCCAGAAGTCATTAATCATCCGTACGCTAGATCGGAAGATTTCTTTCGTGGCGATGATGGACGGTAATAACGATTCTCAGCAGCCGTCATGCTCTATCCCCTCATTATAATCCTGCCAGCCATGGTTTCCGAAAACTAAACTCAATGATTCTGAGCTAGCCTTGCTTTCACCATTATTGTGCTTCGTTTATCTTGCTAAAATGAAGATAAACGTGAAGTGAAGGTAGATGTAACGATATCTGTCTCCAGATCTCGGGGGTGATCTTGTGATGACAGGTCTAGCAACCTACGCGTTGTGATTGTTAGAGTTTTTCATTTAGCGTCAACTATCCTCACTAGATGTCGATAGGAGCTGTTGAATTCTCTCTTTTAACAAGGTTTAGAGCAATAAATCACGGTCAGCGAGATGGGATCTCCTTCTAGCTTCTATCAACATCGAAAGATGTTATTTCGGGAGCTCTTGGATCCTCCATTAACCCACTGAGGTGTCTTAAACGAACAGCCTAACGAAACAGTTTCGACGACTTTGTTTAGACGAAAGACATGTTTTACTAAGAAGACAAGATAATAAACAAGAACATAAAGCGGACTCGCATCAAACTTGATGACGTTTTGCTGAGAAAACAAAGATAGATAGCGAAAACACAAGGCGAACTTATACCGAACTCTACAAGGTTTTGCTTGGGAAACAAAGACAAAGAACCAAAAGAGTTTCTCTCTTAGCGTCAACTAGCACTCAAGGTGGCTTAGGAGCTTGGATTTTCCTCTTTTGGTAACCGATTTCAAGGTATCCGAAGATGTTATACGGTCCCCTTAGTCGGCGCCAGAATGTAGATGTAGAAAATCCTACCTCTACATCCAAAAGATCATAAAGCATGCATAAATAAGTCATACAAAGAAGAGAGGTCGAGAAACACAAAGTATACGTGGTTCGGCATGATTACCTACGTCCACGGGGTGAAAGAATGATATTATTGCTTGACTCACGACTACAAGTTGTGTATTTTCTCTTTATACTCTTAGTGTGCTCTCTCTTTCCTCACTTCTCACTTGCCTCACTAGCCCTATACATGATTCATATTTATAGTCATAAAATGGTGATACAACGATATTACAGTGTTGGGCCTAATACATCTTCCTTGATGCTCTCCTTGGGTGTCTACCCGATGCTTCATCCGATCTTCCCTTCCGCCCGATGTTGAAGCGTCTGGCCGAGTGGTAGCTTCATCCGATGTCGCTTGTTAGGTGATGTTGATCGTCGTCGCCTTTTAGGTTCCTGGCCGAGTTTTACTTTGACCGAGTCTTCCCTATCTCTTCACCTACTTTGTCAGAGCATTAATTGTCTTCGGACCCGAGGGTCGTCACATCAGAACTTTTTCTCCCCTTTTCACATCGATCTCTCGACCTGTCTTCTTTCCTCTTTTCTCGTGCCCAGATCCAGTGGGGATGATTCGGTGCTTTCAGTGCTTCGCTTTCTTCGGTACACCCTCGACTGGGATGGCTCCACCTGTCCCTCTGGATTATTCACACCTACAATACATATTGAACAATTTATGTTGATGGAGTTTTGGTACTTACAGTGTACATCCATTGATCCAAATGAAAGGAGTTTTGATGTTCCTGGGCACTCTCGAGTTCGACCAAAGCTTGACAAATATTTGCCTCAAGCAGCTCCCCTTATCTTTGTTGTTGATGCTCTGACTTTTTTGCCGAAGTACCTGAATGAAATCTTGACCACGGCAGCTATTGTAAAGAATAAAGTCCCATTGTTTAAAGTGAATGCCCACACCAAGGAGTTTCATCAGGAAGCAACTGGAGAAGGAAATAGACGAGGTTTGAGCATTGAGGACTGCCTAATGTCTACTGAGTATGCAGTCAGTGCGGCTGGAGAGTTGGATAATCATCTGGGCTCCCAGGAGACATACGACAGGTTGAGAAATTCATAAGGGAACATGTAAGACCCAAGTGTTTTACTTTTACTGGAATTGATCTTTCAACTTGTTTCGGAACTTCGTCCATAGCTCTCGTTCCTTTTCTTATGGTTCCTCCCAAAACCCTAAACTAGACCAATTTACTAAACTCTAAAACTGGGTTCCGAAAGAAATGCAGCACAAACTCCAGAGAGAACAAAATTAATCCAGCCAACTAACTTAAAAATAGTTCAAGACATGGTTACCACTCTGCTTCACCAAATTACAAACTCGCAATCATGCACTACTAGTCATACAGAGAGCCAAGAAGAAAATGGAACCCATCCCTGATCAGAAGACGAAAATATAGGTAGTGGAATTATATATTAACAGGATAAGATGTCGAAGTTATTACAATAAATGTGCTCAATCTTTTATGATACTACACTCATTAGATAGTACTGGTGATATACTACTTCTGGGGAGTCATCTTCATTCACTGCTATAACTACTATTTCTTATATCTAGTTTTCTATTATCCAAAAAGTACAAGCTGTTGTCTCTTTCTCGCCTTCCAATGTAGTAAGGACTTTTCAGAATGTTTCCCGCCACATGCCTCGTCATGCATCTGTCAAATAAATGACATGTGAATTGGGTTAGAGTCGATAAACCACAACCAAATCTGCCAATCAGACATGTAGAAACAATATTCAATGCTGAAAGAAACATCAGATTGGTTTGTCAACCCCCATTACGAATCGCAATCCATAAAAGCTAGTAGCCAGGCAAGTAAACTGGTTGCTTAATGGCCAGTATGGTATATCTTCACCGTCGAAAAAGACCTATGAAGCATAACATTGTTGAGTATTCCAGTTTCTAGCCTCTATGATATGTTCTCTATCGTACAAAAAGACCTGATTATGCGGCTAATTGTAAGCATCTTCTAGAGCATTTTGTAGGGAGCTCACAAGTACAGACGGAAAGTCGTAAATATGGGAACAGGTAAAATCTATGATGTAGAGTATCAGCTCAAGTGACTAGACAACGTTCTTCCTACTACTGCTAATTTACTACCAAGAAAGGGCCCAATTTTCAGCACACATATTGATAAAAAGCACAACCCAGTAAGATAACTGGAAGACAAAAGGCTTCAAGCATCCTTCACAATGAGCCATATGCACGATTGTAGTCGGCCTGCTATCAGAAACTTTTCACATGAATCAGCACAAAAAAAGAAACAACCAAAGACAACAGATACTACATAAGGAAACTTGAGAAGAAGGGTTGAAATCAAAATAAATGTGAGTAAAGGCACAAAATATTCCATTTATCTTAGAAAGTCCACGCTTCAAATTCAGAACTTGTAAAAACTATCTAGCCAACTGTGCCACGTGATTTATTCAGCTAGACTTGCTCTACGTGTCGTAAAATTAACAAAGCTAACAAAATACATATCCAGGAGGCTTACTACTCATGGATGGTGTTACTTTTAGAATCTTCCCATGCTTATCTACCATGGGAAAGCAGACAATCTGTCGATGATCACAAAGTTATATGCCTTCCTGTTCAATCAGAAACTTCGCTTTGACAGATTGTCTGCTTTCCCAAATGGGAGATAATCATGAAAGATTACTAATTATGGGAGGAACTCAATCTTAAAATGACAAACTGCCTCTTTTTTCCAATTTGTCCTTTCCTAAACTGCTACTTAGTAGAATCTAATGATCTCTATTTCTGAAGTTACTAATGCGGGAACCTACAAGTACTCATTCTCTGTATCCAAATAGGAACCCAGAGGTTACTAATTGCATACCGCCCCCCACTTTCTATCTGTAAGGGGCGGCAGCGCAGAACTTTCTTGGTAAGTGATGCAGATATGAGAGGCACCCGTTCTTAATAAACTGTGAAGGCCTTGCTCTAATATGGCTAACACCTCTTAAAGGAAATACAAAATACTTATAAAAAGTACAATTACTAACTTTGCTTGCTTTGTTTCCTAAAAAGTGATGTACATCGTCGGAGAGCAAGTCTATTTTTGTTAAGTTTATTCTTGTTGTTATACATGTAATTCAATTAAAAAGGAGCACATACAACAAGCTTTAGGCATTAACAAGAATAATCTAATCGGAAAACATGGAGCTTGTTTAATGACTAATAAATTAGAAACTCGCTCAGTACATCTTGACTAGCAGTCGTGTGCAATCTGCAACTAACCATACGATGATTTCCAAATGTATCAACTACTTTAGGAACCCTAGGCGAACTAAAAGATGCACCACGTGGACAAAAGGTAAGTGAACAAAAACACACTAGCTTTCCGACAATGTACATCCCTTTTTAGGAAGCAAAGTAAACAAAGTTTTGCATAACGAAATTTAACGAAAATTACTGGCATGCAGCGAAATTTTTCATCCAATTCTTTCCCAAACGAAACTTGCTCAATACATCTTGACTAGCAGCTCTGTTGCAGTGCGCCACTAACCAAATGGGCATTTCCAGATCTAAAAAACCAATTACTTGAACCCAATATGAACACAAAATGCACCCACCTGGACAAAGGGCAAGTGAACGAAAACAGACTTGCTATCCAAAAATGAAAATCATAACGAAATTTAACAAAGATTCTAGACATGCAACGGCATTTTTCATCAATATTCTCATCAACATACCAATCATTGTGACAATATTATCTATAAAATCAAACAAACTAGCAACCGAACCAAAATACGACAGAATTTGAAAGTGATTACCAGAAGCAGTAGCAGCAGCATCACGCTTAGTTCGCTTAATCTTCTCCATCTGAACTTGACAATCCATAAAAAGTTGCATTCTTTGATACTCCAAACTCTTCATAAATTCCATCCTTTCCTTTTCTAATTCCATCATTTGTCTCTGTCTTGCCCCTTCTACTCTTTCATAAATATCAGCAAACGCCGTAATCGCTTTAGCCAATTCCCCAAATCCATCACCTTCACCACCCCGATCACTCTCCCCACTCGATCTCGACGAATCAGAATTCCCCCCAACATCATCAGCTGCCGCAGCAGCAGCAACAGCCGAATAATTCCTTCTGAAAAACGATTCATCAACCCCCCTAGGTACACCCGGTGGTACATATCCAGCAGGAGGAGGTGAAGATCGTTTCTGTTTATCTCTCAACGTAACCGGATGAACAAACATTGCCGGCAGCTGCTGTGGTGGTTTCCCACGTTGTTGATAATGAGACAAACCCAACGGAGACGGTTGAGATTGCGGCGAAACGATCATCATTTTCTTAGATTGAACAGTATTACCAATCAAAGCATCCAATTGATCATACAATGGCCAATTACTCTTATAAGTCCCATGCGAAGACAAAACCCTAGCTTTCTCTAACTTGTATTTCTTCTTTAATGTGTCAATTCGATTCTTACATTGAACATCACTTCTTCTTAAAAATTTCTTGTTAAAATTCCTATTATCGGTATTTGCATGACGATTATTAACAGTATCAGCAACTAATTGCCAATGTTGTTGCCGGAGATTACCTCGATTTAATTCCAAGTACCGTTCTCCCCATGCTTCGACTAATGTGCAACTCGCTTCTTCACTCCAACAATCTTCACGAATCGGCAACCCCGTCCTTGTTGATGCCGGTGTTGCCGGCGTTGCTGATGATGTTGGTGGTGCTAGTGATAGTCCTGGTGGTGTGAAATTCAGCGGAGGTGGTGAAGCTAGGGTTTCTTCTGGTTCTCCCTTCATTTTCTTCCTTCAATTTCTGAAATTTGGGGTTTTCTTTTTCTTTCTTTTTTGGTTAAATGGAATTAGGTGCGCGTGGAAAATACAGTAATCGCCGGGGGATGGGAAGGTACAGCGCGTGGGTCGTCGTTGGGATTTTGATAACGACAACACGCAAAAACGCATATTCGGCTTTACCGGCTCCGATTGGCTCCGGCTTGGCTTCATTTTGCTTTTTCGTTAATCCCGACGGAAAAGCTTTCTTATGAGGTTGACGAGTGGATGATGAAGGAGGGGGAATATGACGGAAAGAGCCCTTGTCGGAGCTGATAGTTGGGGGTGTTTTGGGGTTTTTAGGGGAGTAAAGTGGGTTTGTTGCGGTTGGTGAGGTACTGTCCGGCTGTCTGCGTCCCTATCGGTGACGTTTGTGTGTCTGAGTAGAGTACTGGGACTGCTTGATTGATTGACAGCTAAGACGTTATGATTTTTGGGTTTCCGTTTTTTCTGAACTTTCAAGGCACGGTGTGTGTGTTTTCTTCTTGTTTTTCTGGGAATTTTGTCTTGGGATGGTTGTTATTGGGCTTCAATTTAAATTGGGCTCTTTAACTGAGCTTGTGAACATTTACCCAAGTCTTATTTAGACCGGTTGAAAACTACCGCCAGACCCGTTTTTACAGTTTTTTCATTGTCAAACCCATGCACGGAAAATGTTACGCGCATCCAAAATAGGTGAATAAATTTCTCTGTCACCCAAATTTTTCAAAATTCAGTTTTTTTTTTTCCCCTAATCTAACCTTTTTCCTTTTATAGTGTCTTCAGTTCTGAGATTCGGTTCTTCTTAATTTTTTTGTTTCGTTTATGTTAGAGAAGATAGATTGAATTACCGGAGCGCAGAGAGAATCAAAATTCCTGAATTCGTTTCTTCGATTTCTCGAAAATAATATGAAATTCAAGCTACAGGTTCTTTCGTTTCATTCTAATCTTGATTTTTGACGTTGTTTAATCTTGATTCTTAGGAAAACCGGTGAGCAACGTAGTTCGATGTTCGGCGAAAATTCGGATCGGCAAAAATTTGTGTATTTTCTTTTTTTCATTTTGAAGCATCAGTGTGTGTATGCTAGTCTAAGTAAAATGTGAATTTTGTAAACTATGTACAGGTTGTTGCTGCAATAGATATTTTTGTCGGTTCAACATGAGAATTTTTGTCTAATACGTATTGTGAATTTTGGACTTTGGGCTTAAATTTTAATGGGCTCCATGGATGGATTTGAAACTTTAGTTTCATTCAATGACTGCAAGGAAAAAGCCACGTAAAAGTTAACTCTTGTTTGGCTCAACTATTTGGGAAAAAAATGAAGATTTTTTTTTTTTTTTTTTTTTGAAGCATGCATATAATATAAAAGCCAACTAAATTGTTATTAACGTGGGAATATGATTCCCATAGAGTCGCTCAAAAGAATTTGATTAAGAAACACCGGATAAGTCTGGTCCCAAATTGATGTTGAGAGGTTAATTTCCCGCTTGGCTGTCGTCGGCTGCAAAGTTTGCTAGTCCATATGTTGTCTGGTTTCCTTCTCTATAATTATGTTGAACAACACAACATGGTATTTGACGCATTCGATGTATGATTTCTTCAATCATTTAAGAGATATACCATGGAGCTTCCTTTGGAGTCTTGATGAAGTGCATTAGATTTTCCGAGTCCGTCTCAAATATGACTTTAGTCCAATTTCTTTCATTTGTTGTTCTGGTTGCTATCACAGTGGCCCAGGTTTTCGCCGACAGGGATATGGTTATACCTAGAGGTTGTGCAAGAGCTAGTACTGTGTGCGCGTTCGAGTCCCTGCATATGAACCCTACTCCCGTAATACCTGGGTTGCCTCTAGCCGCACCATCGGTATTTATTTTAAAGTAATATGGTGCTAGAATGCTCCAACCCACTTGAATGGTTGCAGAAGTTTTGGTTATGTCTGTTGTCAATCTGTGAGGAAGCTCCCCGGGGAGAACTGGAGGGGAGGTCATTTTATCCCATTCAAATTCATGTTGTTGTGCAAAATATCTTGTCAAGATGTCTTCATGGCTGGGTTGCGGCTGTTTGAATACGAGATCATTTCTGGTTGTCCATAGAGACCATAGTAGGAAACAACAGGATGTGATAGAAGATGTATGACCTCGAATTTGCAGTATCTGAGAAATTGTTGTTTGGTGGTTTATGGTAATTGATTGGTAGTTACCTCGAGGTTGGTTTTTTTATATGCAGTTAGAGATGATGGTCCAAGTGGACAGAGCCACCAGACAATGAATCAACATTTGATTGGCTATTTCAGGCTCAGAGTTGCATCGGGGGAATAGGTTGGTGATAGACGCATTTATGTGTCTATTTTGATCTCGATTTTCTATATTTTTAGTACCCATTTTTGTACTTATTTGATTATTTTATGTTTTTGTAGATGTTTTTGGAGAAATAAGCTTTCGCGGAAAAATTGGCTCGAAAAGTGGTATTTGGACCCCTGGGAGGAATTACTAAAAGCACCCAGAAAAAGCTGATAAAGGACACGAAGGACACCTACTATTCGGACTCTCAATTTGGATAAGGGGCACTTTAATTACTAAGGGGCAACCCATTTCCGAGAGCAACTACTATTGGCACACCGTAACGTGATAAAGGCAGGTCATCTTCAACATTTGAATTCATCTTTTTGGCGGGAAAATAGGCAGCAGATTAGGGTTCGAGTTTTGGTGGATTTGTGAAGAGATTCAGTCGCTGGATTTTGTTGGAATGGGCCTGTTAAGCCTAAACAAACATGATATGGATGATCGTTTTGATTATATTGGGCTAGAATTCGAGTTGGATCGAAACAAAGGTGACAAAGTTGCGGGTCCCTGTTGAGATGATTTTTGAAGATTCAAGGAAACTAAATCGCAGATAATCTTCCCTAAGATACTTACTTACCTAATAAAGATTTTGGAAAGAATTGGAGGGTCCAGAAACGCGTAAATCGTTTCGGCAGAGAGATTATTGTCGTGACTTGCACGGAAAGGAAAGGAAGAAATTTAATCGGTTTTTTAGGTTTCTGAGGTGTATAAAATGTGTGCTCGAGTTCCAGAGAGAGGTATTGAAGTTTAGAACACCACAGAGCCGAGAAATCGAGGTTGCAGGAAACCAGGTTCTGCTGCTGCTGCTGAAGAACACGAAGAACATTAGACATACTAGAGCAGTCTTTTATTTTACAACATATCAGTTCTATCGTTTCCTGTAACAGGTCTTATTGCAACAAGTCTCTGTAACAGTCAGGTTGTAACGCCTATAAAACGTTACGAACTGTCTGCTTTATTAGTTTCTCTTGTTTTTCAGCCTTTTGAGCTATGAACACCTATTTTGAGCACGTGAATAATATGAGGAGCTAAACCCCTTAGTTGAGGCGACGGAGGAAGCCGTTCTTCTAATTATTATGTGGTAATCTCTATTTTTACTGATTTTTGCAATTTCTTTTATGATTATTTGCACTGAACTGAAATCAAATATATGATTCTGATTAAGTGGTTGTGTTCTCAATTGATGGGTCGTGCTTAGGTTAAGTCTTTTGATGGTCCATGCTTTCGATTTACAACTATTGTTTTGAGAATCTACTTGTCTAGGAAAAAATATTAGAATCACTTTAAACGTAAAGAGTTCCATGAATATTGATTAGATTAAATCACATAAAAATTGGAGATTGGTGGAATCCTGAGGCTCAGTGTTCTCAAAAACCTTGGTATCAACTTTAATTTAATTTGCAGTTTTATTAGAATTTTAAGTCTAAAATAGAATCTCTACAAGTCTGAGAAACAAACTTTTGTTACCACTTTCTACAACACATCAATTTTTGGCACCGCCGACGCGAACTTGTATTTAGGTTTAGGTTTTAGATTTTTATTTTATTTTTATTTTCTTTGATTTTACTTTGGGTATTTTGGTTTTTGGTGTGCAGATTTTGCTTGAAGCTAAAAGTGAAAAGTTCGACTTGCCTAAGAAGTACAGAAAATCCAATTTGTAATTTATTTTTGTTAGCTTTTATTTTCTTTATTTTTGACTTGTATATATTGTTTGTGTATTTTTTTTTTAGTATTTTATAAAAAAAAAAAAATACGTGCACACATCAATTGCATCGTCAGACTACCGAGTTTAGGAAAACTCGTGGATTAGTAAGCTGAACCCGTGCCTTGGGCCTTATGGGAGTTACCAGCTGAAAGTCCACAAACCTCAGCCTCGTACCTTTGGGTATACTTTGTTGTAGGTAACCTGAGCTTACCCATTTTAGTCAACCTTGCATTTGCACGTGCATAATATAATGTCGAATTGGTATTAAAATAGCCAATACAATGAATATCCGACTGATTTCCAAAATGGACATTATTCTTTTTATGACCACAGTGTGAATAGTGGTTGGGAACGCCAACCTTTTCGAGGTTATGGTTCATACCAGAGTGAGCCCAATTACTATTCGCACACCCACCAGTCATACGAGCAAAACAATCCCTCTATTTCTCTAGAAGAGGCTCTCAAGAGTTATACCTTATTTGTGAGTAAAACCTGTAACATTCTTCCGCATTTAGCAAATAACAAAGATGTCTCTAGAAGAGACTCTTAAGCAATCTACTGAGAGTTCAAATAGGATTATAGAAAAATTGGCTCAAAATGATCTTAATTTCCAATACAGTGTTTCCAATAGTACCCTTGAAAATGAGGATAGTTATTTGCATAATTAAGATGACGAGGATAGAATTGGTAACACTACTTTAGATGAGGTTCAACCATTTTCATATTATTATATTGATGATTATGATGAGGATAGTGTTGATGAAGAATTTGAAATAAGTAGGCATAGTGATCAGGAATTTGTTACTCCAGATGAACTTTATAATGATAATGTTATTTCTGGTTCAATTCTCGATAATTTTAATGATTGTTCACATATTCAGAAGGAAGAGGATTTGACTACAGATACCACTTCTTTAGATGATGTAGTATTTCCTATTGATTACGAAGCTAATAATGGTTTAGAGGAATAGGTTTCTTTTGAGTCTAGCGATTTAGAAACAATAGTCTTAGACAAAGAAAATGAACTCGTAGAGATGAGTGAGGATGAACCTGACTAAGAAGAATTAATTGACCTTTTTCATGAATCTGACGACCGAGAAATTAGGGAAATTGTTACTAGTATTTCTCTAGAGACACCCAAAACCCTAAGTTTGGGGGTAATTATCATTCTCCATGCGCTTTAAATCTTAAAAGGGTCCCTCACTTGGGACTTGACATATGTGCCTCAACCATCTTACAATATTATCTTTATACACGTTTTCCTAACCTAATGATGTCCATAAGGGAGTTCAGTTACTAGAAACCCATCCTATGGTTGATGTGGTTTACCCAGGCTATGATATCCAGATTGATTTTATTTTCCCACCAAATATTTTTCTTCCAAATATGGGAACGTTTGAATTTGAAATGTGTCAATTATTAAGTTCTGAGACTAAACCTAATTATTTTAGGAAAATAGAATTGACACATTTGCTTAAGAATGACCACCACTCTCATTAACTGTGTAAGTCAAATCTGATTGACTTAGAGGATCCTCAATTATTCAGGTTATTATCGTGTTCTTCTAAATTTTTCCAAACCTTAGAACCTGATATTTCAGATCTTACTTATGAAGAGGTGCAGCCCATGAAAATATTTTATTTAGACCCCTTTATAGAACCTGAACCTGAACCACAACTATATGTAGTTGTCTTAAACAGGAAACTAATCAAGGGTGTGCTATGTTTATTCTTGGTTTGTTGCAATTTCCTTTTATCTGTGTTAACAATTTTTGATGCAGATGATCCACAGTTGTTTTGGTTATTGCTTTATGATATGAGGTGATTAATTCTTTCTTATGTCTGGCTGAAGACGTTAAACTTAGCACTTCTTGGGAGGTAACCCAATCTCATGCAACACGATAATATGTTTCCTTAACTCTTTTGCTTCAAATGGTAACAGTTTCTCCTTGTTCATGTTTTTAATTTTATCTTTAGAACATTGAGGACAATGTTAGATTTAAGTTTGGGGGTATGGGAGAAACTTTTTAGTTTTATTGTTAAACTCCAGAGCCTAGAAATTTATGCTTATTAAGGATATCACTAACCAATCTAAGTGGATGGAAGCATCTTGGTTGTAGGAGTTGAGGAACCAATCTGATTAGATGGAAACATCTAAAGAGTCTATTCATAAAAGCACAGAGCTCAGGTGTTAGAAAAAAAAAAAAAACATGGTAGTTTCGCCATATCTCGTTGAATCCTTTTCACTTCTGTTTTTTATTTTGTTTTCTTATTAAAATATGTTTCTCTAAGTGATTAGGTGGGGCTCACGATTCAAGTTGTTACCACTGCTAGGGCGAAATAGAGTGACTGAGATAAAAAAAAAAAAAATTGAGACCAAACCACCAGACCAACCAGAATAAATTCAATAAAGTCGACCACTGGTACCCTTGTATATGCCAGCTGAGTTGACCTAGAGTTAGGATTATCGACCACTGGTTCCCTTGTATATGCCAGAGTGTGTTGATATTAGTCCGCACCCAAGTATCTCGGTCCATTAGGATAGGTTTATTTTGGCGGTGGCCTTCGTACACAGATATGGGAAACACCGTTCACCTTAGTCAACATCAAAACCATCTACGTTTTTCTACATCCATCTTCTTAATCTATCCATGTGATTGGTTGACTCCGTTTATGATGTCCAGAAACTATTTGAGTAGAGCTCTGTCACTTATATATGAATTTTAGTATGCTTGAGTGCAAACTCGTGTACAACAATTGGAATTTCGCATCAAGGTACTTCCTCTTGTAGTCAATAAGTATGCCAACCAAGGAGATTCTTTAGTGCCTCCCAAGGTTCTGCGTAGATAGCTAGGATCTGGAGTGTAAAGGTTTTGTGGGTATATCTCTTGTAATCCCTCCCGAGACTATAACTCGGCCACTATGTCCACCTAGGGGTTTAAAGGCTTGTTGCATATGCTAAATGCAACTGACGATGCCTGCGACAATGAGTTAGGATTTCATTTTATTTTGCTCGGGACTAGCAAATAATAAGTTTGGGGGTATTTGATAGACGCATTTATGTGTCTATTTTGATCTCGATTTTCTATATTTTTAGTACCCATTTTCGTACTTATTTGATTATTTTATGTTTTTGTAGGTGTTTTTGGAGAAATAAGCTTTCGTGGAAAAATTGACTCGAAAGGTGGTATTTGGACCCCTGGGAGGAATTACTAAAAGCACCCCAGAAAAGCTGATAAAGGCACCCGGAGGACACCTACTATTCAGACTCTCAATTTAGATAAGGGGCACTTTAATTACTAAGGGGCAACCCATTTCCAGAGCAACTACTATTAGCACACCAGAACAGGATAAAGGGGCAGGTCATCTTCAACATTTGAATTCATCTTTTTGGCGGGAAAATAGGCAGCAGATTAGGGTTCGAGTTTTGGTGGATTTGTGAAGAGATTCAATCGCTGGATTTTGTTGGAATGGGCCTGTTAAGCCTAAACAAAGATGATATGGATGATCGTTTTGATTATATTGGGCTAGAATTCGAGTTGGATCGAAACAGAGGTGAAGAAAGTTGCGGGTTCCTGTTGAGATGATTTTTGAAGATTCAAGGAAACTAAATCGCAGATAATCTTCCCTAAGATACTTACTTACCTAATAAAGAGTTTGGAAAGAATTGGAGGGTCCAGAAACGCGTAAATCGATTCGGCAGAGAGATTATTGTCGTTACTTGCACGGAAAGGAATGGAAGAAATTTAATCGGTTTTTAGGTTTCTGAGGTGTATAAAAGGTGTGCTCGAGTTCCAGAGAGAGCTATTGAAGTTTAGAGAAATTTAGGGGAAGTTTAGAACACCACAGAGCCGAGAAATCGAGGTTGCAGGAAACCAGGTTCTGCTGCTGCTGCTGAAGAACACGAAGAACATTAGACATACTAGAGTAGTCTTTTATTTTACAACATATCAGTTCTATTGTTTCCTGTAACAGGTCTTATTGCAACAAGTCTCTGTAACAGTCAGTTTGTAACGCCTATAAAACGTTACGAACTGTCTGCTTTATTAGTTTCTCTTGTTTTTCAGCCTTTTGAGCTATGAACACCTATTTTGAGCACGTGAATAATATGAGGAGCTAAACCCCTTAGCTGAGGCGATGGAGGAAGCCGTTCTTCTAATTATTATGTGGTAATACCTATTTTTAATGATTTTTGCAATATCTTTTATGATTATTTGCACTGAACTGAAATCAAATATATGATTCTGATTAAGTGGTTGTATTCTCAATTGAAGGGTCATGCTTAGGTTAAGTCTTTTGATGGTCCATGCTTTCGATTTACAACTATTGTTTTGAGAATCTACTTGTCTAGGAAAAAATATTAGAATCACTTTAAACGTAAAGAGTTGCATGAATATTTATTAGATTAAATCACATAAAAATTGGAGATTGGTGGAATCCTGAGTCTTAGTGTTCTCAAAAACCTTGGTATCAACTTTAATTTAATTTGCAATTTTATTAGAATTTTGAGTCTAAAATCGAATCTCTACAAATCTGAGAAACGAACTTTTGTTACCACTTTCTACAACACATCAGTTGGTAGTGGAGAGATTGATGTGAAGCATAGATAGGGTTGGTAAACCTTCATTTATAGCTTTCCACAAAAAAAGCTGAATTTTTGGAGGACACGGTAAGGTCCATAAGAATTTTGTTGGTGCACTGCAATACTTAACTTGGACAAGGCCAGAAATAAGCTATGTTGTTAATCAAGTTTGTCAGTGTATGCATTCTCCAAACTGCGATCATCTTACTCCTGCTAAGAGAATCTTAAGATATATCAAATTAAGGTACTATTAATTATGGGATTTTGTTCAGTAAGGGGCTCACTGTTGTGCATGGCTTCAGTGATGCCGATTGGGCTGGTGATCCTGATACTAGGAAGAGTAATTGTGGATACTGCATCTTTTTTGGCTCAAATCCCATCTCCTGGTCCAGTAAAAGACAGTCTACTGTTGCTAGGTCTTCTACTGAAGTTGATTTTGGTAGCCTTGCCTATTTTGCAGCTGAAGTCATCTGGATATGCAAGCTTCTTAAGATCTTCATATTTTTCTTCCAACTGCTCCATCTCTCCTTTGTGACAATATAAGTGCATCTTACCCTTCTAACCCTGTTTTTCACTCTCGCATGAAACATCTTTCCATTGATTACATCTTTGTCAGAGAGCTCATTCAGGCCAAACAGTTAAAGATCTCTTATGTCTCTACCATTGATCAAGCAACTGGTATCTTCACCAAAGGCTTTGCTAGTCCCAGATTTGCACTTTTGAGAGGCAAATTGCGTGTGCTGCCAAAGTCTTCCCTACTTCATTTGAGGGGGTTAATAACAGTGCAAGGACTGTTCCAGGCTGGCAACCACCATCAGCATCCAATATACGTGCCGAGTTATCATTAGTTGAGAAATAGTTGTCTCTCCACCAACCACTGCTCTTGTTTGTAATAAATATATAATGTTTCTTTAACCTGTTAATGTAACTGAAAACTGCATAAACTAATCTTCTCTGTATCAATTCTTCCATCGGTAAAAGTTCTTCATTTCTAAAATCTATCATTATGGAGTATCGCTTGGCTCTAATGTGGCGAACCCGATTGGCTTAGCTAGTAAGTGGGACAGATCTGTTTCTCATTTAAGCTACGCGATGGGTTACGAAAACTCAATTTTCGTTTACAAAAACACTTTACTAAAACTCAGGTTCCGTACGGTTTTGGACGGTTTTTGTATCCAATTATTTTACATAACGTCTAAGTTTTAGAAATTTCCCAGATTTCCCCATTTATCAGAAATATCGGATATAAAAAATAACAAACGGAGACCGAGTTAATGTATTTACAATTTAGACGGGAACCCTAGTTAAGCTAAGTTAAACCCCTCTTTCATAATGAGGGGAGCCGTTAGATTTTAACATTTAAAGAAAATTTGATGGTTAAAAATAGAAGCGGCCTATGACTTGGCATAGCCATTAAATTTTAACTTCTAACGTAAAATATAATGCTTCAAATTTAAAGCGCAATATAATTTAGCATAAAAAGTAAATTTTACAACGCCGAACCATTAGGCACAACAGGGTTGATTTCAGAATACCTTTTAGCAATCCCTTGAATGCAATCCTAAATAAGACCCTTTAGCCATGGTTTTTGCTTTTAAACTTGAACCTTGAAAGATAATCGGAGAAAACCCAAATATATCAAAGTCGAGGGAGTTGATTTATATGGGCTGGTACGTACCAGCTTTACTAGAGGCTGGTACCATTCCATTGGTCAGGATCGTCAGGATGTTTTTGTCCTATATGGAATGGTACCAGCCCCTAGTAGAGCTGATACGGCCCATATAAATCATGCCAAGGGAGACAAATACATCTGTCAAATCAAATAATTATAACATTTAAGTTGACATGGGTATTTTGGAACATAAAATATATATTTTTTTTTAATATGTGAAAATGCAAGTAAAAACATTTTTTTGTTGTAGGGCTTGTAGCCCATGTATGTGCGGCCCAATATAGTATCTAGGGTTCTCTTACTACTTGTATATAAAGCATATTATGCTATGTAATACGGTTGCTGCCCTATCAATAGAATCTCTCTTGCCCTTTGGTTTTCTCTCTGTTTTTCCTCAAACACGTTATCATGCACGATGCTATACCGCAGAGCAAGATTGAATCGGTTGATTATTATTTTTTCTACATCTACATGGATGATTTACACATTAACCAGCTAAGTTGAATTTACATTCTCGTATTTATTTATTTTTCTTTCTGTCCTTTCCCTGTATGCAAATCCAATATAATTGTGACTGTATATCCATGGGAATCTGGGATGTTGAATCCGTGGTAGAAATTTGATTTGAAATTGTGACTGTATAAGTATAACCATGAGAATCTGTGATATTGAATCTGTGTTATCAAAAAAAAAAAAAAATCTGTGGTAGGGATTTGGTTTGATATATGTAGTAATTCGTCTTGCACACCTTGTATGTATGCAAAACCCAATTGAGTGGTTAATATTTTATAGTGTAATATAATAATGGATTTGATTTAATTTGATTTCTGGGCGATGGACATGTGGGGATCGAAGGAGAAAAGGAAGACGGAGGAGAATGAAAATCTCTGTCCGATTTGTTCCGATCCGGTTTGACCCGGTCTTTGTTCCGATCCGGTTTGACCCGGTCTTTGATTCGACCTGTTTCGGTTTACTATTCCAACCTGATCCAGTTTCTCGATCCAGTTCAGCCTTGTTCTGCGTTCAGTTTGGGACTCGTGCATAACCAAGCCTCGTTAAGGTTGGTGTATATACAATGGGAACTAAAGCCCAAGGTATGTAACTAATTTGGGCTTTTACATTGAATGATAGTTGTTAGGCTTATTTTTTTTAGAACATGCCTAGTTCTATTTTTATTTTATTTTTCCCCTTAAAATAAGTCCATATAGTATAAAATGTCAACTTAAATTATGATTGTTGATCACGTTCATTAAGAGTTTTTGTTTTAGTGTTATTTTGTTCTATTGAAAATGATATTGGTCATGGTTGAATGGTGTATTTTGTTTATTTGGTTGTACCAACTCAATTCCAATGTATTTATTTGGGGTTTAGAAGTATTTGAGCACCATTATTGGATACTTGATATTGTTCCCCAAATTTGAAATGTTCCGTGGGATGCAATCCACTGGCTCGACTATTAAGTGTCGGTATTTATTTTTAAATATACATTGCAAATAAAATCACATGTATTCCAAATTGCGGAAGAACTCACAAAAGGTGATATGAGTCATAAAATTTTCATTTCTCTACTTCATCCATAATACTAACGAACCGGTATATGTTGAAGTATGACAAAAAGAGAATTATCTTTAGTAATATATTCAACCTAAAGTAAGTGGTTGACATTTGTAGTGAGATTCTCTTGGCCTATTGAGATAAAGAAATTTCTCAAATTACGCTAAAAGTAGAAAAATTGAAAATGGAAAGAACCCCAAAGTAACGAGGGTTAGACGTACCGACTCATATAAAGCATGTGAAAAGGGACATATATATCATGAGACAAATTTTTTTTCTTCCCCTAGCAGTATTGACACCAAAGTATGGGTATCAATTGAACATGGGATCAGCTAAAATGTAATTCTAGCTCCCATCATAAATAAAAGAGTTGGAAATGCACCTGGTCATAGGTGTTGGTAAATAAATATAACGTGTACGTGTATCATTGTAACAACCAATTTTCACATCAACTTTAATGGCAACAAGAACTTTGCCTGGCCAATTGACTATCATATCGAGCGCAGCACTGCTCATTTTTTCCAAGATAGAACAAAGATGTCGCAAAATATCTAGATGTACCTAGAGATAATCACACCTTGTTAAATTTCCAAGTAACCCGTGCAAATGGATATCATGTGGACATCAAAATTATGAGAATGTAATTGATTGCATCTTTTATAAACTTTAATATATTTGGAAGGAAATATATTTTAGAGAAACTAATGAGTCAATCTAGTGCAATGTAATTCACTATAATATTTGGATTATTGAATCCATATTGACTCCGACGATGAAATGTTGGAAACTGACTCATAAAGGCTTTGGGTATAACCATAAAGAAATTTTGGTTGTGACATGATGATTGTTTTGAAGAAATTCATACAAATATCACTTTATTTGAGTGAACGAAAATGGGAAAAAGATTGATTGAGAATGCAAAGTGACGGCATATCTCTCAATAAGTGTTTTCTAAATTACTAGATGCACAACCCCCTTCCCATTATGCTTTTAGGTAAGAAAGCATATCACTCATTTTTACAAAGTCTTCAGTAAAACAGGATCGAGATCATCCTAAGATGCAAATGGTAAAATTTCCATATTACAAAGAAAACAAGGTGAACTTTAGAAAAATATTCATGCAGAATGCGGACCATTAAAGTGACTTATGGATCTGATGAATGTTTTGACATTTTTGGACTATTTATAGTTCCCAAAAAAAAATTTGCGTTTGAAAACTACTAGCACATACCACACAATGCAAAGTGCAAAGGCTAACCACCCTTGTTAATGCTAGAGAATTTACATCAAAAGAACTTGATGAATATTGCATGTTTAATAGGATCAATATAGAGCATCTTATACCCAATGGTCTCGCAGAGGCTACCATCAAAGGTTACAGATGGTGTCTTAGGAATAGGCTATGCGTACCAACCTATCTTTTATTGCTTTGGGGATATGCAATATTACACGCATCTTACTTAATTTGTTTTTAGAACCCAATATTAGTCAACCTTTTCTGCGTACCAGTTGGTAACTGGATTTAAGCCTGACACTCGTGTTTTTATGCATTTTTGGTTACACTATATATGTGCCATTACGACTCCACTTCGTACTATGATGGGTCTTCAAAACTGTTAAGTAGTTATGTTGGAAATGAGTTACCAACAATTATCCGCATTTTAAAACCTTTGGCAGGAGATCTCTTACCGCTAGATTTGCGGTTTGTCACTTTAGTGAGACAGTCTTCCCGTCGTTAGGGGAAGATAAGAAAAAGTATTTTCTAAGGGAACGACAGAAATTGTCGTGGTGTGTTCCCACTGTGTAACATATTGATTCTTGTACTCCACAAATATAAATGTGAAGTGACAAAGAATAATCAATTTTCAGAATGTACACTGATGTCGCTAAAGTGACAAGATCACACATACCAGCTGCAAATATTCCTGCAAGGTTAGAAATCCTCAGTATGGGGTACACCATAGACTAAGGTGTTGCAACTACACTTGGTGGAAGTGTAGTTGAGGCCGTGGCTCCATAAAGGAAGATGGAGAGACCACCGGGTTCGATCAAAGCTCACCTAGAAAGGAAGTACATGAGTAAGGCACAACCTAATTTGTACCATTAATGAAAGCATCTCATTTGATTGTCTCTGACTATGTCCATGAATCAATACTGGAGGACGCTCCGAAGTTTTAAATGATTCTAGAGAACAATGAAATCCTGACGGATTATGAGAATGCACATGAGTCAACGGAAGGATCATGTGTGCACAATAATGATATAATCCATAAATAGTTGCTCCAGAAGTAGAGCACAATGAGATCGAACCATGCTTTATTTTGATTAATTTCAAATAAATAGCATATTTGGCCTACGCAATCCGGGTAGAACTTAGTTCTTTGGCAAATATACGGGTATTTGGTGTGGTAGTGCTAACCAACCAAGTGTAAAGCCTATTGGACATACATAATTAATTTGTCATAAAGCATAATGAGAAGAAAGTAGTCTTAAAGTACAAAGACTCGCCTTGTAGCGCAAGGTTTCTCACAAAGCCCTGGAATTGTTCTCTTGTAATGAACGTTATAGAGTTCCGCTACTTAGTTAGCTTGGTAATTTCAAAAGGACTTGAAATGCAGCATATGTATGTGGTTGTTACGTATCTCTGAAAGAATCAAGAGATAGAATATATTTACAAAAGTACTGATAGACTTTTGTTGCCCAAATCAAATGACTCTAAACCACGAGTGCGTTTACAGTTAGATAAAACGCTCACTTATAGATTCAAGCAATCAAAGCGGATGTGGTATACCCGTCTAAGTGGCTATTTGATTTGTAGGGGATAGACAAGTAAGTTATTTTTCCTTGCGTATTCACAAGAAAGTTCCTAATTTGGAATTATAGATATTTATGTCGACCCATACAGGACATGATGGGTACTCTTGATGTAATAAGAGACCTTAAAAGCTATTTAAAATCCAAATTTGAGATGAAAAATCTAGGAAAAGCTCGACCGAGCACTCGAGCTTGTGGGATATTATTCCACCAGTTTGCATATGTCTAAAGTTGTCAGGCAATTTAACAAAGACATGCATCCTGATAGCACTCCCATGATTAGTCGAGGTTCAAATGTAAGTAAGTAACCATTTCGTCCAAAGGAATATGACGAAGATGTGTTGGGAGATGAAATTCCTATATCTAAGTACAATAGACGCATTGTTGCACTTAGTATAATAATGTACTCGATTAAATTTTACATCCTCAAAGAACTTGATAGCTAGATATAGCTCCGCGCCAACGCAACGTCATTGGAATGGTATAGTGAATGTAATCATGTAATTAAAAGTAACCATTGACGTAAAATTGTTTTATCCCTGCAAAGACATAAAAATGAATGCTAATGAAACTGCAATCCAAAAGTTGTTGATTATGAAGGAATAATAATCTCTTCTCAAACGAAAGTAATCAGGGGGAGATACGGTAGGCTATTTTCCAGGTCATTACCGGTATTCAATTTCAAAATGTACATGACTAAAGTAACAGTCTAGAACAACTCTGAAAGTAATCAGGGGGAGATGCCGACATCAGGGGGAGGATCCAATGATATGATGTCGACATATTTTACTTTGAAATTGAAGATGTTTTGTACTCTTTTCCCTTCGATCGAGAATAGTTTTTCCCAAAGGGTTTTGTTACTCGACAAGGTTTTTAGCGAGACAACACTAAAAGCATCAAGTTTGTTGAACGTTGAAGACATAAAGATCGCGTGGATATTACCGAAAATATCCGAATCAAAGAAATGAAATGCGATAATCATTAGCAAGGCAGAACTTCCGTAATCAACAACATGGTCTTATAAACATTCAAGTCACAAAAGTAAAGTGTGATAAACTCCTTTTGAATGCCTTAGACTAATGAAAATTGTCTGACATCACGGGAAGACTTTAGTGGTGTGTTGAACTATTTTCCTTCACCGAGGTGACTTTTTCCCACAGGGTTTTGTTACTTGGCAAGGTTTTTAATGAGACAACAACAAATGTCGGGAATACAATTTCCCAGCTAAGGCTATTGTCTCTGTCATGAGGATTTTCTGCCTTAGGAGTTGTGAGGCAACTAGTCAACTTCAATGGAGCAAAGTGATCATATGCAATAGATCACCTTTACTTGCATCTTCCTCTTTGTACCCTTTTCCATTCGTCAAGGTTTTATCCCACTGGGTTTTTCCTTGTCAAGGTTTTAATGAGGCAACATATTCGAGTCTAACTATGTTCTACGTTTGCGTAATATTGTACTCTTTTTCTTTAGTTCAGGTTTTGTCCCTTTGGGTTTCCCTGACGAATTTTTTAACGAGGCAATTAACTTAGACTCATCGATCTTTGAAGATTGTATTACATGTGATGAACTACATGTAAAGTAAGAGTCAACATATGAAGCACTACACGTGAAGTGCTTTACCAAGGTTTTATCCCACTGGGTTTTTCCTTGTCAAAGTTTTAGTTAGGAAATTGATTTCGGCACAAGTCATCAAGGAGAGAACGACATTTGAAGAACTACATTCAAAGCACTATATGTGAAGCACTATGTATAAAGTTTTGTCATTGAACCGCACAAGGGGAGTGTTGTAGGGCTTGTAGCCCATGTATAAATGACCCAATATAGTATCTAGGGTTCTCTTACTACTTGTATATAAAGCATATTATGCTATGTAATACGGTTGCTGCCCTATCAATAGAATCTCTCTTGCCCTTTGGTTTTCTCTCTGTTTTTCCTCAAACATTTTTCTTATAATCTGTGAGAGGTAAAACTACCCACATCACTTTCTCAGTAACATATTGTTAACGAAAAATTTGAATTTAAGAGGAAAATTGATAATGTCAAATCCAAGAAATAAATATCTTTAATTTAAGTCTTTTTATTTAAATTTTACTTGGTCCTTTAATAACTCGCTTTCTCTTTACCATGTGCAGCAGGTATGAATAGAAAGGCCGTGAGGTTTGTTCGATGATCCCAAATTCTCAACAATAGAAAAGAAGGAAAAACTGTTTGGTGATCCCAACAATAATAACAGTCATTGGGAAAACGTTAAGATGCAAACCACTGAAATCAATGTGTTACTACTCATTGTTTGAGTTTTTATTAATTTTGAAAAGAAATCTTTTTGATTTTTAGGCTTATGCATAGAAGGCAACCTAGACTGTTTGCACTTAAGGAATCACCAAATCAATATCAAGGGAAACAATTTTAACTACTGGATTTATTTTATTTTTATTTTTTTAGACGCAAGTAGGAAAAGTTAATTAAAGAAATGCTTCGGCTTTAGGAGTATAAGTTAAAAGCAAAAACATTTTGCTTCACAAAGAGTTAGTAATTTTTTTGATGCTAGAAGCCATTTTGAAATTGTGTCCTCAAACTAATTTCTAATTTTTTGCTTCTAGAAATCAAAAAGCAGCTTCTGAATGTATATCCAAACAGCCTATAAGTCTATGCTCATCTTTGGCGTTCGAATAATGATATTTTTAGATATACTCCCGTCCAGTGGATTGGGTGTTTTTAGATTAAAAGTCTTTCATTCATGACTGATTTTTGTATTTTTGGTCTTTAACCTTTTTTCAATAAATTTTAACCTTTTCGTCAAGGAAAAAAAAAGACACCACTTAATGGTTAATTATACGGACATGTGAAATTGGGTAAATCTCTATGATATATTCCCTCCGTTCCTAAATAATAGGCTGGTTTCTATAAATAAATGTTCCAAAAAAATAGGCTGTTTTCCTAATTGGGAAACTCAAATGTTACTTTAGTTTTCTGGGATTACTTTTCTCTTTAACTTTTTTTGATGACAAGTGTCATGTGGACCATTTCACTTTACTTCTTTTACTGACAAGTGTCGTGGGACCATTTCACTTCACTTCTTTTATTGACAAGTGTCATGAGGACCACTTTCAATGATTAGTTCTCTTAATTTCTTTAATTTTTTCTAAAAACAAAACCAGCCACGGAGGGAGTATCAATCTTGAATTTACTAGAGAATATCAAATATGAGGATCTCATGGAAAGACGAAGTTTCAGGTTGCAAACTCAAAAACTACTTACAATCTCCCTAGTAACATTTAGAAAATCCCAAAGTAACAAACTTTTAAATATCTTTTATGAACCCAATAAATATGCAAATTGTAGAAATGAATACTACTAGTGAAGAAGTGGTGATCAAATGATTCAAATTTGGTGGATCAAGATAAAGGTAAAGCGGTACATACTACTAAACTATATGTGCGTGTGGTCCATTCGACAATAGTGTATGTGGGGTGTTACAAAAGAACATATTGTCTCCATTTAAAACTTAGTTAAACAGTTATTTATTTCTCATCGAACAACCCAAAAGCTGTCTCCCCTTAATTAGTTTGGCTGAGTGGCATATTATATTTTTTCATCATTAAGTTTCTCTATTTTCATTTCTTTTTCTCAACGAGTTGCTATTTTAACATCATTCCCTTGAGTTTTTATCGCGTTATCAATTTTGTTTTTCTTTTGATTAAGAATTAAAATTAATTTTGATTTTAGACAGTAATTATTTACGGGATATTTAGATATCAGATGTACAGTAAAACCTCCATATATTAATAGTCTATATAAACCTCCATATATTAATACTCTATATAGTAATAACCTCCACATATTAATACAAAATCATAGTCCCAACTTATGAAATCTTGCATATATTAACCTCCATATATTAATAACTTCTGTATATTAATAATTTTATGCGGTCCCAAGAGTATTAATATATGTAGGTTTTACTGTAGAAGCAAAAGCCATGAGTGATCCTGAAATCGTGTACCCAAATTAATTCTTTAACTATTTTGCTTTCAGTAGTCAAAAGGTAGTTTTTAAGTGGTTTAGGACATGCTATTACAATACCAGTCTACTAAAAATACATCAACAATGAATATTTCCCTGTAGTAAAATTTCGTCACGATAAAATTACAAATTTCACACACAAAAATACCATTTTTAATTTCATAATAACTTAGGAATTTATGAATTACGGTGGCCCTATATGTGAATGTTTATGGCAAATTATGAAAGCAAAAGTTGATGTCCACAAAAAATGTAATGGAAAAGGAGAGGCGCTATAGAAATTATTGCTTCATTTAAAGAAGTAAAAGTCCTTGAGAAAGTAAAAACTCAAATCACCTTGTAAACCCCAAAAACAGGAAAATGTTTCAAACTTAAAACCAAATTTTTCTTTAATTGGTGAATAAATTTTACACAAAATTGGTTAAAAGATCAAAATCAACAATTCCTGGATGAAAAAGACATGTAAAATTTGATACTGTTTAAATGGACGAGAATGTAAAAATAGCCAGGATGTAAACAGTTTCATCCTACCCATTTTCAAATACTTTTTCTTATTTTTAATTTATATCAGGATGCATCTAGTTTCATTCTCACTATTTTTTAAGTTTAAGCCTGGATGAATCCATTTTCATTCTTGCTATTTTTTTGGTGTCCATTTCACCCATACTAATTTTTACTCGTCCATTAGAACCATGTTTTAAAAATATTTGGACAAATGACCCATTTTTCGTAAATTTTACTCGCCAAGGATGCTTACATGTTTTACTTTTACCTTACTGTAAACTTTTCTTTTCGGCTCTTTAATCCTAACTCGCCACTAGTTAGGATGAATTATGATTAATGCGGGTGGTGGAGGAAGACATATGTAAATGTCTATGGGAGATTATGAAAGCAAAAGTTGGAGTCTTAAAGGCAACGAGCTAGACTTAAAAATGTAATGGAAAAGGAGAGGCGCCATTATTGCTTCTTCTGCTTCTTTTTAAGATGTAAAAGTTAAAAAGAAAATGAAAACTCAATCATCTTGTACACCACAAAAATGACAAAATGTTTCACCCTTTAACAAACTTTTCCTTTTTTAAGTGCATTGGTAAGAAAATTTTACTCCTTAAAAAAGGAAAATCATCAACATACATGACTTGAGCAAATGCCTTTATAGGAATGGTAAATTTGTTGAGCGTGTGTGATACTTTATATCTAGAGGTGAACAGTGTGCTATGCCAAAGACAAGCAAGATACAACACAACACGCTAAATTTTGAGCACATTACGGGAAATTAAGCAAACTACCTGGCATAATACGGGCACATCATGATAGCTTAGTGTGCCGTATTGTGCCAGCCTAATCGGAACAATGACAATCTTCCACGACAGGTTATGTGGTACAGACAGTGAGCGGCTCAGTACAACATGCGACACAGATAAACACAACACGTGACATAAGGTAAAACGCGATATAATGCAATATGTTACATAAAATATATTTCACAAAAAGTATTTATTCTACCTACTCCATTTTAATTTGTTATGTTAATAATTTCGACCGTAATACATATATTATTAAAATTTATCACGTAATAAATAAATTTTTAAATATAAAATTGATGGTCTCAATGTATCATTTTTTACGTTCAACTGATTGTAGAAAAATAATGACGTTATTGTTATCATGTAAAGTCATACAACGATCGTCTTCTATTCGATAATTTACGTAATAAATAAAATTATCTCTTATTTTTCTAAATTTTTTATAAACCAAAAGCACAACACGGCAAAACACGCCTTAAATATTTATTTATTTTGTATTCAGAGATAAACCAAAAGCAAGACTAAGTTGTTACATTACAGAGAGTAACAACATTAGAACGTCCATTCAGCTTGGACTTTGAGGGGCATTGCATATGCAGTAAGAGAGTGAGCAGCGATATTAATCTTCTTTGGCACATGGTAGAAAGTACTGTTGTTATTGAGTCTGGTCTTGAGCTTGAGGATGTCGTATTTTAGTTTCAAGATCTTCCATGGAATAGTTCTCAAAGCTCCAGTGAGGTTTACAACCACTTGACTGTCTTCTTCAATGTTAATGGCGTTGAAGTTTAACCAGATAGCCAGTTATGCCTCTAGAAAAAGCCGTCAGCTTCATCATAAAAAATCGAGTAAGACGTACCTCTTATTCCTGCGCTACAACATACACTATTGTTGTTTCTGGCCATATAAACACAAGCGTATGAGTCATCTTTCCAAGCTGCGTCAACATTGTTCTTCATAAATGGTTCAGGTGGTGATGCCCAAACTTCATTCTTATTATTTCTATAGTCAGGGTTGATGGTGTCTTCTGCATTAGTCTCTCCTTCATCTTTAAAGTTGTAGTACAGTTATCTTCAAGAACATCAGCATTTCGGATTTTCCATATGGCCCAGCAGATGGTCATTCCCATAGCCAAACAATATTCATTTTCATTAATTCGGAGCCATAGTTCTACTAGACTTTGTAGATTCAGCTGATGACAATCCTGAAGCCGTAATCCTAATAGTGAAGCAAACCAAACTTCCCTGGAAAAGTTACAATGAATCCGTAGGTGCTCTACTATTTCAATAACTCTTGAACAAATGTTGCAGTCTATTGAGACACCTTCAACGATGAGCTACTGTAATGCCTTTGTGTAATGCTTTCCATACAAAGGATTTTATCTTCGAGGATACTTTCTTGACTGCCCGGAATTTCTTCCAGGGGAAGTGATTTTCTCATACATTTCATGCATCACCATGTTGCTCCTCCAATACTTTTTGAAAAGATTATGGGGTAAACTCATTATGCACAGTGAACTTTCAAATAAGAGTGTCGTTTGATGCAACATTGATGGGAGTCTGTAATATATGGCTTGTTGTAAAAGAATCAATATTTTGATGAATAATATCAATATCCCGCTGACCAGTTGTACCGCAGATTAGTTATTTATCTTTGACAATCTCCGGATTACTATCTTTTTTCTGGTAGGGGTAGCTCCAGGAATTGTTAGTACCCACAGGTTTGAGAAAATGTTTATTGACTGACCATTACCCACTAACCAGATGCATCCTTTTTTGAGGTTATTTCTAATTTCCAGTATATAAGTCCAAGTGGTAGAGAAAATTCTTGGCTTCTTTGCTTCAAAAAAATATCTCTGAGATACTTAGATTGAAACAATTGTGCCCAAAGTGAATCTCAGTGATCATGAAGAAATCTATCCACTACAGCTTGAATGAGATCGTCCGGAGATCGTAAACCCATTTCACCTTTTTCTTTTGGTGAGTTAAACCATTCCCATTTCAGAAAGCGCATCTTCCTCTTGTCACTATTGTGTCCCCATCATAAATGTCGAATGATATGAGTAAGCTTGTTGAGGATACATGCAACGTGCCGTGTTTTTAGCATGGCGCATGTGCAAAGATGCGTTATCCGTTGCGTATTAAAAGGAACATTGGCCTAGAACCAATATGACGCCAAGTAAGGCACATTGCGAAGATATATTGGTTAAGGGCCAATATCACACCAAGAAGGTACAAGTTGTAAGTTGTATTGGCTAAGAGCCAATATCGTACCAATGGTGCTTCATGACAGTTGGGTGGCTGGCCTAGAAAAAGTAGCGCCACAATGGCACATTACGTAGGTCATTGTGTTATGGCAATTATCGCAATAGACCAGAGCAGGCTGGCCTTGGAAATGTACAACCATCACGGTTGGACATTGGAGTGGCCTATGGGCCAAAGCCGAAAATACATCCATCATGGCTGAACCTGGCTTAGGAAACGTTCGTCCATCATGGCTGGACATTGGAACTGACCTGTGAGCCAAAACTGAATGTACATCCATCACGGCCGTACATTGCAGTTGGCCGAGGTAGTAATGTGCAGCCATCACGGCCTTGGAACTTGATGAATAGTTTTTCCTCCCCTAATTGAAGTTGTAAAAATGTATTTAAAACATATATAGGTAGGGCTAGTTGGTTGAAGGTGCATATGCGTACCATGCACCAAGTAAGCTTCATAGCTTAGCTGAAAGAGTATAAATGATGCTTAGGCCTCATTTATAGATGTGTAGCCTTGCCAATGGATCATATTAAGCATGGGCATCACTATGCCATATCGCAGACCAAATATGCATTCCTTGGATGTATTTTGACCTATATGGACTAGGCCATTACCATATTGCTTGGCCACGACTTTGCAAACGAGTTAGCTTAAGGTACTTGTCCCATTCGAGGATAAACTACGGTTAGTGCTTGATCTCTTTAGATTAGGGAAGGGTACGTAGGCAGCCACAATTAGTTGCAGTATTATCGGTCCAGCACTTTGTGGCTCATATCATCTAATTTAGAGATGATTGCGGCATACTGGCCTTTCATATCATCTGGATCGACAGTTCGACGCAAGAGATGATTGTGGCAAAACTGTATCAGGCAAGTCGCATTCCATTCCTTGGATACTCATACTTCCTATCAAGGCGTTCGACTTAGACATGTACCAATGGTGCATTGGGAATGGCCTCGAAAGTAAGCTACATTGATATGCAAGTTAGCGGAGCTTGCATAAGTCTAAGGAAAGTATGGCATAAGCCTGATTGATGCACCCTTGGCACGAGCAATACAAGTGCATGCTCATGGAAATCCCTAAGCTAAGTGAAAAGGGGGTATTAGGCCGGTAATGGCCTATCCGTAAGTTCAAGAAATGACTTATGCCTGGACAAGACTCGGAAGCCAGTGATTCATATAAGGTGCATCGGCCATAGCCTTCAAGGATTTAAACCCTTCGCATGACAAGGGTAAGTTGAAACGGTTTTGAAGCTAAGTTAGCTGCATCATGCTCCACGAGCATGCTTGCAATGGAAAATGAACGTTTATTTGCATAACTTTAAGGCCCAGTAAGTATCATCATCATGGAGCACCGGGGGAGTTATGGCCTGCGCGCCCAGGCGCGCTAGGCATAATTTTCCGGTCCATCACAATACATGTCTCTCAGAATAATAGAGGTAGCCATGTAATAGACATGAATTAGAGCTAAACTGGTTGAACTAAGATCATTCTACCTGCATGTTAGCAACACGCCTTAAATACTTGGCCCGACACGGCAAAACACGCTAGGCACGTCTCTTCGTGTGTCTACTTTAGTTTAAGTACAAAATAGTTTCTTATATAACTATCTCAGTCTATGATCGAAGATTTTTATTCAGATATAACATCTAATCTTATATTGAGTATTTTACTATATATATATTTTACTATATTAATGAGCAAATGAGTCATCAATTTTTCTTTTTTAAAGACTAACAATTTAATTACCGAATTTCTTATACAAAATTTATACATCGTAGTGTGTTTATAATCTGTTTAGGTACAAGAAGCTGAAGTCAAAACCAAAATGTTTTTGCCTCAAAAAAGTTAACTCTTTTACTTGTAAAAACCATTTTGAAATCGTATATTTACGCTAACTTTTGATTTTTCTGTTTCTAGAAGACAAAGTGCAACTTATGGAGTGGTATCCAAACAAGTTATTAGTGTTTTCCAATATTAAATAACAAACAATACTAAAGTAGTGAACACTAGAATTACTTGGATTCCATTGAAAATTGGATAAAAAGATTGGATCATGGACCAATATTTCAATCAACTATCGGATAAAATAGCTACTATATACCGACTGGTTCATTTGGAAACACAGATGTTCGGTATTTTTTGAGAAATTAAAAACGAACCTGATTCACCTCATGGAGCAAATCAAGAAATTTCGAACTGTAAGACACAGAAAAGGATCCAAAAATCAATGAAGATAAAAAGAAGAAATATCCCCAAAGAGAAATGGTCTAACCTATCTCCATATTGGATAATATTTATTGATGCGGCTTTCAAAAAATAGGATCCAACCATGGGATATGATTTTTTACTTTATTCTGTGGACAACGAAATATTTATGTATATTGAAGTCTGGTTTGAGTGGGCTTTGTTAGAGCATAGCTCGGTTGAACCTACCAAGCGTTGGTATGTCAAGTTTGGTTGTCATATTTAAGTGAATCAAAACTCATTTAAAGAGTCACTTGATTATGTACTAGAGTCAACTTCGTATAGGTTAGCTTTAAAGTATTAGGATATGAGACATTACAAGTATTGCGAAGACTTGAAGAAGTGAAGAAGTAAGAATCTACAACGACAACATCATCCTTCCACTTGAGGTTAGTGATATTTGACTTGAATCTGTTTCATTCCCTAACCTATCTTTCAAGTCGTGCATATTGAAAACAAAATCTGGAAGCATGAACACTCTAGATAGACATAGTATTAAGGAATACAATACAAGGTTTATTGCTTAACCATTAAACTTTATAGATAAGACATCGACATAATCGTTTAAATGATATTGTGATTATGTATGGGCATGAGGTGAGGATTTCATCCTAGGATTCAATGTTTTACATGTGTTTTAAGGAAGTAAATTCATGAGCTTGTTTTGTGAATCGAAAAGGAAATTTCCAGGCGTTATTGGTATTGTTATTCATTGAATATCTTGTGAACAACCAATATGTGTGATTAGTATAACCGCTCATGACTTGTTTGTGTTCTTGGTAAAACTGTTCACAAAGGCATGACTTATGTATTGGTATGACTTTTATTAGTGAAACCGATCTTAAGTAATCACCTGAGATGGTATGATCGAGTTTGTGATTTTGTGTAAGACCAATTCTGGGTAAAGGGGAACCGATCCTAGTAAGAGGTGCAAGACATCACAAAGGGGAATCGATCATTGTATAAGGTGCAACATGTTTTAGCATAAAGGGGAACCGATCCTATGAACATGTGCAACACGTTTTTAGGCAAAGGGGAACCGATCCTATGGACATGTGCAACACATTCAGGTTAGATACCATATATATGTGGGGAACCCATACTAGTACCTAGTCAACCGAATTTTGGGAAACTAGTGTGACTATGCACAGTACTCACATGGAGGAAGAACCGTTAAACCCATGATTGGTGATTGAGTGTTCTATATCAATCACATAGTTCTTGAAAGTCAGATGAACCAATTCTAAACTTGTTTGGAAGGGTGGCAAATCGGTTTTAAGATTGTAAGTATGAATGAGGACTTACAGAGTAAGGATGTCGACATACTTTGAACATGTGCAGTAACGCTTATCTTTAATTGTTCAAAGTTATTCCTTAATATCTAAAGGAAGAAAATCCCAGGATCGAAACATAAATAAGTTAAGAATCTTTTATTTAAGGTTTTTAATTTTATTTTAGGAAAACGAGAATTAGTAATGTGCGTTTACTAGTTGAAGACTTTCCAAAAGAGATTTTTGGTCATTATTTTGGACAGAGCATTTCCAGGAATTATGGAAACCGAATTTGGAATATATTGCATATCTTGAGAATATTTTCGGTTTTGGAAATTCCTTGATGTCCAAACTTCCTTGTCTATAAATACTTGAAGTTTGCATTTCTAGCAAACTAATCCTTCGTGACAGCAAACTTCGTCGGTTGTGTTGTTACTGGTGGAGCCGCCTATTCGGAGAGGAGAGTAACCTAATTAGGCGAAATCTCTTACGGCCGCTCAGTTTAAAGTCGTCTTTGGGATTGAGAAGCTCTATTAGTACCGTTGGTGGGAAATTAGATAATTGCGGTTTATCTTGTGTTTTCGATTGATTTGATTGACTAACGGTGGTTGAACTTTGATTACACCTAGTTTATTTATGCTTGAGAATCTTCTCTTCTGATATAAGATTCACTCAAACTAGATCGAAGTTTCGACAGGGATCTTTAGACTGTTTGTAGATCTAAAGACGTCTTGTGATAATCCATTGTTAACGCACTGCGTTACGTGCGTGATTGATCACAAGAGATTCAAGTTGTTGTGTGCAGGCGTTTATTGAAGATCTAAGAAGATTTGAAGACAAAGAAGATATTGAAGATTTCTGATCTGGGGTTCATAATCTTTGGTGTGCACAATACTTGTTTCGGTATAGGGGATCCAACTATAATCGGTTTATCCTTGTGGTAGATTGGATTGGTTAGTTGTGTAGATCGGCATCAATATAATTCTTTGTGATTAAAAGTATTGATTGCAAAATCTTAACAATTACCTTCGGTAGTTGAGAATAAGATAGATCTAAGAACCTAACGAAGGAGTTTATTGAGATAAACAGAAGAGCCTTTGTAGAACTCACATCACTTGGTTGAAGAGAGTTGTACCAAACAGATTTGTTATTCCTTTACTGTTTGGAATACGAACCAAAGGAATTGTTTCAAGTACGTGACTTATTCATAAGTTGGAGGCGTGGGAATACAGACGGAACTAGGTGAACTATAGGTTTAGTTGCTTGGTCTCAACTATACGAAGTTGGTTTAATTTTGTGTAGCGGCTTAATCCTGAGAGTATTCAATTTTGGACAAGGTCCCGGGGTTTTTCTGCATTTGCGGTTTCCTCGTTAACAAAATCTTGCTGTGTCATTTACTTTTGTTTTCCGCATTATAATTGTTATTATAATTAAAGTAAATAACACAAACGTTAATTCCTATTTACTTGATAGTAATCCTATTGTGTTTCGTTAAGTCGTAACCTCTTATCAAGTAAACATACTTCGTTTTTGTATTGTCTCGATCTCGTATCCATAGACGATCACACGAAGTGTGAACCGATTAGTTGCATTGTCTCGACTCAGTCCATAGACAATCACTTTCGGAGAAAGGACTTATAGGTAGGAAAAGTTTTAGCTTGAGGTATATTTGGGTACCCTCGCCTTTTTAGGCTTCCTCAGGCTTTCATGCAGAATCAAAAGCCTTGCTAAAGGCGTATGCTTGGTTAAGTACAAATATATTATCCACTGTCTCAATAGTTACGGACTGCAAAACTATGGCGGAGACGATCAACAAGTCTTGCAAAGATTCTCCTTGGAGCGCGGATAACACCAGAAGTGAACTCAATACTGGAAAAATTCCACAAGCCCAGGTAAAGTATATAAACAGGAAATATAACTCTGCGGCGGTCTACATTGTAAAAGAAGCTCGAGTTAAGCATCTTCGGCACATGTTCTGCCACATTCAACACATGGTTTTAAAATGAGATCATAAACATTATGTACTATATTTTTTTGATTAATATAATTCCTTTTTACATAAAAAAAAGAAAAGAAAACCTACTTCATTATTTAATAAATTAACATAATTTTAACCTAAAGAAAACAACAACAAAAAGGAAACTTTTATTTTCACCTGAAAGCTACCGTATCTAAAAAGAAAAATAGTTTGGTAGCATCCGATTCTTATGAATGGTGGTGCTCTCTTTACTTTTCCTTTCCATTGGAAGAAAATGGTGGAGCCAACAAAAAGTTCCATTTTGCATCTCTTCTTCTTATATATCAATATATATTTACTGTCTACCCGTATGCATTGCATCACAATATTTGATGCTATACCAATGCAAAGCACCAAAACAAAAAGCTAAGGACAAATATCTTCTGTTACTACTCGTTGTGGTGCAATTTAGTGACTGCTTTTGCTTGTTGTTCAACATCTATTGCCAATGTAATGATATAGGAACAGAATCGACCAAATTCTTTGTTGGCCCTTAGTTTTTTTTCTTCAAAATGTACCCTTCTTTTTTCCATTTCCTTTAGGATTTCTATGATTAAAACTTTAGGTACATACATCAAACCTTTATAAACATTATCTTACACTGTCGACTTTAATGTGGGCTCTCCCGCGCATAAATCATTTGGTTCTGTTAAAATCATCTTGGAACATAAAATTTGATCTACTTGTTGTTGTTTTTTTTAAGCATAGAATAAGAACAGATACACCAGTCGACTAGAAAGTCAAAATGGTGAAGTGTCCGAATGGTGGTATCAAGCTCCACGTCAGTACAAAAAAAGTGATTATAAACCAAGTTGAAAGATATATTCTTTCGGAAATACTATTCTACACTCAATTCACGGCACTACTCACCACTCAAATCCAAGTGTCCTAATAATACTGGTCAAAGCTTTTAGTCATGCCCCACCTGAGATTTTAACTCCCAAAATCAAGGGTCTAGATGTGGGTGAGTGGTAACTGCTGAATAGCGGTTCCGATATTCTTTACAACTTTTACACATAAAATACTACTATAGTAAATTAACAATTAATGCATAGAGATATTCCTCCATAGACCAATCTTCGTTTAGTACGTAGTACTTGGTACTACGAAAATAGTAAGTTACCATGTATGGTTTTATGCCATAAATTTTAGTGGGTCCGTCTAGTTTTTTTTTTTTTTTTTGATCAGACGGCAGTGAGAATTGAACCCATAACCTATAACTTGGGAGTTCAACACCTAGCCAACTGGGCTTCGTTGGACCTGTCTAGTTTCTTCTGTTAAATTCTTAAATTTTTTGGTGCATGGTTTTCCTGGTCACCAATTTATCGATCGGTCGGTAAGTTTTTTTGTTTTTTTGTTCACAAAATTGGTTAAAAAGACCAAAATCAAAATTACCTGGGTGAAAAGGACAGTCAGATTTAGATATGTTTAAATGGACAAAAATTTAAAAATAGGCAGGATGTAACCATTTTCATCCTGTCCATTTTCATATATTTTTTCTTATTTTTATTTTTACACAGGATGCATCCGGTTTCATCCTGCTATCTTTTAAGTTTAAGCCAGGATGAATCCAGTTTCATCCTTGCTATTTTTTTTTGTCCATTTCACCCATAAAACTTTTTACTCGTCCATTTGAACCGTGTTTTAAATTTTTTTGGACAAATGACCCATTTTCCGTTTTTTTTTTCCTCTCTCTGCATGCGGCTACATCACGACCCACACCATTGAAGGTTGGGGCAGCCGAGGTTAAAGTGTTAAACGTAATGTTTTGTGTTGTTCTCGGATACCCTCTAATGATTTCTCTTGTCGACCTTTATTGGTGTTTTTTTTTCCCTCGTTGAGTTGCTATCCGTGTAACCTTTGCAAATTAGGTTGAGAAGCCCGAAAGAGCTTGTTTAAATCACCAACAGTACTACTCTTTTCGGATTATTTTTTTTTTTAAAATTCTTACACTCTGAAAGCGTTGGAATTGGTCGAGAAAGTGATTAAAAAATCACACCAATGTGCCCTGCGGGTTAACTGTTAGGGAGATTAAATACGTCATCTAGAATGTAGGCTGGTAAGAACAATTTGTGGAGGGGGACAACTTAACATGGAATGAAATAGGTTTTTATGGATTGATTGAGACATCTTTTCTTTTATCTTCAAGTGGCTTGAAATTTTGAAAGTCTTTATGCTACTATCATGTGGATTGTTTGGATCGAAAGAAATGATCAACCTTTCTGCTCTAAGAAGAAAAAGCCCGAAGAGATCATCATCACTAGGGTTGTGTTTGATAACAATGAAAGAAAATAATTTCATGGAAAGTGATTCCATGGAATCAGTTTTCCGGGGAGACAAGGAAAGACTTTCTACGGAATTTCATAGAACTGAGTTTAAAACATACTTTGGAACACATTTTTTGTTTTTATAATTCCATAGAAATAGTTTTGTGACAAAAAGACGGAAAATACGTTATTTCCATAAAAGGATGGCTAATTCGGTGAAACTAACTCCTATCAAACACTGCCTAAGGTGAAGATTCGTGCTTTCCGTTAGGCTATGGCCGGAGTTTTATTGATGACGTTATTTTTTTTATTCTTTATTTTTTTTTATCACAGGCTGCAGGAAAAACAACCGACAACAAAGCAAAACAAAAAATTAAGTAGAAAAGGCTACATCTTCTTCCAAACTAAGACGGGAAGAAATGCAGGGAGGTTATTAAAAGGTGAAAAGAACTCTTTTTTGAGCCTCCTTAATTTCTCGAGTAGTTTGTTTTTTTTATGATACGCGAAAGCCGGACCAGGGCCCCTACCCGAACCCAGCCAGTTGGACTGGCCCTAGTGTCAGACTTAACAACGCTCAACCCATTATACAACTAATCTACCACAAACATTTACATCGGCGAGGATTGAACCCCTGATTTTCTCCTTACTGAAATTGATGGGATACCACTAAGCTATGTTCTTATACCCGGTGTCTTTTTGCTTGTAGGCTTCTGTTGCCATTTTCTAATTTAGTTTTTCTTATCGAGAGGAAAAAAAGAAAAAAAAGATGTTTTTATGGATTGTTGACGCAAGCAACAAAAACCTGGTTTGATTGGGGGCCAGACATTTTAATTGGGGGCCAAGCACTAGAGGACAAAAAAAGGTCACCCAAACCTAATTTGGGTCACCCCTTATAAAAATTCTTTATAAATGCCTAAAATAGTCTTGAGTGATTAGTATTAATCTTAAATAATTAGTGATAATCTTACTTAATTAGAGTTTTAACTTTTTTTAAAATTTTTAACTATCCATGTGTATGAAAAATCGCTGAGATCATGGATAATTTTTTTTTTTTTTGCCCAGATCCGTATGAAAAATCGTCATGGTATTGAAGTAGTTTATTGACGACTCTAAACAAATGTTAATGTTTAGACATTTCAATGACGATTCTCGAACAAATGTTATTTTTATAAAAGAGTCGTTATATGACCGTTGTAAATGTTAATGTTTCGATTAGATTTTAGTGACGACTCTAAACAATCGTTATTCTTATAAAAGAGTCGTTATCTTCTTCAAGAGTCATTAATGGCTAAAATATACGACAGCTTTGGAGTCGTCATATAAAGATCAATTCCCTGACGACCCTTTGGAAGGGTCGTTATTGTATTTATTATGTGTATGACGACCCTTAAAGTCGTTATTTTCTTAGAAGCGTCGTTAAATAGGGTCGTTAAGTGATTAAAAAAAATAGTAAAGGGCAAAACAGTCTTTTCAACATCGGATTAATACGCCCCTCAAAAAATTGGGGTGGAAATAAAATATCATGGCCTCCAATTAAAAGGTCTGGCCCCCAATCAAATGAGGAACAAAAACCGCTCTGGATCGTCTTTAATTTACAAAGTTAAAATAAATAACGTAAGATCCCATGATCAGCGGTGAAGTTAGAACCCCCACTACACTAAATGTTAAACCGGAAAAACCACAATGGTCAAACTTAGACAAACTAACGACTTTTCACGTACCTGACAAGACCAGTGTGGGTCCCAAAATAAGTAACCGTCAACGGAAAAGTTCCGGTAAAACTCAGCTAAGTAAATTATTAGGGGTTCGCAGTTTTACTAGGGAGGAAACCAAAATTCATATGAGACAAATTAAAAAGTCTTCTGTCTTATATGGATTTTGGTACACTTTCTAACAACCCGGCACCCCCATTAACAATGTCGGTAAAAGTTGTCCACGAGTTTACTGTCCATTCTGTTCAAGGCACCCCATTAGCAATGTCGGTAAAAGCTGTTCACGAGTTTATTGTCCATTCTGTTCAAGTTAAATAAAAAAAGTTTATAGTAAAGTTTTACTCCTCTGTCCAAATTATGTCCAAATTATATAAGCGGATAAAAAAAATTATAGTAAAGTTTTACTTCCTCCGTCCAAATTATATAAGCGGAGAATTAGTTTTCAGTTGTCCAAAGATTTATCATGGGATTTATCCGGATACTGGAGTTAAATCATTTCAAGTTTTAACTTGAACTTCAGATTCTCAGCATGTTAAATCATTTCGCTTAAACTGAATTTTCACTTCTAACGGCATTTTGCCAAAAACAAAAAAAAAAAAAAAAAAAATTCCTTTGTTTAATACATATTTAAGTCGTTATCACTTAAAAAGTCAGAATTGACCATGCACCAAACAATATCTCACTGACTAGATAAAGAAAGCACTGTAGAAAAACAGATCTCTGCAGACTCAGGTAGAATTTAAGAAGAAAGGAATTTTTGACTCACTTTGAGTCCACTCATTTCTTACTTTCTTTCTTCTGGTTGAAACAAACAGTATTTATAATTTAATTTCTGCTTTTCAAAAATTAAAAATCCCTCCATAATTTTATGCAATAATTCAGCAGAAGATAAGATCTGTGATCACCCAGTGGGCAGACCATAGACCCACAATTAAAGTTTTTCTCTAATAAAATATAAAATGACCGAGTCAATATGAGTCAAATCGGGTCACATCAAACCGAGATTAGGGCTGTCAACGGGTCCGGGTCCTCCCGGGTAGTACATGGCCCAGAACCGGACCCGGCATATCAACATCGGTTCCGGGTCCTCACGGTTCCGTGTCCGGTTCCATAATGTGTTGGCCTGTAACCCCGGACCCGTTTAAAGTCCCAAATACCCGTCGGGTCCGGTACTCCGTTGGGTATTAAAAAAAACTATTAAAATCTTAATTTCTTTCTCTTTTTAACTTGAATATAAATTATTTTTATAAAATTTATTATTATTTCTTTATTAATGTACTAAATAAAGATTAAATGTAAGAAAAAAATCAAAAATCAAAAAATCAAAGCCAAAACTAGCAAAAATACCTATAATTTTGCTAAAAAAATGATCAAAAGGTTAAATAAACGGGTACCCATTACCCGCGGTACTGGTCGGGTAGATCTTGCCAGTTGGACCGAGCTTATAAACGGGTCTATTCGGGTAATTACCCGCCGGTCTTAAGTGGCTAATGGGTCCAACTTTAGGACCCAGAACCGGACCCAATTAGGCGGGTCCGGTTCCGGGTAGCGGGTAACGGGTACCCATTGACAGCCCTAACCGAGATAAACACTCACTCACTCATTATATGGCCCAAAACAAAACACTAAATAGTAAGAGTGGGGTCCCTTATAAAATTTAATAGCAGTTGCTCCACTGATGACCACTTTCTCTGGTTTTAGCTTTCACTCTCAAAATAAAAAAAAAGAAAAAAAAAAAAAGAAAACAAAAATTCTTAAGAGCTGTACATTCTCATTGATGTTTCTTTGATCTGTTTTCTTTTTTCCTTTATCAATAATTCGATCCGACGAAGAACATAATGAACTCAGTTTTCAATCTCTAACTAGTCAAGGACACCATAATTGGATTGGAACATAAGTTCAAATGTCACTCCGAGTTTAAGTGGTAATGTAATACGAATGACCTGAATTCAAAACTCATCAGCATCCGAATGTTACAGAACGAATGGTCTGATCAAGAAAATGAAAACTCACAATAAAACTGCATTGGTATTTCACTTTATGATTTATATACAAGAAAAAAAGAAAAATGAAGATCATAACTCTCATATCTTTAATTTCTAAGAAAAAGAAGAAAAAAAAAAGTAGTTTAAAGAAAATCTCTGTACTCTCAACTGAATAAACATTCACAATGATCGTCCCTGATCATCGTGCATGCATCCATCTCTCTATAATAGATAGTAGTAGTAAATAAAAACGTACCGGCGGCCACCCTAACAAACTTTTATAGCAGTAATGGTTCACTGATTGGAATTTCTGAAATACTTTCGAGATGAGGTCTCCAGACACCTATCCTTCCCCTTCTCCGATCTCTGTGATTTGAAGACGAAACTTTACTTTCCGATAGTATTTCCTTCAAATATCTATCAGAAATAAGAATCTCATTCGCAGTGCTCACTGAATTATTCTCTTCTGTAACCGTCGCAGCCTTTTTGATCTTATTAGCTCTTCTAACAGCAGAATTCGCTGTCGATGATGATCGATCGCGGCTTCTTCTTTTATTTGGATCTACTGAATTTGCTGCTGCAGGAATCAAGAAATAAATCTTCCCTCTCTGTAATTCAGCATCAGGTGGAACTATAACAATCTTCTGAACAGCACAATCTCCATCATTTGATAATAATGATGTGGGTTTTTTAAGAACATGCTTCGGATTTGCTTTCATGATATCTTCAGCTCGAATAGTTCTCGTAAACTCCTCCACTTTACCGTTCGAATGCACGATTCTTATCACATCTAGAGCTCCACATGGTAGAATGCAAGATATACAGCATCTTATACTGTTCATGGCTGCGCCTACCTGATCAAAAACACTGCTCGACGATATGAATCAAAAATATTATGATCTTAATATTCTTCTATCATTATCACCATATCATGTATATATATGCTCCACTACAGCAACAGCAGAAGAGACTAGAGCTAACAGAGATATATTCTACTAGGTGAAGTGGAGAATAGAGTTAAAAGAATGAATGGATTTCAGTACTCTATTTTTTTTTTTTTTTTTTTTGGTTCTCAATATGTGTGAAATTGGGAATCAAAAAACACACACATAGAATTTGGGTTTAAGAAGGAAATGGTGATAAGTTCTATACTTTCTCTTTTGTGGGGGGCGGAAAAAGAGAATAAGATGAGAAGAAAGAAAGAAAAAGAAAGAAATTCTCAGTTGCTTAGGAAGAATTCTAAGGATTTAATAATTGCACCACTCTCTGTACTTGTCTTTTGGATTCATCATTTAGTCCCCTCCCTCCCTCCTCTTCTACTCTCCTTTTTCATTAGAGAGAGGGGGAGGGGGTCTTTTATGGGTGACACATTGTAGTTTGTAACAGGGGGTCTTCCACGTCGGATTAAATCGAATTCGCACGTGTCGCGTTGGTATAGGGTAAATGTGGCTGAGTCGTCAAGTGACAATTGTCATTAATGTTGAGGAGGATTGGGCCGGGGGGGGTTTGTTGTGGAAGTTATTGGGGTGGGGGCGAGATTTGATCATAGAGAGTCATGGATGGAATGGTTGGGTGAATGTTTTTTGTGATCATCTCTCAACTCTATAAAGTTGGGCTATTACAGATGTGTGTGTTTGTTCGTATGATGTGTGTTTTTATTAACAAGTGAGTTGTAATGACTTTTTTTTTCTTGATCTCTTTTTTCTTTCTTTGCTTTACATTTTTAGTAGGGTTTTAGGCTTGTGGTGAGGAAGTGAAAGAATGTCGCATAAATCAATTGTGAGTACATAATATCTGTCATTGAAAAAGAAATTGGTTCATGCATCCGATGATGAAAGGGATGATGGTTCCGACCGAAATACTCATCAAATGGTTGTTAAGTGCTGATAGGGAATGAGGGATGATCACTCGATGACTTCACATCAGGATCAACTAATAGTCTTATATATTGGTTAAGGGCAGCTCTATTGGGAGTAGCCTAATTTGATAGTTTGCCATGCCAAATGGATGGACAAACTCATTTATGGGTAGTGGGAAAACTGGTTACCGAGATAGACAGAAACGACCGTTGTATATTGGTGCGGTCGTGTCGGATGGAACCGAGTGTCGTCTCAAGTTGAGCCGAGCCTTGTCTCAATCTGATTCGACCGTACCAAGTTGATGCGGCAATGGTCGTTTTGCAACCGCCAAAAATAACGGCCATATTTTCCCTCCCTATAAATTCAACTCTAATTCAATCTTCTCTACTTACAACAACTTTATTTTTCTCTACATATTTTCCACACAAATTCAATCTTCTCTAAAGAGTTTCAACTCAAACTCAATCTTCTTTACATATTTTTTAACCCAATTCAACACTCATTTATCTACAATGTCTCAATCTCAAGAAGTTTAGTCTAAAAGAAATAGAAAACCACATAGAAGTAAACATAGTCAAGCTCTACCGAGGAGTCAAGAAGATTCAGATGAAGAGAACAATTCCACCCTACTTTCCGCTCGGGAATTAGCACCAAGTCAAGGTCATCTATCTACAAAAATAGAGCGGGATAGTTCTCATCATACCAAGAGGCGGTTGGTACTAAGTGAGCCAATTTTATGCAAAACTTCTTCATGGTGCTAAACCTATGGTTGATCGATTTCCTTGGATTACTTTGTACTATATACGAGCACATAAAAATTCGCCCAAATTGGTGGGTATATTGATGGAACGTTGGTGGTGTACTACACACGTTTCATTTCCGGCACTTTGAAATAGGTATGTCATATATTTTGATTTATCATTTTTTATACAATCAATATGAGTATTTTACAAATTAAATTAACAATTTTAATTTTTTACAGGCACCAATCAAATTTATATTTTCTACTTGGTTTACCTTCTGGGGTGGGAGACGATGTTCCATTTAACCAAAAAGGTTGGTTGGTAGAAGAACGATACAAAGATACACGTCTATTATACTTTGAGGTAACATCACAACAAAATTATAGGAATTTAATAAGTGGTGACATTGATACTTCCAGTTTAAAGACATTTGTATTCAATGAATTGCATGGTGGTGTAAAAATCCTGATGCCACAGCGAATGACCTTGTTAAAGATATAAAAATTACTAAGGAATTAATTTTTATTTTATGGATACTTATTTTTTTCCCAATTCAAGCACAAGTACTCAAGTAAGATGGCTAGAGGCATTGCAAGATATGGAAAAGGTTGTCGATTATGGTTGGGGGTCCGCTATATTAGCCGAATTGTACATTTGTCTCGATATCGCATGCTTAGGTTTGCCAAACATCGAAGGTCCACGGGGCCTCGTTAAGGTAAATACAATAATACATTCCTTTGGCTTTAAATCAGTTTACAAATATATAGAAACTTAAATTAAATATTGTTTACTTTCCTTTATATATATGCTTTTTTACTTCATCTTTGGTGGTATACACATTTCAACATTGGTGTACCAAGACTTTATGACTACACGAAGAAATGTTTTCGAATCAAAGTAAGGTATGAAGGAGATAACTAGTATCCAAAACAAAACAAAACAAGAATGAGCTGAGATAGCATTCATTTGTGGAGACACCAGTGCTTGATTTGGAACAAACATAATGATGTTTGGATGGCGTATGTGGATTTTGTGGACTACAATACTGATAGAGACCTAAGGATCGAAGAATTTTCACTCCAGCGCATGGTGTTGTACAGTCCTGTCAGTGATATTGGTGTTTATTTTATGGGGGGTGGGGGAGATATGTACTAGACAGTTAGTTGGTCGAGTTAAAGAGCCACATAATCCTCCACGTTTAGATACCATGTATGGCTCGAAATACGTATATCACTGTAGAGAAAAGGCTGGATAAAGTATGAGACTAAATTCACGCCTTGTGACGAAGACCAATACAACCAATGGTACAACCGTACAAGAATGTTACTGAGCGATAATTGGTAGAGAAGTATTAAACATCTTCAAGTTAGATTTTGTCGCATTAGGTAAAGCAGTACCGAAATTGGAGGTACCCCAACACAACCACCACCAATGATTCCAACTTTGACTAGTTATCCTTCAGTAGGAGCTTCTTCTTTATCGACCCCTTTAATATGATGAACTAGATCTTCTTCTTCAACGGATGGGTCTGATTTACCAGTTTGAGTTGGGATCTAGAGACTTATAATCTTGCCGGAGAATGTCAGATGATTCCCATTGTCTCACAAGGCATCAACCTTCCTAATTCGTATGCAGGTACATTGGAAAGTCAATAAAAATTAAATTAATTGGATTTAAGAGATATTGAAACTAGACGTATATACCTGCAATAAATATCCATAATGGGGGAGACCTTGAACTTTAGTCCATATTTTTCTCACCATTCAGCAACTCCACATTCCCAGGAAGTAGTAGTGCTATACTCACAAGTACCTGTTCGGCCACAATCTCTATATGGTTCCAGTGCAACAACAGATATAACAATCTCCATATCGCCAGGCCGGTCAACAATATCCTCAAGCTTATCAAGATTATGGAAGATCATTAAACTTCGGTCGCTATCCAGCTGAAAGTAAATGTCCAAGGATTGGAGATAGAAGTGGAGGACCTCCTACTGGTGAAGGGTCTCAAGTTGCAGGATCATCATATCAAGGATTTGGGAGTTAAGTGCAGAGAGGTAAGTATGACAGAAGCTGGAGTGGGAATGAGTAGTTATAATTATGTTTCATTTAATATTTGTAACTGAAAATGAGATTAAAACTATTTATATAATTAGAACAAACTAATGAAATAAAAGGAATTTTATTAAATTTTATTTCACATTCAATTAAAATTTATAACAATGTCTTTCTCTAATAGTCTGACTAATTTTTAATATCCATACGTGTTATCACAAAATCTTTTAAGATTGCGTAATGAGCTTCATAAGGAAAAATTCTTCTTTTGCATATCGTCATTTCTTTCGAGCTTGCAATACAACATCAACATTTGTCTCACTTCTAATCGAGAACGATTAACAAGCCGAACCAAAGCTATATATTCTCCAAGTTCTTCTTTTAAATCATGAAATCGAAAAATCAACGCAGCGGCATTGCGGTTATTGGGGTTACCGGTATCATTGCAGAGGTTTTCATAGATTCTATGGATATAACGCATACTCATTAATAAGGGTGCACAGGAACCGAGCCAAAAACCCGAACCGTCCCGGTGCCGGTGGAACCGTACCTGTTTTTGTACCGAACCGAGGAAGGGGGTACAGGTACCAGTCCAAAAAATAGGAACCGAGGCTAAGAAGGTACGGGTACACGGTCCTGTCCAATTCCCGTACCGTCCGGACCGAATGTACCGATCAATATTGAACGTTAGATTTATATTTAATCTGACGGTGGTAGATTTCTAGTATATATAGAATTGAGGTTAGGTTTGGAAACAGAAGTGTGTCATTTTTTTCTTCCCTTCTTCAGTTCTATTTCTTCGCCGCTTAATTGTTTCGTTTAGGATTTTTGATATTGATGTTGTGGGCTTCGTTTCGTTTGCTTAATTGTTTAACTTATGATAGTGAAATTTCATGTCATCTGTTTAATTTCCCCTAATGAGTGATTCCCCAAAATGAGTAAGGAAGACTAATTGGGGATTTTTTATCCAGCTGATACAATTATAGAAGGTGATATTCTAATGGTGATCAAGAAACTAGGGATTCAAATTGCTTGAAGGGAAGGAAGCTAATCGAGGAAGATGACCCGCCGGGAATTCAACCACCTACTACTAATTATGAAACCAATTGTGAGCAACTCTTACATACATTTCATTTTGGTGATTTTTGATTTTGTTTCGGTTGGTGGTGGTTTAATTTCGTTACTTAACTTATGATAACTAATTGTGAAATTTCATAGTTTCATCCGTTTAGTTTCCCCTAATGAGTGAATTTTATTTACCGAAAGGAGTAAGAATGAGTGCATTGTCTAACTATTTGGAGTTTTTTTATCCAGCTGATAGAATAATAGAAGAGTCTGGAGAACCTATGGCTGAATTGGAAAGCCTGGAGCATTATAAGACTAAGTGTTTTGAATTATCTGTGGAGCTTGAGAAGAAGAAAGTGGAGTGCAATGAACTCCAGAGTGAACAGAAGTGTAAATTAAGGACCGAGACTGGTACCGAAACCGTACCTGGTACCGTACTGGTCCCGAATAGTACTGGAACCGAGGTACAGGGTACAGGTACCGGTCCAAATAATAGGAACCGAGGTTAGGGAGGTACAGGTACTCGGTCTCGTCAAGAACCGAGCCGAACCGTACCGTGTGCACCCTTACTCATTAACCCATTTTTACGTTGTTCTGCATCCCTAGCCGGATAAAAAGTTATGTAGTTTCGACAAAGCGATAAATCTTCAGCTATCGTAAACTGCACGGGATTAATATACGGTTGAGCAATTGCTCAAAAAATTTGTGGGTGTAGGAGGTGTAATCTGTGGAGGAGTTGAAATCGGTTATTTTTGTAGGGAAAGGATTTATAACTGCTGGATGAGAGTAGTCGTTGGCGGATCAAATAAGGAAGGTCGTCTCAGTGTGGTCGGTCGTCCCCGTTTGATGTGCTCGACTCTGATTGATCCACCCGTCTCAAACTAATACTCGATGGACAAATCCTCCTATTTGACGATTTTTCCATCCGTTTTACTTGTTTGCCAGTCCCACTATGAAATCGGCAAATCTGTTTGTTTACTAGTCACGTTGGACTTGCTTTTAAGAAAGGGAAATTCCATTGAGATAGCCATATTAGTAGACTGGATGGGTAAAATTGCAAAATTAGGCATTTTCCTATCGCGGTTGAAGGTTTACTGCCATTCAGTTGTTTTATGACTGATGGGCGGCGTTGGCATGGCCATTACTTCATTCAATCCAAAGACTAATATTTCTCTATCCAACTAAGGCTGTAGTTCAATCCTACGCATAGTATTAATTCAATATAACAAATATGAAAAACTAGCCATTGCGGTTCAACATACTGCATTTGTCAAAGTTTTCATGTTTGTTTCAAACATAAAGAGGTTATTTTTACCAAAAGCAGATATTAAGTAATTTGATTCGACGTGTAAAATTTAAATATTATTAAAGTGGATATAAATTTTCATATTCATTAGTATAATAGCGATGGGTACATATATCAAATTGAATCTCTGATTTATTAGAGTTTAAATTACATAAAAATAAATATTTCAACGTATTATGTAAATTATTAATTTTGTTGTACAGGTATATTTTATATTTTCAACGTTTTATGACCGATGAGCGGCATTGGCATGGACATTACTTCATTCAATCCAACGTCTTATATTTGTTAATCCAACCGACACATTAGTTCAATCCTACACCTAGTATAAGTCCAATCCAACGAATATGAAAAACTTGCCATCGCGGTTCAACATACGGTATTTGGCAAAATTTTCATGTTTGTTTCAAACATAATGAGGTTATTTCAACCAAGTGCAGATATTAAGTAATTTGATTCAACATGTAAAATTTAAATATTATTAAAGTGAATCTAAATTTTCATATTCATTAAGATAATAACGATGAGCGCATATTTAAAATTTAATCTCTAATTTAATCTATCAGAGTTTAAATTACCTAAAACTAACTGATTCAACGTATTATGTAAACTATTACTTTTATAGTGCCAATACATTTTATATTTTCAACGTTTTATGACCGTTGAGCGGCATTGGAATGACCATTACTTCGTTCAATTGAACGAATAATATTTCCTAATCCAACGGACACATTAATTCACTCCCAAGCCTTGTAGAAGTCCAACCGAACGAATATGTAAAACTAGCCATTGCGGTACATCTTCATATATATTTTAAATGTAATAAAGTTAAGTATTTAAACTAAGTGCATATATTAAGTAATTTGATTCGATACGTAAAGTTTAAGACTTAGTAGTGAATTCAAATTTTCATATTTGGAGTTAAATTACATAAAACGAATTGATTCAAAACTAGTAAACTACTAATTTTTCATATATAGTGAATTCAAACTAGACCTTGTACAATTATTTTTAACTACTAATTTTATTGTACCTAGACATTTTATATTTTCTGTCCCCCCCTCAAAAACGAGAGAAAACCCATCAACTTCTTATTCCTTTGCTCAGATCTAGACCTTTAGGGGATAAATCTGAGCAAAGGTTTCTTGTTATTGGTAATATTAGATATAGTTGATTTTGTTGTAGGAGTTATTTTTGTTGCTTTCAGTAAGTCATTCGCTATTATGGTGATTTTATCTGCACTTTTATGTGTTTCTTTCTAATGATTTGTTCGTGTTTTTTTAACTTGATAAAAGTACATCAATGATTCGGAAGATTAAAGATCAAGTATTTCTTCGTCAGAAAATTATATCTAGGTCTTCTAGTTTTTTGTTACACATGGCTTTTTTCGCTCTATTATAGGAGCTTCTCTTTTCCAAGAAGAAAATCTATTAAAATGGTTGAATCATAATTTCGAGTAGCATTTCTTCTTCAATCTCAAAGTACAGGTTTTATGGTATTATCGTGGTAGATCGCTCTTTCTCTTCGCGGTTTATTTAAATTTTGCTTCTTTCTTTAGTATTTGTTTCATGTTATGACGTACTTGTTTTTTTTTTTTTTAAACAAGGAATCTTTTCATTAATGAAAATTCAAGGTTACAATGAGTTTAAGATCGAAAACATGAGAATACAAAGTAACAAGAACATACCGTAAAAGTACAATGCCGAGAAATCCGACAAGTGAAAGAGAAGGATTACCGGAGTAAGAAAAATACAAGTATGAATAAGATCCGATTAAATCTGAAGAAGGATGGTCTTTTCTCGGAATTAACTTCCAACCATTTAGTTTGTTTTTCTTCTATAGAAAGATGTGCTCTCAAAGTAGGAGTGATTTGCTCAAATCTCTTGTAACTAGTGATGAAGCTTCCGTCGTTAAAAAGATCACCTATGGAGATTCCGTCGCCAGATAAGTTGATGATGAAGATTCCGATGAAGATAATGTCGCCGGAGACAACCAAGATGAAGATTTCGTCGTTGGAGAGCATCACTATTGATCTTAAAACCCAACCCAATAACCAAGAATCGCCATTAAAGCAAAGATAAACCTCAAAAGAGTAGATAAAACTACCATAACGGTGTAGTACAAGGAAAATGGACTAGATCTGAGTAGAAAAGGGTTGTTCTTGATGATGTTGTTGGAGAAGAAGGAGTGCGAGAGAGAGAGAGGAGGAGAGAGAGAGTTCGAAATCTTAAATAGTAGTATCTCCATAAATTGGAAATAAATGATTTTTCTCTCTCTTATTGGTACCTCACAGATGGGTATCTCGAGAATCATCTCAACGGCCAGGATTTTATATATCCGTGAATCGGTTATTTGCGAGTCAACTCGGTTTCTTTTAACTGCGAGTCCACTCCATAAAGGTACTTCCTCATTCATCTCTCAAATTTCTGATGGAAGTTTAGTTGAACATGATGGTCACTTGCCCCCTTCAGGTACGTTTTCAGTTGAATTTTTACACACAGAGCTTATAACAAAGACGAATTCATCCTGGGTTCCCCTCACAAACTGATTTGAAGCCATCAAATTCCCTTAAAAAAAAAAAAAAAAAAAAAAAAAATTATTTCCCTTGAAGATATGCTTATGTGTGGCATAACCAGAGATGTAAATTACAGAGTTTGCAGAGAATTATACACAAATCTTCCATTAGATATTTATAACATTTACCGGAGATCAGCCAGGCAATCTTCTGCAATGGGGTGGTTCCAGAACTATAACCCCAAGGTATGCTTGTGTTATAACTTGTGGTGGGATGACAACTCCTGAAAATTATGGAGGCTCCCAGTAAAATCTGTAAAGAGACCATCGACTCTTATTTCATTTATCCAGTACTCATACTCTGCATATGGGTCTTGATGGAAGTTGAAGTGTAAAAACTGGTTCTCATTACGGTAAGTGTAAGGATGCACCTGAAACCAAATCAGGTATGAAGATTAATAATGAAGCTGTGACTTCACCCAGCTAACAGTATGTAACAATCACAGCAATGAGAGATTGGAGCATTGATTATAGCAAACACTGATGCTACAGATATAATAAAAATGCAAAGAGGCTTACACACCTGCAGGTTATGGGAATGTGCTTTGGCGACGAGATCTGATGGTTTCAGTAGATAATTATTCTCGACTGGTACAATTGTGTCTTTATTAGGTCCAATACCCACCACATACTCCTTTATGAAATCCAAGTAACTATCTGAAGTAATCTCCTCGTACCACTGCACATACCCGATGATCGTTCTGTTTTATTAAGAATGGAGTACACAATAAATACTGACAAGGTAACACATATAATCAATTCAAATGCAGTAGGTAGTAAAAGAGAGATGGCAACTCCAACCAAGAAATTCTGAATTAGGACCAAAGAGGATCTAGACAAACTAGGAGATAGAACGGAATTTGGAGCACAATAGACAAGATGAGCAGCTGAAAAGACTCTGGCCACAATTAAAGAGAAAAGCATCCCTGTCGATAGAAACAATCAAAGGGGACACAGAAAAGAGAGCTTTGGCTGGATGATTCCAGATAGTTATCCTTGACGCGGAGGTCAAATGTTTATCGGACCAGAATCACGTTCAAGAGCTAAGACTAAATCTAAACTGCGAAAAGTTAATCTGGGAACCCGTAGATGATTACGAGTTTGAACCAAATAACACTTTCTATGAGACTGCGGGTTGTTGTCAAGGCACCGAAAGCTCTTCGAGTGATTGAGAAGGTGAAGTTGGCAAAGAAGAAAAAGAAAAGCATTGACAAGATACTACTTCTAGCACAAGAAACGTGTGTGCAATATCAAAACATGGTTTGATGGTTGGGGCCGGGAAGATAGACATGCTGCTGCCCTTCCTGCTTTTGGTAGTTTTTTGCCCATATTATGTCCATCCACCACAAATGGTTAGTGACTTGTTGGATAGAGAATATACATACTGACAAGGTAACACATGATCAAATGCAGTATGTAGGAAAAAAAAAAGCATAATGGATGAGAAGGGTGACCTGGAGAGTATCTTGAGTTGGGAGAGACTTATCACCAATTAGAAGTATTTTGGGCAAGTTCGTCATGTTTGAAAGATATACGAGTGAAGTTGGAGCGAAACACTGGATGAATACAGGCTGCTTCATCCACTTTTTTGACAAATATGAGCCTACATATCCGTACTTCTGAAGCGTCTGCAGAAACTTGTCTTCGAATTTCTTTGCGTTTGCCCATTTAACCTGTAGAAGGCCAGCCAGATTTAGTACACTGCTTAATCATGTGTAAATGTAACAGAACGTCATTCGTTAGCATATCAGGTTGGGTTATAGATCAGAATAAAATTTATTACTCAAAATCACGTTAAAGAAAGAGGGTGTCATGAAAGTGGCTTATGGTTTGTGTGTCCGGTCACTCGTATATGCTAGGAAGAAGGGAACTTATCTTCTTTTCCCTCCATTCGGCCAGGTCTGTACAAGTTTAGAAAGAATTACTCACATGCTTGTTGATAAAAATTGGATCTTTAATCTCTGGATAAATTCCGACAACTCTGGTTGCATCCAGTGCAATTGAAATGAACTCTTCGAAAGTAATAATTGAATATTTACCTGCCAATATTTTTCAAACTATGTTCATAGCTGAATGAGTAAGGCAATGACTATGAACTCTAAAAGAGTTTTCCAAGCAAGAAATTACCATTGTACTGTTGATCCCGGAACCCGTACCTTTGCTTCACTCGTAATGACTTTAATTCCTTTAATGTGAAGTCAACTGCTCATAAGATCAAACTCAGTTAATCAGAACCTCATTGGGTCAAGATAATGTGCAAAATGAGAATGATCGGATCATACACAAAACACGTCCATACAGAAAACAATTTTGAAGGGAGCATACGTTAAAGATTGCTTACCAATGAAAAATCCGGTGACGGTGACATTCGCATATTCAAACTTGTAAGTTCTTTTACGGTCCGCAAACTCTTTATGGTCAGCAATATCAGTCGTGAGATCAAGTATCAAGTCATGAAAGCAAACGAGGTGACCATCTTTAGAGGAAAGAATATCTGCTTCTATGAAATCTGCACCCTCTTCAATTGCTCTCTACAAGCAACAAACATGGTAGCTCGACATTCTAATAAATGTGTATATAAAATTAAAGAAAAAACGCATCAAAATAATTAAGCAAGAGCCAAGAAGACAATCAATTGATACCATGTATGCAGCAGCAGTCTCTTCTGGAATTTCGCCATTCGAACCTCGGTGTGCAATATTATAAGGTCGAAATGTTTGCATCGGCTGTTTATTCTTATCAGCCAGTATTTTGCTTGGTAGAGGATAAAAAGACCTTCCAATACATCCTCCAATGAGTGATAGTAAAAGAAACTGGATGACCCCTGTCAATATCATATGAGTCAACACAAAATCTCAAATTTTAGTAAGTAAGTGGCAAGATATTGGAACCGCAGTAAACAACAATCTCAACAAGAAAAACAAAGTAATTGGCCATATAAAAAGTGCAAATTCAACTAAAAATCAGCCAATGCCTCTCTAATAGAGGTGTAAAGTCGCTGGGTGTCGATACCCAGGACCTTAGTTAGAAACTCATCACCTCCTGAATCCTATGAACCAATCAAAATGAACCTTAAAACTACTGTTGTGGATTCTTTTAGAGAAAACAAAAACCAAAAATCCAAAGAAAAAAAAAACCATTACAGCTGAAGAAATAACAAAAAGAACGCAAACTAGAGCAACTAAGAATTTAAATGTTTGAACTTACAGAGTGATAGAGGCATTTTCATTGCTACTTCTTTGTTTCACAACTTTGACTCTCTTGGCTTCCTGAAACTTTCATTCTTAACAATACACCAATAAACAAGAGATAATAATATCATAGGGCAACTAGAATTAAACTAATTAAACTTTAATTTAAAAAGGCACGACTTTCAAAAGTCTAAACTCTTGAACATGTGACCTGCTATTGTTCTGCATTTTAAATTCTATCACGGTTATAAGACAGAGAAACTGAATCTGTAATCAGTTGACCTTTCAAGAGAAGCATGAAAAAATTAAACTTTCACAGTACAACTTCTTTAAATTAAGATAAAGATTCCATCTTTCTTTCTTTATCTGTTCACATGAAAACAACCGACTACGAACACCAAGAGGGGAACTTAAACATGCAACTTGCTGAGGCTCTTGGAAGACTAGTTATCTCCACCATAAGTTCTTTGCTGTTCCCATTTAAAAGGTCAGAATAATGAAAAGAGGAAATAGTCATTGTTTGCAAAGCTTTCGCATTCTTCAAAATCAGTTGCACCCACTTCATCTCCTTTGGGTTCGCAATAAACTCCTTGAAGCATACCGATTTAAGGTGTACGAGAAATGACCCAGGAGTGACCACATTGAGTATCCAATCATCATCTTTGTTGTCATGGTTAAATGTTTCCTCAGCCTCGTTCCCATCAACATCATCTTCTTCTGCGTCATCAGTACGGATCTGCTGGTGTTGAATTTGAAAAAAAAAAATATAAGACAAATGTCAAAAAATAATTACCACAACATAATTGGTGAACAAAATCTGTCCCAGGTCTTGTTTTATACTTTTATTATTTGTAAAATGATGGTATGCTTGCAGAGTCGAAAGGTCTGTAAAACTTGCCTTGTGAAATACAAGTGACTCCAGATTAGGTGTTGCTTTGAGCAAAGCAATTAATGCTTTATCAGCAATATCTTCCCTCAGGATCAACTGTTTGGTATTATGAAATGTTGGCAAATTTTCTAATAGATTGTCTGCAGAGAGAGCCTATTCATGAAAAGGCAATAACAACTAATAAATAAGTTTCGAGGAGTTAGATTAAACATGGAAAAAAATGAGAGCAGAAACTATGCTAAAATTAGCAGCAAGCAAGAATACCTGTAGCATTGCATCATAAATAATTAGACGTTTTACACAAGTAAGGGCTTGAAGAAACTGAATTATTGATGCACCACATATTCTCATCCTTTGCTCCCTTAAAGCAGCATCTTCTCCAAAGAAAAGTACATGTGCTTCAACTAATTCTGGAGAGGTATGCAAGACAAATTTCTTTGGAACCCAACCCTGGTAGAAGAGAGAAACAAGATTTGGTGCTAGAATTTTGAGACCACAGTCTCGTAAACCATCCTGGTCACCCCAATGATAAATTCTCAAGAGTTTCAGGGTAGCAATTGAAATATAAAAATTCCCTGTATCATAAGTGCAGTGTGCCAAAATCAAATCTTCGAGGACCGGGCATTTGGAAAAGAGCTTCTCATTCCAGCACTCATTGCTAAACTGAACACCTCCAAGTGTAAGGTGCTTAAGTTTCGGAAAAGATATATTTTTAGGAAAGCAGATACTTGGGGTTATTTCTAGCTTCAACGAAACCAGGGAGACACAAGTACAAAGAGAGATGGGCATGGTGAACGGATCTTCCTGCCTTAATGATAGAATGATCTCTTGAACATTATGGCCTATTACATTGGTGATCCATGAATTAACACGATATTCATTCAAGTTGTTTCGCTGGGTCAAAGAGAATTTTCCTATATCTGACATATTATTACGACGAAGCAATGTTCCATCCACAAAATCCATAAATTTATTGACCTGCAAATACGAATCGGGAGGGTAATATGTCCCCTCATCAAAAACAAGGATGGGAATAGAGGTCCAGATGCATCTCCACTGTTTAGACAAGACACTAGTTTGGGCAACTTGCTTGATTTCAAGATAGGAGAGTATATGATGAATGAGTGAATGAGTTAAGTTGCTGATTCTATCCCTACCTGCTGCTGCTTCTCTATCATTCAAATCCATGTTTTCTGTTTAAAATGAGTAAATGAAAAATTAAAAAAAAATGAGTAAATGAAAAATTAAATTATCAGAGATTTGAACTAATATGATGACCACAGAAATTATGATTTGAATTACTAGACAATTTATTCTAAACCCCTAAAGCCTAGAAAGACTAGAAACCAACTTGATTTCATTTGAAGCAATTTCTAGGGTTTTCAACATTTAGAGTGTTAAAATTTTATTACACAATCGAAATCAAAGAGATAAACGTACCTTGGAAATTAGGATCAGCAGCACTGAGCAGCAAGATTATCTGGTTTGAGAGGCAGAAAGATAATTAGGGTAACCAAATTTGGACAAGACGAAGAAGAAATAGGGGAAGTTCAGTCTGAAGTCTGTAGTAAAATTGTCAAAATTGAAAGTAGGGGTTGTTTTGTCAAGTTCACTTTTTTTTTCTTGTTTCTTTAGAATTAATTTGCCTAATTTGATTGGGAGCCACACATTTTAATCGTCGGCCATAACTTTTTATTTGCACCCCAATTTTTTGAGGGCGTATTAATCCGATATTGAAAAGACTGTTTTACCCTTCGCTAAAAATATATCTTAAAAACTTATTAACCCTTAATCCTAAGCCCCAATTCATAGTTCTCACCCCTCGACTCTTCTCCTCTCCTCCATTAACGACTCCAAAAAAAAAAAAAAAAAAAAAAAAAAAAAATCTTCACCCGAAAAATTTCAGTTGCAGTAAAAGGGTCGTCAATCGACAAGCCTAAATCCTAACGATTTTTCATATGCATGTAGAGACCATAAAAAATTGTTAGGGTATATATGATGATCAAGATAACGACCATATTTCTGGTTTTCATATTTTTTACCCTAGATTAGAGTCGTAACATAATATAGAAACCTATAACGATCCTCTATGGACGACCATTTTTTAAAGGTCAACGACCCCAGGTGAAAAACAAACATCCTCTCTGTCCCAAAAATTATCAGAGTCGTCTTGGTATAGACACAAAAAATAACGACTCTTTGTGACCCAAGCTAAGAGTCGTCAGGGTATAGCATATTACCCTGACGATTTTTCATAACCTGGAAAAGTTGCAGGTTTGAGTCGTCAGGGTATATCATATTACCCTGATGATTTTTCATAACCTGAAAAAGTTGCAGGTTTGAGTCGTCATTTTTGGTGTCAATACATTGACGACTTTATAGAGTCGTTTGGGTATACATCCCTCGACATTGACGACTCTTTCTCTGTGTTGTGACATATATCCAATCCATGGGAGAATTTAAGATAATCTTACCATCAACACAATCATCTTTGTTACTTGAACCTTCTCCAACATCATTTCCCCTACTTGAATTACTCATTTCTAAAAACCCCAAGTTTTCCTCTAAAACCTCCTCTTCTTCTTCTAAAAAAAAAAAAAAAAAAAAAAAATCTGATTTTAATCTAACATAATCTAACCACACTAATTAAATTAACTTTATTAAGTTTTAATACTAATCATTCAGGGGTAATTTAGGTATTTAGAAAAAAAATTGCTAAGGGGTGACCCAAATTAGGTTTGGGTGACCTTTTTTGTCCTCTAGTGGGAGGCCCCCAATTAATATCTTTGGCCCCAATCAAATTAGGTTAATTTGGTCAAGTTTACTGCCAACATCGTGCGTGCGCCTTTTTGGCATTTTTTTTTCAAATGCGCGCATAGGTTGAAGACACGATCAATACACCATAGAGGAAGGAACGTGCACACACACTGCACTCCGATCTTCCAGATATATTTTGAAGCTTTTGTCCAGTTCGGGGTTAAAAAAAAATTGCTGTCACTATTCCAGCTGAAGCAAGGGGCAGTGATATAAATAGAACACTAATTAAGTTGAATCTGATTATCACATCAAAATCTCATATAAATAGAAGAAGAGTGCCAAAGATTTTAGAATGGAGAGAAATTTCGGAATCATTTTTCCCGCGGTGTTTTTCTTTGTCATGATGATCATGATATCAACTACCACCGGTAAGTATTTAATCAACACAAAATTGGTTAAAAAGACCAAAATCCATAATTCCTGGGTGAAACAGACTGATAAGTTTTGATACTGTTTATATGGACAGGAATCAAAAAGATATTGTTCAAATATCCTGTTTGGTTATTTCACCCAGAAATATTAGAAAAGTATAATTGTAATTGACAAAAACATCCCTAAACAAGTTCACATATCTCTAACTGACAAAAATACTTTTCCTATACAATATCCGACCAAAAATATGCTTTCTCAGGATGAAACCAAGTTCATCCTGAACAATCCTGCCATTACCGCCACTATCACTATCATTAACGATATCACTGCCGCCTATAATACTACCATCATTGCCTGCATCGCTGCCACCACCATTGCCACCACCTCCACCTCCACCTGGAGAAGAGGAAGACTTGCAACTTTTTCGATTAGATGCCAAGGTAAACTCAACTCCAACAACTAAATTCAACTCCAACAGCTCAACTTTTTCATACATTGCAAGCAACACCAGCTCTGCCACAAGCCACTGTGCTTCATGCAACCCAGACATTAATTCCATCTCAAACTCACTTTCTTACATATCACCATTTCCTGTAGCTCCGCAACTCATACTTCTTGCACCATTATCTCACTGAACAACTACTTGCAATCTCAGAAGCAACTCTGCATAGCTGACCATGTAAACACTTCCCTGTAATCACCTAAAACATACATCTAATACTCTCTTGCATTTCAGAAACACCCATTTCAGCTTCTTGGTTCAACTGCAACCAAACTCAATCCAACCCTGCAGCTGCAACTTCGTTTCATAACTCCATCCACGACTCCTTCAACTTGTTCTTTTCTAACTCCAACTAGCAACAATCAAATCCAGATTCATTCATCACCATATTCTGCAACTTTCCAACCCTGCCATCACCTACTACAGCAGCAATGTTGCGTTATCGAACAAAATATTGTTCTTTTCGATCCTTGATATGCATGAAATTACCTGTATGATATATTCATCAACATCAGGTCATAAATAGAGCAATATCATCTCATATCCGAGTTATATACCTCATCTATCAGAATGCTTGGCATTCATGATCCCTTAGCAAATACACAATAATAACATTATATATGTAAGGAAATTAAAATTCAAAATGCCATCAGAAAAACACCATATATTATGCAAATCCCAGAGCACTTTTTTGTGCATCTGTCTTGACAATGTTGTTCATTCATATTCAACTTAGTCTAAAACATGATGAAACCGGTTCCACCCTAGTTAAAACATGGATGAAAACGAATTCCACTGAATCTAAAACTGGATGAAACCAGTTTCATACTAACTTAAACACGAGTGAAAACAAATTCAACCAAATTAAAATAGGATGAAACCAGTTTCTGGTTTAAACATGGATGAAACAAATTCAGCCAAATCTAAAACAGGATGATACGAGTTTCACACTAGCTTAAACATGGATGAAAACCAATTCAATCAAATTCAAAACAGGATGATACCCGTTTCATCCATGTTAAAGCAATAAGAAAAAAAGACTAAAATGCATTCATCTCATAATTTTTGGGTCTAAGAAAGGATGATATTGGTTTCATCTATAACAAGATGATAAAAGTTTCATACTTATTTAGACATGGATGAAAATCAATTCAACCAAATTCAAAGGGATGATAACAGTTTCATCCATGTTTACACAAGAAAAAAAAAAGGGTCTAAGACAGGATGATAATGGTTTCATCCATGATTAAGCAAAAAAAATAAAAAAAAAATTATTCATCTCATAAAATCATCCATCCATCTCATGGATTTCAGGTAAAATTCATGATGATACCGGTTTCACCCATGTTTATGGAAGGAAAAAAACATATTAACATTTCATAATTCATACAAAATCATTCATATCATAAACTCCAGGTTGATCAATGCATGTGTAATTAACGAGTTTAGAAAATAAAATCAAAAAGAGAATTAGGCTAAGTCCTATGGGCTAGATTGGACTGCTAGATTGGCCAAAAAGTGTTGCAAATCATGAAAAAAGTGTGGGAAAAAAGTTAACACTCAATCTGGGCTACTTCTCTCCTAGCAATTGCTCACGCCGCACTATCGAGCGAGATTGAAACGCCGAATGGTGCGGCGCTCAAAAAGTGACCAAAACGCCGAACCGTTCGGCGTTCACAAAATCTAACGGCTGAGATTTAAAAAGCCGAACCGTTCGGCGCTCAAAAAGTATCCCAAACGCCGAACCGTTCGGCGCTCACAAAAACGCTGCACCATTAGGCGCTCACAGATGACGTGGATGGCCAAACTAGCAGCTAGATATCTATCCCATAGGACTTAGGAGGTTGCCCAGGATGACGTGGATGGCCAATCTAGCAGCTAGATATCTAGCCCATAGGACTTAGCCTTAGGGTCAGGAAACTTACGAGTGCCCATATTATGAAATTGATTGAAGACAAAACCCTAATTTTTATGAAATTGAGAAATCTTAATGAAATTAGAGTATCAGAATGGATTTAATTGGTGACGGTGATGGAGTCAGTGGTGGTGGTACCGATTGAAATCAATTGGTGTTGATATTTTTGGTGGCGGTTATATCAATGTCGACGATGATGCCAGTGTTTGTGGTGGTGGAGGAAGGTGGTGATGTTGGTTGTAGTTGTTGTAGATGATGATGGTGGTGGTTGTAGTTATTGTCGATGGTGGTGGTGGTAGCTGTGGTTACAGTTGATGATGGTGGTGGTGGAGAAAGAGAAGATCGAGATAGCAGAGGTGTCGATGGGTTTCAGAAATGAAGGAGAAAGTTGAAGATAATATTGAGAATTTTCTTCGTGAAGTGTAGAAGAAAGAAGAACTAGGGTATAATTGTCAGGTTCAAGTTAAATTATTTCCCGTCCATTTCACCCAAACCAATATGTTACCCGTCCATCTCAACCGGGAAAAGTACCTTTTTGGCCAAATAGCCCATTTTTTGTTTAATCAATTACTAATCTTCTAAGAATTTGATTGTGTGCACTACAGTTTTTCAATCAAGAATATAAAACATAGTTTGGCTAACTTTGCCTATGTAAGTGGCGGTTAAGATTTGTCCTCACACGAGATAAATCTAGGGATGTAACCGTTTGTCATAAGTGATGGTTGTGATTGGGATTAAAAATGCATCTAATGGACAAAATTTATCATGTCATTAAGGTTCCATTATTCTTCATAATAAATAATCTATTAATTTGCCATAATAATATTTTATGAAATGTCAAATTAAAAATGACAATATATAAGTTATTCTATTAATTATGATAATGAATGCATTTTTATTATCTAATAATTAGGATTAGTTTGGTATTGTTGCGAGCTTTACGAAAGTGCTTTTTCGATATACGTTATTGTGCCGAGTTATATATGTAAAAAAATTTTGAATGGTTGCCGATGTACGTTACTGTACGAGCTCTATAAAAAAAGCAATTGAGTGGTTGAAAATTATAAACTAAAGCTAAAACTATTTTAAAAAGTGATCAAATTATGTCTGGGAAAATAGCAAGTTCAGCTATAGTTAGTGAGAAAATGACAAAAGCAGACATAGCTCTGAAAATTATTTATTTTATTTTATTGTGCTTAAAATAAGTAAATTTTTCTACTAATAGAGTACATATATGTAATATTAAATTTACTAATTAGTATTATTTTTCTTAACCACTTTTTAAAAATCAATAATTGCTTAATATTTATTGTTGATAAATAAAAGTAGTGGTAATTGAATTTTTTTCCCTACTTTTGAAGGTCTATACAATTATCCTTATCACACAATAAATATATCCCAGATGGCAAAATTGAAATTTTATCTAAAAGATTTATTTTCATTTGTTTCCATTTTTAACCTTTTATGCGTTATATACTCTTCTTCTTCTTCACTTCAGATGAAAAAACGAGAAACACAGTTTAATTATCATGGCTGCCGCCACCACTACCATCTCCGACGCCACCACAACCAACACCACCAGTACCATCACCATAACTACCACCACCATCTCCTTAATCACGATCTACATCTTTCCAGATCGAAAATTACTTTCTCCTTCTCTTCTTAAAACAGCCATCGCCACCGCCACCACCACCACCTCTGAAACTACGACCACCTTCTCCGCCGCTAATGGATTCAGATTTAATCGAACTATCATCAATAGCATCTCCACCACCACCTCTGCAACTACGACCACTTTCTTCTCCTTCTTCTTCTTCTTCTTCTTCTTCTTCTTCTTCTTCTTCTTCTTCTTCTTCTAAAAACTGAATTTGAAATCGGATTCAAATAGATCGAGATCTATTTTTATGTTGCAATTATAGATCGAGATCTGGTTCAGGTTACGATTTATGGTGGTGGTGTAGCAGCGACGGCGGATGAGGTATGTTTCTTTCGGTACTGGTGGTATTATGAGTGATTGTGACGTAGATTAGAATAGTTTAGAACTAAGAAATTGATGATGTAGACGGAGGTGGTTTTGGATGGAATGATAAAATTGGTGTTGAATTTTGGTTCTGGTTGTTTTGGTGGTGGTGGTCGTGCTGGTGATGGAGATGTGTGATTTGTTGGTGGCAGTGTTGGTATGAGTTGTTGTTACAGAGATTGAAGCCTGTTGCTGAATGAAATATGGTGGTTATCTAGGTTGAAGCAGGCAGTGATATTGGATCAACTATGGTTGTTGATCCATATATTTTGGATCAACTATGGTTGTTGATCCATATATTTTGGATCAACTCCTGTTGTTGACCCAATTTTTTATTGGATCAACTATGGTGGTTTGGAATGATGAAATTGGTGTTGGATTTTGGTTGTGGTTGTTTTGGTGGTGGTGGTGGTACTGGAGATGTGTGATTTGTTGGTGGCGGTAATGGTGGAGAGGTACGAATGAGAAATTAGTCATGGAAATAGTAGTAGAATGGTGGTTCTGGTTGTTTTTATGTTTTTATGGGATCAATTGTTGTTGTTGATCCATTTTGTGGGATAAACTCCTGTTGTTGACCCAATTTTTTATTGGATTAACTATGGTTGTTGATCCATCTATATGGGATCAACTACTGTTGTTGATCCTTTGAACTCCTATTGTTAACGATATTTAATTGGATAAGTATAATTATTCTTTAGTTTAAATCATGCTTGGTAGTTTAAATCATGTAAATTTCTTCCAATGTGGAACTTGTGGTGCAATGGTAGCATGACTGACTCCATGTCATATGATGCGTGTTCGACTCACGCCAAGTTCACTCCATTTTACATGGATCAACTTTCATTGTTGATCCAATTTTACATGGATCAACTTCCATTGTTGATCCACTAAAATTGGATCAACTTCTACTGTTTATCCTTTTTTCTTGGATCAATTATCGTTGTTGATCCCCTAAACTAGATAAACTTCTACTTTTGGTTCTATTTTTATTTGGATCAAATATTGTTGTTGATACAAAAATATTTGAACCAGTGGTGGCGGCGGTCGTGACGGTGGTGGCGGCGGCGAAGAACTAGTGGTGGTGGCGGCAACAGACTAGTGGTGGTGGTGGTGAAGGAGTGGTGGTGGAATATTAGTGGTGGTGGTAGCGGTTGGTAGGTGGTGGTTGTTGAACGGTGGTGGTGGAATGGTAGTTGAATGTTGGTGGTGATGGTGATGCTAGTGGTGGTGGTGAAATGGTAGTGGAAGAAATTTGTCCATTTTGAAATGAAGAAAAAATATTATATGGGTGAGGGTATTAAGGTAATCTAATATTAAATGGATAAGGTTATTAAAAAAGGAGGGACATATTTATTGTTGCATAAAGATATATTTGTAGGGAGTCAAAAGTAGGGACATATAATTAATATACCCATAAAAGTATATACGGTATAACATAAAATGTAGTTTGAAAATAAAAAATAATTATCTATAAAGAATAAAAATATAACGAATATAAATTGGTAATATATACAGATTCAAGGATAATTTTTGTCAGATATAAAAAAAGATGGGTCAGAATTGAAAAATAAAATATGAAATTAGGGTGAACTATATCATTTGCTTTTGAATCTTTTAGAAGCTCCTTCTCCCCCACTTTTAAAATTGATAGATTTTGGAAGTGTTTTGCATAAAGAACACTTTATGAAATCTTTACCAAACACTAGGATGAAAAAATATTGCTATAAATATGTTTTCAATGTACTTTAAAAAAAAAAAAAAAAAAAAAGTACCAAACTTAGTTAGATTGGCTAACAATTATATAAGTGGACCATAATGACGGTGGCAAGTATTGGTGCCCAGTGAGTAATTTTGCATCGTCTCACGTATTTCTTGATAAAGGGTTTAATGTTATTTTTATTCAATGATAATGGATAACAGAGTTTATTGTTAGTAGATCTTATTTTTATTAGGTTAGATAAGTACTTAAAGATTTGACTTATTAATTAATCATGGTTTTATTATTTTTATGTAACGAACCTCACATTTGGAAGTGTAATGTCGTAGAATGTAATAGCATGACCCTCTACCGACAATGTCCTCACTTAACCACTGCGGTCATATGACAGTTTGGGGTTTTCAATGGTCACCGATGTGGTCATCCAACATCATCTTCTCATGAGGTCACCCATTGCAGGATTACTCAATACCGAGCAAGTTTAACTATATAAATTTTTCGCCAACTATGAAGTCAATTTTTCTGAAAAGGTCTCGGTGTTAGGAAAGGACAAACCATTACCTATATTCAATTAATCCTACCTGCCGAGTCGGAGTACTTGATAGGTGTTTAAAACACCTAATTTACTATCAAGTAGTTACGCTTTCTTTGTTATTTTTCTTGTGAATTATGTACTTTACGCGTGTTTTTGAGTTATTAGGTACTCTGGAGTCGCACGGATGAAAAGAAGAAGAAATCGCTCAATTTGAGCCAGAAGTGCAAAAAGGTCATTTTAGAAGCGAGTGATATGTGGAGCCGACCCAAGGTTAAGGGGCGGTCATCTGGTTAACCCTTAGCAGTGACCGGATGCTAATAACCAACCCTACTTCTATACCCTAAACTCGAGAGAATGTCTCTCAATCATCTCAATCATTTTCCCAAAAAATTGAGAGAGGTGAAATTGAATCTGAGATCGAGATATTGCCGAATATAGAATTGAAAGTAGAGGATTTGAATCAAGCAGTTCATGAAGTATATGTTGATGCTCGAAATACAGAGTGGGTGAGAATCGAAATTCATGAAGAATGATGGTTAGGTTGTGGCTGTTGATTTCGAATGAATTGAAGAGTTGTATTGAATCTGAGATGGGTTTGAGTTAATTAGATCGTTAATGGTTACAGATGTGAATCCGCTCGAGTTACAGGGAAGAAGAATGATGGATTTGTTGCTTATGGTGGTGACACAGAAGTTAGGGTTTGTGATGTTTTGAAGATGAATTTACAGGGAAGATGAGATTGAGAGATGATGAGTCGAGATGGTTTCAAATTGATGAAATTAACGGAAGATGCTCTGTTGGAATTCTTACAGAAAGAAGAAATGATGGGTTGGTGGTTCCGTTGAGAAGAAATCAAGGAACTGAGTCGTGTTCCTGTGGAGGTCAAGGAGGTGCTTGATCTACAATCGGAAATGGCAGATGCAAGCTGATGGGCAGAGCTGAATTTGTTGTTGCTGGTAGAAGAGATGATGAACACAGAAATTTGGGTATCTGAAATTCGAGTTCAATGTGAACAAGTAGAATAAATTGAATCTCCGAGTTGATTATGGAAGCGAATTGAACTCGAGATGCTGGGAGTTGGTTTGCAGTGGAAGCAGGCAGCAAGGGTATTGAAGCTGAGATGTAGTGACCACAGCCTTGGTTGTGCTGTGATTGTTGCCGTTGTTCCAAGAATCAGGTGGTAGTGTTGGTCGGCCTGAGCTGTTGCTTGTATGATTTGAGTGGCGACAGTGGCATTGGCGATCTTTGGTTCATGGAGTCGCGACTCGCCATGGTTGTTAATGAGTAGTGCGAGGGGAAGGCCTAGTGAAGTTGCAGCTGTAGTTGCAGTTGAAGAAGATGCAGGATTGGTGGTTTGAACTGAAGAGCTGGAATCATAAGATGTCTGGGCAATGACTACATGAACCGAGGCTAAGCTTAAGCGATGGGCTGACTTGGGAGGAACTAAATCTGGTGTTGCAGGGAGGAACTAAATCTGGAGATGGCCTGAGCTCATGCGGGGTGCAATAGATGTGCTAGAGTTTGTGGAGCTTCAATAGGTGAGATGGAGATGGTGGTGCTCAACTTAGGTGTGCAGCTGGTGCCGAGTGGCTAGGTTGTGGAAATTGTGACGATTTAGGATGGAGGTTGAGCTGTGGTGCTGCCTGGAGAGACTTGAACATGGTAGCAGATGTTCATGTTGAGCTGAATGGGTTGATGCAATGGAGTGAGGAGCTGTAGCTGCTCTGGGCTGTAGCTGCAGGTTATGGAGCTGCAACTGACAGTATGAACTGGTGAAATTACAGCTAGGGACTCAAAGCAAGGGCAGAATGTATGTTGTACAGGGAAGATATTGAGTGTGCAGAAGCTGGTAAGAATGTTGCCGCCATGGATGTCTACAAGAGTTCGAGCTGCATTAGGAGATAGGCAACGACAGATCACAGCGCAAGAAGTTAACTGGAGATGAACTGAGGTGCTGATGAATAAATTGCAGTGATTGCAGGACTGGATTATGGACTCGCAGAATGGTCGAAGTCATATGGATGGTTGCGTTTGATTCAGACTTGGATGGAGCTGTTAGAGCTGGTGGTTGTGATTGACTGCTACCAATTGGACTCGAAGGCTGTGGAGTTCAGCGATTTGAGCTGAGATTGCAAGGTTGCGAGACAGATTTGGAGGATTTGTGGTTGTGAGATTCAGATGGTGATGTTATGACTGTTGAACTGATTATTACAAGGGAATGAGCCATGAAGTGGAAATGGCTAGCTAGCTATGGCACTGTAGTGGGAAGCACCATCTTGGTGCAACACAGATTATGGCCTGTGCAAATGGCTCAAGGCCTGGCAACTCAGTCCAATTAGCCAAGAGATAGCTGACTGTGATCTGACTCAGTTCTGACTCTCCCTGACTCAGTGAATTGACCCGGCTGACTTTCTTGACCGATTTGACCCGTTTGACCGGTGACCGGGTTGACTTTGCCGGTCACCTGAGACAATTTTTCGGCGACTATTCCGGCCAATTTCCGGCCATAATCCCAGTTTTCCGGCGACGGTTTTTGGACATAATTTTACATGGGTTTTTCTCACACATGGGCTTGGTGGACCACTTGGAGATGTGTTTTGAGAAGACCTAATATTGGAAGGAGTATCCTTTATGGAAAGAGAGAAACATATAAAAGAGAGGACTTTTACCTAATGTGGGATATCTTTTTTATTATCTTTCATCTTATTCTTTTTGCCTCTACTTTGTTCTAGGGTTTAGAAACATGAAACTTCTCTTTCTTCTTGTTATGAACTCCATGAATATGAGCTAGAGTTTTATTATTGGTTATGGAATTAGTTGGATTTCCAAACATGAGTTTTTGTTCAATAAATTAGTTTTCTCTCATATTATCGTTTATGATTCACCATTAATATTGTCATATGATTGAATGTTTGTTTTGTCAAGTTGCAAATTGGTAGAACTCACATGCATGTCTTTTGCTAGATTAGGGTTATTATACGCAAAAGTGATAATTCCTGATTTGAAGTAGCATAAATATGATTATAGTTTGTAGTGATATATTCTTATGATCATATGTGAACCATAACCTTTGTTAAATCGGATTAGTGCTTTTACACGTTCGATTGCTTTGATTGGCCTGATTTCATAGAACCTAATGCATCTAGGGAATTAAACTTGATTAGTGCTTTTACACGTTAGGTTGTTCCTTTAGATAGAATTCATATTCGCATCTTTTAATGTGTTTGTTGATGACATGAGGAGATTTGCGGGATATACTTGCAATCAAGGTATTCTAGGGCCTTTGATAAAAGTTGAGATTAAAATATCAATTCTAGTTATTGTGTTGAAAACATGTTTGTGATTGAAGAAGAAATCCATGACCAATACTTTCTCATCCTTGATTTGATTTGTTCGCTTATTTCTTTATTTGTTTTATTTAGTTTATTATATAAAACTCACAAAACTACCGGTGTTATTTATAGGGAACCGAAACAATTTGACAACCTAGTCCTCTCTGTGGGAACGATCCTTTTTTGCCCTTGCTTCATTATATATTTTGAGTAGTAAGAAAGTGTAAATTATTTTTGACGCTTACGACAGCGATCAAATTTTGGCGCCGTTGCAGGGGAGGCAGCGGTTGTCAATTGTTTTTGGTTTCTTATTTTTGTTTTTTTAGCTTTTTTTTTATTTTTCTTATTTTCTGGTTTTTGACATAGTTTTGAGAACTCTTATTTCAGGTACCAATTACTATGGACGGAGCATATTTGAACAACGGATACGGTTTTCAACAACCTCAACAATATGACAACTACCAATTCCATGGGTATAATCAAAACCAATTCATTGGTTATGACCAATATTCCATGGAACCTTATGGTTTTCCTCAACAACCTTATGGCGGGTATGTGTGTGAACAACCACAAGGATGGGAGGATTCTTATGCTCGTGAACAAAAAGTCTCTAACTTTATAGATCAAGTTTCCAACTTTTTACAAGAGGAATTTCAAAAAGCAAAAGAGACTACAAACGAGCAACTCCAAGAACTTCGTGAAGGTATGTCTAGCTTGCGAAGAGTCATTGATCAATACAAGGAAGATATGGATAATTCTAATGTGCATATGGTTTGTGATGAATATTTGATTGATGCTAATGTTGAAAAAGGCCAATCCTTGGGCACTTTCGTTGATAATTGTGTAGCTAACTCAACTCTTGATCTTAATAATGATCATTCTCCTATTCAAAAGGATGAGTTAGAGATTAGCAACACTAAATTCAGCGACGAACAAGATTATGTTGACTATGATAGTGACGGTGATTATGATACATTGCTTGAAACAACTCATGGTGACATCTCCGAGGAGTCTTTTTGGGATCAAGATGAATACGAAGAGGAATATGTCGACACTTGTGTAGATTACTCAAGCATTGATCTTAATAATGATCAAGAGCCTATTCAAAGGGTGGAGCTTGAGGATGATGCATTTTCGAGTGTTCTAGAAAAGTTTCTTATAATAAAATTTGGATCCGCAAAAGAGTGTGTGCCTTACAACAAAGAGGAGTGTGTTGAGAATGAGACCGGTTTGACCAATATTGTGGAAGACCCAATTGAGCTTGCAAATGATTGTAATGATGATGTTTATGTCGATACTTTGGTTAAGGCAGAAACGGACGAAGAATGGTTGCAAGGTTTGATAGAGGACCATGATATACAAGAGGTGAATAATTCACTTGAGTTTTTCAAGGATGAAGAGGATTCCGTAATACAAGAGATTGTGCAAGGTTTGTCTAACCCGTTGCCTATTGTTTCTTCTCCTTTACCTCTTATTGGTTTGAATGTATGTGCTTCGAGAATAATGTTGAATGACTTTGTTTCTCGTTTTCCGCCATTAGAGATACTTGATTCTCATACTATGCAGGTTATGGAACAAGAAACCGTGGAAGTACCCGACTTTTATATTCTTTATACACTCCCAAGTGTGGACAAGAATAAGTGCGGGGGAAGCTTTTATCGGTTCATAGCTTCACTTTTGCTTTATATTACTAATATTTGTGTGAAGCTAGTGTTTGCAAAACAGGTTCTATGGAAGGATCCCCAACTTTTCAGATTGTTGGTATATGGGGAATGAAACTTGCAAGGATATAGTCGGGTGACGACTTTAAACCAAGCGCTACATGGGAGGCAACCCATAGGTTTTGTATCTCTTATCTTTTAATTTTTCTTTTCTTGTTTTAGCTTTTTCTTTTCGCATATTGTTTTAGGATTTCCCACCTTGACTTTCTTTGGACGATTCAATTTACATTGAGGACAATGTAAAGTTTAAGTGTGGGGGAGTGGTTAAGCATTTGCGTTGTAAATTTTTCAACTTTTGTGTAAATTAGTGAATAAAAAACTCCAACTTGTTGTTAGTTTAGTCACATAGTATACATGTCGCTAAGATTACATCGAGAATCTCATAAGAGTGACTGAACTTAGAGATGACAGAGAACATGATCGGGTTTCTTAATTGTATGAGAGTTAAAGTTGGATTTAACCATGCCAGTGGCAAATAAGGTGCGTGACCGAATTCGGTATTAGAGTAGTGATCCCTCAGCCAGTGGAGACTACCCATGTTACATAATGTGAGGCACCAACCTTCAATTCTTTGTACCTGTCTAAATTGTGCTTTTAGAGTGTGTGTCACCGTACGTTAATTCCGGGCAGAATGGTGAGTTGTCCAACCTCCCACCATAGAAGCACAATTTTGATCTCTTGAGTGCTATTTTTATCAATCATGATGGTGACATCGAATTGCTAACTTACATACCACTTGTAATCTTGTTCGCAGTTAGCACCATCCACCTTATCTCTCTCTACACCAACAGGTCCATAGAAACACCATCATCATCAACAAGAGGAGCATCACAAATTTGAAGGAAAGTTGAAAACGTTCAAGGTTTACACCAACGATACGAAATGAGCGATTTGATTTGAGTAAAGCAACAAGACAAGGAGCAAGAATTTTTATAAGTTGAAGACTATTGTTCATGAGCGAGGATTATAAAGATGAGAGTTCGAGAAGTTTATGATATCAAGACATACAAGTTGTGAAGAATCAAGCGGTAAAGTACTTACACCATGGCCTTTGTACTTACGTTTTTATTCTATTTGTATTTTACTTTCTCTTGTCTTAAAAAAAAAAAAAAAAAAAAAAAAATTAAAAAAAAAGAAGAAATTTTTAGGTTCATTAATAGTTTTTATTTTGTTTTGTTTTTATTTTGTATTTGTTTTTCTTGTCTCATAAAGAAAAAAAAAATATATATATAAAGAAAAAAAAAGAATATGAAAAAAAAGAGACAAGAAAATGTGTTGTATTATATTTTGGTTTGTTTTTAGTTTTGTATTCTTTCAATAAAGCCAAGGGAAAGAAGGAATATCTATAAGAAGTTTCAAGCAACAAGGAATTAGAGGAAAGAATCATATTGTTAAAATTCTACGAAGTTCAAGAGTTATCATCAAGAGTTGAAGACCGAAGACGAAGATGAAGACACCGATTGAAGACCGAAGACGTTTCTATGGATGCTGTGAGAGTGGTGCTAGCTGCACGCCGAACGGATAACGAGGTAAGTAAGCATATTCCCACCTTCGTTAAGTGGTTGATTTCCTTTCGTAGAGATCGTCAGAAAAATGGGTTTTCAAAAATTATAAAAGATGTGGGTTTTCAAAATATTTCGGAGGGTTTTGCCTTCCTACCATTCAACGTGTCACAGGATTCTCTCTTCATTCCTACCTGGACACATGTGTGACCATAAAAAGTTGTTTATTATTGAGAGCAATATCATAAAACCCTTTCTTGTGAGGCAGAGTCGAGACTTTTGATCACTCTGAACCCGAATTTTTGTCGAGAAGGGATGGTTATCTCTCTCTCAACTTTTAAGAATGAGATTGTGTTCATTTATGTGTCTAACTTCTTATGACTAGTGTGCAGAATTTCTATGTCTTCTTAGCGCGTTGGATGCTATCATTACGGAGAACTAGTAAGTTGGAAAAGTAGGTTTTGTGGGTAATCTCTAGTAAACCATCACGAGACTATAACTCGTCCACTAGGGACACCTAGGGGTTTAAAGGCTTGTTATTTATGCTAAGAGTAACCGTAGCCTCGACGACACGGAGTTGTATGTATTCTTTAAAATTGTTTTGTTTGATTTGCTCGGGGACTAGCAAAGTCTAAGTGTGGGGGAATCTGATAGGTGTCTAAAACACCTAATTTACTATCTAGTAGTTACGCTTTCTTTGTTATTTTTCTTGTGAATTATGTACTTTACGCGTGTTTTTGAGTTATTAGGTACTCTGGAGTCGGACGGATGAAAAGAAGAAGAAATCGCTCAATTTGAGCCAGAAGTGCAAAAAGGTCATTTTAGAAGCGAGTGATATGTGGAGCCGACCCAAGGTTAAGGGGCGGTCATCTGGTTAACCCTTAGCAGTGACCGGATGCTAATAACCAACCCTACTTCTATACCCTAAACTCGAGAGAATGTCTCTCAATCATCTCAATCATTTTCCCAAAAAATTGAGAGAGGTGAAATTGAATCTGAAATCGAGATATTGCCGAATATAGCATTGAAAGTAGAGGATTTGAATCAAGCAGTTCATGAAGTATATGTTGATGCTCGAAATAAAGAGTGGGTGAGAATCAGAAATTCATGAAGAATGATGGTTAGGGTTGTGGATGTTGATTTCGAATGAATTGAAGAGTTGTATTGAATCTGAGATGGGTTTGAGTTAATTAGATCGTTAATGGTTACAGATGTGAATCCACTCGAGTTACAGGGAAGAAGAATGATGGATCTGTTGCTTATGGTGGTGACACAAAAGTTAGGGTTTGTGATGTTTTGAAGATGAATTTACAGGGAAGATGAGATTGAGAGATGATGAGTCGAGATGGTTACAAATTGATGAAATTAATGGAAGATGCTCTGTTGGAATTCTTACAGAAAGAAGAAATGATGGGTTGGTGGTTGCTGTTGAGAAGAAATCAAGGAACTGAGTCGTGTTCCTGTGGAGGTCAAGGAGGTGCTTGAGCTACAATCGGAAATGGCAGATGCAAGTGATGGGCGGAGCTGAATTTGTTGTTATTCTTTGGTAGAAGAGATGATGAACACGAAATTTGGGTATCTCGAAATTCGAGTTCAATGTGAACAAGTAGAAGAAATTGAATCTCTGAGTTGATTATGGAAGCGAATTGAACTCGAGATGCTGGGAGTTGGTTTGCAGTGGAAGCAGGCAGCAAGGGTATTGAAGCTGAGATGTAGTGACCACATCCTTGGTTGTGCTGTGATTGTTGTCGTTGTTCCAAGAATCAGGTGGTAGTGTTGGTCGGCCTGAGCTGTTGCTTGTATGATTTGAGTGGCAGCAGTGGCATTGGCGGTGCTGGTTCTGATGGAGTCGCGACTGCCATGGTTGTTAATGAGCTGGTGCAGGTGCAGGCCTAGTGAAGTTGCAGCTGTAGTTGCAGTTGAAGAAGATGCAGGATTGGTGGTTTGAACTGAAGAGCTGGAATAATAAGATGTCTGGGCAATGGCTACATGAACCGAGGCTAGGCTGAAGCGATGGGCTGACTTGGGAGGAACTAAATATGGTGTTGCAGGGAGGAACTAAATCTGGAGATGGCCTGAGCTCATGAGGGGTGCAACAGATGTGCTAGAGTTTGTGGAGCTTCAATAGGTGAGACGGAGATGGTGGTGCTCAACTTAGGTGTGCAGCTGGTGCCGAGTGGCTAGGTTGTGGAAATTGTGACGATTTAGGATGGAGGTTGAGCTGTGGTGTTGCCTGGAGAGACCTGAACATGGTAGAAGATGTTCATGTTGAGCTGAAATGGGTTGATGCAATGGAGTGAGGAGTTGTAGCTTCTCTGGGCTGTTTTGCTATGGGGTCAGAGGCACGGGTTATGGAGCCGCATGGCGACGGTAGGAACTGGTGGAATTACAGCTAGGGAATCAAAGCAAGGGCAGAATGTATGTTGTACATGGAAGATATTGAGTGTGCAGAAGCTGGTAAGAATGTTGCCGCCATGGATGTCTACAAGATTTCGAGCTGCATTAGGAGATAGGCAACGACAGATCACAGCGCAAGAAGTTAACTGGAGATGAACTGAGGTGCTGATGAATGAATTGCAGTGATTGCAGGACTGGATTATGGACTCGCAGAATGGTCGAAGTCATATGGATGGTTGAGTTTGATTCAGACTTGGATGGAGCTGTTAGAGCTGGTGGTTGTGATTGACTGCTACCAATTGGACTTGAAGGCTGTGGAGTTCAGCGATTTGAGCTGAGATTGCAAGGTTGCGAGACAGATTTGGAGGATTTGTGGTTGTGAGATTCAGATGGTGATGTTATGACTGTTGAACTGGTTATTACAAGGTAATGAGCCATGAAGTGGAAATGGCTAGCTAGCTATGGCACTGTAGTGGGAAGCATTGATGCACCATCTTGGTGCAACACAGATTATAGCCTGTGCAAATGGCTCAAGGCCTGGCAACTCAGTCCAATTAGCCAAGAGATAGTCGATCGTGATCCGACTCGGATTCGACTCTCCCGACTCGATGAATTGACCCGGCTGACTTTCTTGACCGATTTGACCCGTTTGACCGGTGACCTGGTTGACTTTGCCGGTCACCTGAGACGGTTTTCCGGCGACTATTCCGACCGATTTCCGGCCATAATCCCAGTTTTCCGGCGACGGTTTTTGGACATAATTTTACATGGGTTTTTCTCACACATGAGCTTGGTGGACCACTTGGAGATGGGTTTTGAGAAGACCTAATATTGGAAGGAGTATCCTTTATGGAAAGAGAGAAACATATAAAAGAGAGGACTTTTACCTAATGTGGGATATCTTTTTTATTATCTTTCATCTTATTCTTTTTGCCTCTACTTTGTTCTAGGGTTTAGAAACATGAAACTTCTCTTTCTTCTTGTTATGAACTCCATGAATATGAGCTAGAGTTTTATTATTGGTTATGGAATTAGTTGGATTTCCAAACATGAGTTTTTGTTCAATAAATTAGTTTTCTCTCATATTATCGTTTATGATTCACCATTAATATTGTCATATGATTGAATGTTTGTTTTGTCAAGTTGCAAATTGGTAGAACTCACATGCATGTCTTTTGCTAGATTAGGGTTATTATACGCAAAAGTGATAATTCTTGATTTGAAGTAGCATAAATATGATTATAGTTTGTAGTTATATATTCTTACGATCATATGTGAACCATAACCTTTGTTAAATCGGATTAGTGCTTTTACACGTTCAATTGCTTTGATTGGCCTGATTTCATAGAACCTAATGCATCTAGGGAATTAAACTTGATTAGTGCTTTTACACGTTAGGTTGTTCCTTTAGGTAGAATTCATATTCGCATCTTTTAATGTGTTTGTTGATGACATGAGGAGATTTGCGGGATATACTTGCGATCAAGGTATTCTAGGGCCTTTGATAAAAGTTGAGATTAAAATATCAATTCTAGTTATTGTGTTGAAAACATGTTTGTGATTGAAGACGAAATCCATGACCAATACTTTCTCATCCTTGATTTGATTTGTTCGCTTATTTCTTTATTTGTTTTATTTAGTTTATTATATAAAACTCACAAAACTACCGGTGTTATTTATAGGGAACCGAAACAATTTGACAACCTAGTCCTCTCTGTGGGAACGATCCTTTCTTGCCCTTGCTTCATTATATATTTTGAGTAGTAAGAAAGTGTAAATTATTTTTGACGCTTACGACAGCGATCAGTACTATAATACTACCAACATAATTTGGAGCCGTCCTCGGCTCCGGAATATGTTCAATCCTAGACTATGGCATTTTTTTCTCACCCACGAGACCCTTTCCCGACACAATCCGTCAAGCATACTTTTTCACCCTCGACAGTTAACCCATGATCGACTCTAATACCATTTGTAAGGACCTGATCTTCCGCTAATATTCTGCCGACTTAGTCATGTGGTTATCCGACAGTGTGGGATTTTAAACTGACACTGATGCGGTCATCCATCATCAGTTTTCTTAGAGGTATCCCATCCCTATATTACTCTCGCCTGAGAACGCATAAATACAATGCTTTTTACCAACTCTAGATTCAACTATGTTAAAAAGGCCACAATGTTACGAAAAGACAAGCCATTACTTATATTCCATTCGGCAAACTCTTCCTGCCGAATTAAATTACGTACATAACATATTTGGGAATTTTGTAAAACTAGAAATACATCGTATGTGAGTAAAATGGTTGCCATCGGAAATGACTTAACATTTTAAAGTATAATATCTTAAGTGAATGAATTATCTTTTCATTATGTCATTGAAATAGTAAGAACATACAATATGATATGTATTGTTGAGTCAATTCTAAGTTTTACTCTATCAGACTATTCTTAAAGGGGAAAAAAATAACAAGGATCCGAACACTGTTAATATCTACACAATTATTCTTGAGACGAATGAGTTGAGGTGTTGTAATTTTGTTACAACTTACATAGTTTATTGTTTTGGGTCCTCTCGTTTGTTGGAGTATGTGGCGTGATAAACCACATATGTATAGCTAGGGATAGTCCCTCATGGAATAAAGAGGAATACATGTGGAGCTTAATAAGCTTGGGATCTCCATACGTAACACCTAGACCTTTTAGTTAAAAACCCCACATCTCTTATCCCAAGGTGGTCAAGTGGGGTTCGGGGTTATGTGGTCGGGCCCTGAGTAGTGTCCGATGGTCCATGAAGATCCTAACAATTGATATTAGAGGGTTGGGGATACTGTCCGAACGTAGAAGTGGTTGAGGATGTCACCCGATTTAGATAAAACACATATGTATTGCTAGGGATATTCCCACCTGGAAGAAAGAGGAGTACATTTGGATCTTAATAAGCTTGGGCATCTCCTTACGTAGCACCGAGACCTTTTAGATTAAAACCGCACACCTCTTATCCCAAGGTAGTCCAGTAGGAACAACATAAGTGTTATGTGGTCGGGCCCATAATAGGTTCCTATGATCCATAAAGATCCTAAAATCGCTCACTAAAATAAGGAAGATGCAGAAAGGTAATACAATTTCAAAGGATCGATAAAATATCTTTACTGAAAAACATATCAGCTAATGTTTTTATGGGGGACAAAATATGTAAAAATTAATTTCGATATAATTTCATGGCGGGCTTAAGGATACAAGTCGAGAAAGAAGAGGCATGGTATGGGAGAATGTCAAGGTGGAAAATACTAGAAAGGAGTTGTGAAGTGAAGAATAAAAATATCTATCGGGTTTTCCTTTACTTTTGTAATGATAAAAAAGGTAAACTTGATATTAATAAATATTATATTTAATATTCATATGTCGGAAAACGCATAACTGAATAAATATTATTCCCGTGCCGTAACGACACGGGAAAGGATATGTATTTCAAATATATCCATCGGTTCATACATATCATAACTGTTGGCGAAAAATCGATCCAAGTCTAAATATTTCTGAGGTATTGGTTAATAAACATGTCCTTAGCCTCAAATCTTTTAATACTATGTCCGTAAGTCATACAATCCTTTAGGACAAACATAGTTAATTGTTAACCAACTCCTCAAATTCCTATGGGCCTATGGGTAATAGAACACTACTTCATTCACTTCTTCAAAATAAAGTAGTGTCCTTACTTCGAAAACAAATAAATCATTAAAGGTCGTTCACCAAATTGGTAACAAAACTGAAAACACAAAATTACTTCAAAATTAATCAGATTAATCTTACAAAATCTGTTAGCTTTAGGAATAAGTTTTCTCCCTTTGATGATATAAATTATTCCAAAGTTACATAGATTTGTGTTGATTCTCCCTTTTATAGGTTTCATCTTCTTTCCAGCCTCGAACCACAACTGTTGATTTATCTTCTCCCTAGAATAAGCAGGCCTTTAATATTTATTTTTATTTTAAAAAAATTAAAGGAATAAAAGAAAAAAAAATAGTATCGAATAAAAAAAAATCAACCAAGGGTAACTAAATAATTTATCTACCTTAGGACACCTTCTCATCCCACTACCACTACTTCTTTCATCACCACCACCATTATCGTCATCACTCAACCATTCTCACCAACACCTACCACCATTATCCCCACCGCCAATCCACCACCCCCGCCCACCATCACAACCACCATTAATGCCTATTGATTTAATATAAAATAAGTTTATTATGTAGTGTATTAATGAAAATATATTTATTTGATTAATTAAAGAAACATTTTATTATGAAATATATCAATAGAACATTTATTATTAAAAGTTAATTAAACTAATCATTTTAGAGCCATAGATTTAGTTTTCCCAAGAATGAATCCAAAGTGTGCTTTATCTTGCGTAAGTTGTCTATCAATCAGATTAATCTTACAAAATTTGTTAGATTCAAGTATTACTTTTCTCCCTTTGTTGAGATAAATTATTCCAAATCTACATAGATTTGTGTTTATTTATTTTCCTAAAGTTTAATAATCTCTAATTCTTGATCCATTTCATTTCTTATCTACTTATCTTCTCTCTTTACCTATTACCATGAATTATTTCTCGCGAGAAGACATGGAAGAAACAGAAATAATGAAAAAAAATGGGAATAGAAAGAGATGTGAGAAACTAAATTATCTATGACAATTGATTCGTGTGTAGCCCTGAAACGACCTGACAAATCTTAAAACCAGTGCTATTGATTTATCTTCTCCCTGGAAAAAGATGGCCTTTATATTTATTTTGATATAAAAAATTAAAAGAAAAAAAGAAAAACAAATTTAAAAATTAATATCAAATAAAAAAAAATTAACCAAGGGTGACAAAATAATTTCTCTACCTTAGGACACATATCTCATCCCACTACAACTACTTCTTACACCACCTCCACCATTAATGTCATCACTCCGCCATTCTCACCAACACCCACCACCATATCCCCACCTCCGATCCACCGTCCCCGCCCACCATCATAATTGTAAAGGCCCTCAAGCTCGCCAACGCTATTAGACCAGTCAAGAGACGATTTAGCCTCTAATAACTCGATTAGTTTAATACGAACGTTAATTAATATAAATTAATCTAACAACTATCTAGATACGAAATTAGTATCATTGAATAAGTATCGAAAAGTTATGCGAGATGGACTTCTCGAACGTGTCATTCGGTTACCAGATGAAGAAGATATCATCGGATGAGTATGAAGGGCAGATTGGACATTTTATAGACAAAATAACTTGGCAGCCCTTATCAAAGAGGTTGGGTGGCTCAGTAATTTCTCATTGGTCTTATCCCCTGGTCGAGAGGATAAACTCTCATTCTCTTTTCTTCTTCTTTTTCATTCTTCTTCCTTCTTTTTTTTCTTCTTCTCTGTTCTTCTTCTTTTGCGAGTGTTTGAGAGCAAGACTAGAGAATTTGATTGAGAAAATCAATCTACGATGAAGATCATATGCAGTAAGAGTTGCTTCTGGTGTTGATAAAGAGTTGAGAGTTGTGCTGATGTTTTGGGAAGCAGATTTAGGGTTTTGAAATGGATTTTGGATTCGTATGAAATTGGTGGGTTAAATCCAATGGTAAATTGATGTAGAATGAAGGGTTGTTGTTGAATTGAAGTTGTAGTATTGCTTTGAAGAAGGATTGAGATGTATTGTGAGTCTGTGAAGAAGTTAGGGTTCCTGGAAGAATTCAAAGATGAATTAGAAGCTGGAATTAATGTAAAGGGGTTTGATTTAATGATGGGTTTAATCTGAATTCGATTTTGAGATTAAAGAATAGCTTGAATTTGGTAGTTGGGGTTTGTAACTGTTTTAATGAAGATTTGGGATTTAAATTGGGGTATAATTGAGAACTGATGGTGAAGATGAGTATGTGTTGATGTTGCATGAACAGAATTGAGGTCATTGTCTTCCTCTGTAAATCTAATAAGAATATTATCTTGTTGTTGTGGTCTTGATTTGATTATAACATTGAAATGGTAATGAATGAGGATTATTGAGTTATGTTGATGTTGTTAGAGACCGAGTCAGGTGGTATGGCTCAGCAGATGAGTATTGATATGAGTCAGTATTGTAAATGGGTGGTGGTGGCTTGCCAGTTACAGGTTATGGAAGAAGTTTATGATGATGTATTATGTAATGGATTTGTAGTTTAAGTTTAGGTTGATGTTCAGGGATTTGTTCTTGTGGAGATGACTCAGTAGTTGGGGTATTGGATGTATTATGGATGGAAGTTACAGGGAGAAGGAAGTTGGAGTTTGGATTGTAGTTAAAATTAGACCAAGAACAAGAACTAGATATGAAGTTGGAATGACAGTTTGATTAAATTGCAGGTTGGTTGAAGGCTGAGTCTGGATTGGAGATTGTTGGTTTGAATTACAGCCGCAGGGGGATATAGTGGAGATGTCATGCTACTGGTTGTGTGGATTAAGAGGTATTGTATCTAGAGATGGTGGTTGATAGAGTATTGAGATTTGCAGGTGTGGTGAATTGTAGTCAGTAATGGAATTGAACTGGCAGGTGAGGGAATGACAGGATTAAATGGTTAAGTTTGAATTACAGCTGAAGCTAAGGGTTGAAATAAGTCATTGTGTGATTGAGTTTGAGAATAAGCAAAGATGGAGTTCTGTTGATATAGAAGTGGTGTTAGTTATGAATTTGCTGATAGGATGTTTAAGCTGAAATAAGTTATAATGCTGTTATGTATGTGGTCTTAGAGGATGCCCGCAAGTGCAATTCAAGGTAAAGATTAAATTACAGTTGTACTAAAATTATAGAACTCTGTTAGAATGAATAGTTTGTGTTTGGATCAATGAATAGAATCAATTTGGTTGTGTTCTTGTAGCTGCAATAGAATTAGGCTGTTAGTCATCCTAGTCAGATGTATAACTAGTTTTGCTTAGCTGACTCGTTAATCTGACTGAGTCACATGTGACCCTGACTTACCTGAATCAGTCTTATTGACTGAGTTGACCAGACCGATTACTGTTTGACTCGTTGACTGAGTTAACCCGTTGAATTGACCATTAACTTGACCTTTGACCAGGACTTAGACGTTGACTGTTAGTTGACCTGTAACAATCATTTTGACCGTTAGTGACCGTTGGATGGACCAGACCTTAGATTAATGAGCATGTTTAGTGGACTTGGGCTTAGAGTCTGTTTTCTTATTGTACATGAATTAGACCCTTATCGTCCGAATTAGACTTTGGTTTCTTCTACAAAGTTGTAGATATTCATGAGACTTAGATAATAGATTATAGAACCAATCTAATTGAATTAGTAGACCTTAGATATATTAATGATAGATAATAAAAGGTATAGAATCATAAATGGGCTTAGAGCCATTAGTTAGACTTGTATGATTCTTTTGTGAGCCATTTTGGCTAGATTCTTAGAGTTCTTGTGTGTTTAACAGTTAGTCTTTATTAACAACGATCGATTCAAAGGGTGAACCAGAGGATCATGGATCTCGAGGTAGGCGTGGCTTATCATCAAAAGAGGCGGGAATCGATGACGAACTCTCTTGTATTCATTATTTTTTTACAAATCTATCTTGTGTTAAATTCATGCATTGTTCGATTTACTTTCTGAAAGTTCTGTTGATTCTTTTTATCTTTCCATCGCTTGGAAAGGAATTGAAATGCTTTGTTTGTGATTATGAATGTTCTGGGAAATAAGAATTTCCATCTGTGGTATATAGGATATGCTCCTTCACATTTTCATTTATACCTACTTTCTTTCGAGCTTTTATGCAATGGCTAGGGCGATACACCACAATATTACCTATTCGGTGTGGAATTGGCATCAATATTACTATTCAAAAGAAGGAGTTTGTCCATATACATGATTGTTTACCTGAGTGTTTAGTATGAGATGTGTGCCCCAAACTTTATATATCCAGTATTCTATGGCTAGGACGATACACCGCAATATGACACAGCTAGGGCGATACATCTCAATATTATTCTTCCTTTATATCCAGTATTCTATGGCTAGGGCGATACACTGCAATATTATACGGCTAGGGCGATACACCACAATATTATTCTTTAGTATTGTGCGGGAAACACGTCTCATACATGGATGTTTACTGTTCTTTATGGATGTTTACTGTTCTTTTGAATTGCTTTGAAAAAGTTAAGGTTCTACGATATGTTCTACTGTCTTTCCGTGTATTATCAACTTTCAATAAAACCTGCATTGTCTTCAAATCATATTAATGATTACTTGAAAGTTAGTTGTTATTTCCACTGGGCACCCCTTTTATGGGTGATGTGCTCACCCATTCCCACTTTCAGTTTCAGAGACAGATTAAAGTTGCGCAGCGAAAGCTTCAAAGGTTGAATTCGTTAGTTGGTTAACTTCGGCTATGTTTATTATGTTGTATATTCTATTTGTAAACCAATTGACTATTGTATATGTATTATTTGAGAGGAGTTCTTGTATATATATTTCAGAGAGGGGTTAGTTTTGGGTTAAGTTTGTATAAGATTTCTTAATTGAATGCATAAGTATATGATTTAGATTCCTCAGTGCCTCTTTATATAGTTAATATTTTGGTTTAGTCAGCTGATAGCTTTGGGGGCGCTACAATAACCATCATAATGCCTACTGATTTAATATAAAATAAACTTATTATGTATTGTATTAATGTAAATATATTTATTTGATTAATTGGAGAAACATTTATTATGAAATATCAATAGAATATTTATTATATATCGGCATTATTCAAACAAAGTTTAGACAACTTAGGCAAGATAAAGGACGCTCTGAATTCATTCTTGGGAAAAGAAAGACGAAGCCAAAGTGACAGATGCAATATACAATGTTGACATTGAGGCATATCCGTGGAATTGAGTTGGCCCAAACTCAAGGATGATGCAAGAAGGTGGAATAGACCAAGAGTTGGTCTATGGCATTAGTTCAAGGCTGGCCAAAGCTTGGACAATGCAAACAAACTAGTAATGCAAGAGTGGCATTGCTATTGTCAAGCGAATTGATTAAGTGAAGCATATATGACGCATGAGTAACTAGAGTGAGATTAAGGAGCTGGCCCCGATAATTGAAGCACAAGGATTTTCCGTGCATTAGCTTAGAGCGATAAGCATGCAAGGCCAAGAGGGCTGAGCATTGGAGCGAGGCAGAATTCAGTAAAGCACAACAGTGGTGCAATACGGCTCAAGTGACTGTTACGAGTTGGTTACGAGCTTCACAAGCATGCCAATGGCGTGTGATGAAGTAAAACGATTATAAAGGAGTTTATAAGCGTGGGAGACGGTTCCTAACTGCAAGAGAACAGGTGTTGGAATATTGGTGCGAGTTGGAAGAGAACTGGCCGGTTAGCACAATTATTGGCGGTTACAGAACTGTTCCATGGGGACAGATCGCTTTCCCATGCGTGTGCAACGGTTGTGCACGGTTTGGCCAAGTAAAGCTACTGTATAAATAGTCCTAAGGCATGGAAAATTCGGTAGGATTACATGGGAGAGTTTTGTAGACATGTAGTCTCATACTTGAGAGAATAAAGGCATCACCAAGAGGGTGATGGCCTGTTTAGTCCATGTGATGGACTGTTTGATGTAATCTTCCTTTAGTGCAATAAAATGACTTTGTTGCAGTATCCTTTGTGTTCATTGTGTTGTTGGTTTGTGTGAGAATTGGTTAAGTACATGGCAGAACCTCTTATGCTTATGGGGGCATGAAGAGTTAGAGAGAAAGAAGAAAAAACTTCAGCTGTGCAAAGCCTTTAGAGTGAAGGCAGATGCGTACTTTGATGCAAGTATGCAAGGCTGAATGATTTTGGGTGAAGTTGATTCACTGAACCAAAATCATTGTCGGTCATGTCCCATGAAAATTTTAGGCGATTAAATGGGCGTGTGACATCATCCAATTTGCAATCATGAGTTTTTTAGATTTCTCACCTGTGCGATTCAACAAAATGGTAGTTGAGGAATGCACGGACAAATTGCCATTTTGATTCTTGAATCATTTTCAGTGTATGGAATAAGAGTTGCTCTCTACATCACTTTGTCTATTTCTTCAATTTTCAGACCATGCCATCCTCATATAAAAGGGAATATTGATGATATGCCCCAAAATCGACTGCCATCTTGGAGATATGCCCCAGGATTCCAATTTTGGGGAATATGCCCCAGCCGTCCAAATTCCATCCAAAACCGTTAAGTAGTCAATATTCGCACACACTTGGGATCACATATGCGAATTAAAAGACAGATATACGATATATCAACACCTTTACAAGGTTCAGGAACATATTTAGACGAAAAAATCTCGAAAAAATTAGAGAGAAAGTTCAGATACATTTATGATAAATAGTCTATTTAACGGTTCCTTGACGGAAACCATTACTTTGGGCATATTCCCAAAAACTGGAATCCTGGGGCATATCCCCAAGATGACAGTCGATTTTAGGGCATATTCCCCATTTTCCCGTATAAAAACTTAATTTCACACGTATGATGATTAATACCTCCATGACTTTCTGGTGCAGTTTTTTAATAGAATAATATTGGCGTTGTGATAATCACATCACTTTACAATCATCAATTGGCAAATTGCGATATATTTGATTGTTTTGATTTGATCTCTTTCAACGTCTGTGTTTGCCGTAGGTACATACTTCGTCTTTGTCTTAGCTTTCCAACTTAGAAGAGATATTCAAAGGGGCCAGGTAAAGGTTGCCAACTACTACGTTTGAAAAAGCACACTATTATAGTTGGCATTCACGGTAGAAATAAAAGAAACGCTGAAGAAGACGAAAAAATGACAACTATCTTTTGGTCGTTGGTATTAATTTGCATACCTGTTTATGGGCAGGGCAGGCAGTCATGTTTGCATTAGCATTATGATTTATCGAACTCCAATAAAGTCTTCATTTTTCATTTTAATGCAAGTTGTTATTAATCAACATGATTGATTTTTCTTTTCTTTCCAAACCGATGTCACAAACAACTGTCTAGGAGGCCTCATCCAGAGCATGGACTCTCTCAAAAGAGAATAGATTCTTTTGTCTTGTATATTGTACTTGGTCATAGGGTGGATGGACTCTCTCAAAGTCTATGGGTTGAACAATTCTAATTCTATTTACCAACTAGAGTATATACATTCGAAGAAGCTGATAAAGATGCTATGGAAATGATCGATTAGCTAGTCCATATATCTCTGATCTCTTCCTTTAGAGTTTAGCTAACAAAAAGTAGTTAGCATTTAGGAATCTAAAATTATGTTCCCGCGACGGTTCTTCTTGATCCAGATCTCCTGCTGGTTAACTTTAGTATCGTGTGTTGCTGCATTGGGGGATACGAAGCAAGGTTGCCAAGCAAAATGCGGTAATATTAGCGTTCCTTACCCTTTTGGTATAACTCCTGGAGGTGAGGATGATACTCGAGGAGCAGGAGGGTGCTCCATTCATGGAGTTGGGTATGGCTATAACGTCAACTGTAATACTTCTTATGACCCTCCCAAGCTCTTCATGGGAACAGGTAACATTGAAATATTAAGTATATCAGAAACCGAAATGCGCATAACAAACATGGTACCTAGAATATGTAACAGTAATAGTGATCCGGAGAAAAACCATTCATTCATCTCTTTCGACTTGTCTTCGACCCAGTTCACATTCTCGGACACAAAGAACAGATTTTTTTTGGTCGGGTGCGACTCTGGAGGAGTTTTTGTAGGGTATGATCAGCTTGGAAAATCCGACTCAACCCAGTGCATATCAATATGTACGAGCTTGGAGCTAAAGCAGGAAGGGTCTTGCAATGGCACTGGCTGTTGCCAGATTACCATCCCAAAACGGATACAAAAGTATCAGACAGGGGTAGTAAAGCCTGACGACAATACTACTGACACATCCTTCTTGTCCTTTAACCCTTGTGTTTTTGCGTTTGTGGCTGAATATGAGCAGTTCAGATTCTCTATATCATATCTTCTGGCCATGCCTGAAGACCGGGACATTCCTATCGTTGTTGATTGGGCAGTAGGGAACAAGACATGTGAAGAAGCAAAGAAAGATCCGACCACTTTCGCATGCCAAGAAAACAGTCGCTGTAGCGATTCAACCAAGAACTCTGGGTATCATTGCACTTGCTTTCAAGGTTACGAAGGGAACCCTTATCTCAGTCCTGGTTGCCAAGGTATGTCATATATCTCCCAGATTTAGCCACTGGTTCTTAATTAATTTTCTAAGACCGTCCTCTCCAATTCATTGGAGTTTCACCATGGTTTAATTATATGATCTTGTGTAAAACGTAACAAGTTCTATGTTATTTGTTATGTTGTCACTCAACAGACATCAATGAGTGCAAGGATCAAGACAACAATCCCTGTGCAGGTATCTGCATCAATACCAATGGGAGCTTCGATTGTACTTGTCCACCAGGCAGTCAAGGCGATGGGAGGAAAGACGGGCGTGGTTGTACTAGCAAACCAGATCAATTTCTAATCATAAAAGTGACTCTAGGTACTTCTTTCCTTGTTATTAATTGCGTGATAAAATTACCCCCTCCATCCTAGTTTAACAGCTATATTCCATCCTAGTTTAACAGCTATATAGTAGAAACTCTTTTAATTAATGCTCGATTATTTAATAAACTCTCTTAAATAATATTTTTGGCCGGCTCCGAGTCGGGGACAACGTGCCAAATTAATAATTCGCTAAAATTATAAGATAATACATTTTTGATTACCTATGTAGGCCCCATATGAAATATAAATTAATAATGCACAATATATATATATATATATATTCAATACATTAATGATTTACGAAGACTTTTTGAAAAATGATTTAGTTGTCTTTCGTTTTTTATTAAAATCAATATCGCATTGAAATTCATCTCTAATTTTTCTTATCATTGCAAGAATTATTGGTGTTGTTGGATTATCCTTCTTGTGCTTGAATAATGCTCTCACGAATTTCATCGGTCTTTGTTGATTTTTAATGACTTTAAGATGAAAAGCCATATTTGAGTGTATGATTTGTTGTGTTAGTAGTATGATTTTATATTGTATTTATATAAAATATTTTTTTATTTTTTAGTAGTATGATTTCATATTGTATTTGTATATGAAATATTTTTTTTGATACAAATTTATTTAGAAAATATGATTTGATATTGATATTGTGTTTCTATAAGAAATTAAAAATATGATTGAATATTATGTTTATAAAAATATGATTTGATATTGATATCCTATTTATATAGGAAATATAAAAGATATGATATGGTATTTTGTTTGTATAGAAACTAATTATTTGATATGAAATTTATCTATAAATTAATAAGGATTAATTTATTGGTTAATTAATATCTCGCTTAATTAATAAATTTTGATGGTCCCGACAGCATAAATTATAAAGTTTCTACTGTATTAGGATTTTTAGTCCTAATTTAGTTGTTATACTTTATATTTTCCATTTTTTCCTAATGTATCCTCAAGTCCTGAAGTGTGTATGTTCAACTTCCTAGACACCAATCTTATATCTTAAATAGTACCAGTATGTATGTTGCACGGACATGCCTGAAAAGATGACGTAACCGTGTCAGACACACGAACGGACACGACACGGTTACGACATTTCCCGACACATGATGGACACGCCACATCATGTGTTCCGTAAAAATCGATGTTGGGCTCTTTACGGACACTTGTTTGGGCACTTCCGGACACATCATAAATTATTTATTTTGGTTTGGAAAATCAAAATAATCTTAATATGAATCTAATTTGATCTAAATGTCAAATCCAAACATTATTTATGAGAAACTTTATCATTATTTCATTTATTTCATTATTATTTAATTATTATTGTTCAATTATAAAAGATGGCCACCAGGGCTTTTATTAACAAACACATAATAATTTACACAGCGACAGTTGGGAGCCTAGCAACAAGTTGAGCACATAGTAATTACTCCCTCCGTCCATTTTTAAGAGTCCGCTTTGACTTTGTCAAGATATTAAGGAAATCCTATAAAATGTCATGACTATCCCTTGACTAGCCTATTTAATATTACGTTATTACCAAAATTAAAATTATTAGTGTTAAAAATTCTAATTTGGATAGTATTATTGTTTTAGGAAATATTGTAAAGAAATAAAAGCAAACTTATACTCCAAAATTTAAGAATTTTTTATTTCCTCCATTTGATTTTGGTTTCCCACATTAAAACTTTCGAGCCTTTTGAATTTTTATTTGAGAGGGGAAAAAAATTGAAATTGTAGATTATTTCCTTTTTAGATATACTCTATCATGAATTTGAGATTTTGTCATAAATTTTTTTGATTCTTTGCCATGTACATAGCCATGTTAACCCGTACCCATAATCAATTACTTCTTCTAATATTAGGAATTTTGTAACTACCCATAAATATTTTTATTTAAAAAAGGAATGATAAATGGCAATTAATATAAAAAAATATTGAATGGATTTTTTCCTTATATATGGTGATGATATTTATGATTTTGAATTAAGTTTATATTAAAAATAATTTTATAATTATAAAAAAGAAAGGGTATATTTGATAGTTCAAGGGAAAATTATGTCTATAAACAGAGCGGACAGATAAAAATGGACAGACCAAAGTAGAAATTAGGACAGATAAAAATGGACAGAGGGAGTAGTAATTAAATATTTTAAAAATAAGTACAATTATTTTGCTGTGTAGATTGCTATAGAATCTTATTTTAATGGTATGTGTAACACGTATAACGTGTTATTCTAACCTCCCACGGTGCTTATAAACGCATGATACTGTATATGAGATTTGCCAAAAAAAAGTTCTCATATATAGACATCCTGTTTGAGAATATAAAAATATGGCAATTATAGCAGCCAAGAGTGCGCCTGCTTTTGTTGTCATATATGGCTTATGGCAGGCAATAACACTGAAATTGCCTGCTTTTGTTGTCATATATGGCTTATGGCAGGCAATAACACTGAAATTGCTCTAAGGGGTATTATATTGTATTTGTCTACAGAGACCGAAATAGTTTTCCCTTGGTTTTTTGCTCCAATTAGTCTTATTTGTAGCAATAATGTACTTCATTAATGCAGGTATTGGATTAGGAGTACTGTTTTTGATTATTGCAAGTTCTTGGATATATTTGATTATAAGAAAAAGAAAGTTGATCAAACTGAAAGAGAAATTTTTTCAACAAAATGGTGGGTTGATATTAAAACAACAGTTATCGTCAAATGAAGGTGGAGCAGAGACTTCTTCAAAGATCTTCACAGCAGAAGAGCTAAATTTAGCAACCAATAATTATGATGAGAGCTTGATCCTGGGAAAAGGAGGTTATGGAACCGTTTACAAAGGAACTTTGTTTGATGGTCGGATAGTGGCTATTAAGAAGTCCAAAATAGTTGACCAGAGTCAAATCGAGCAGTTTATAAATGAAGTTGTTATTCTAACTCAGATTAATCATCGTAACGTGGTGAAACTCTTAGGGTGTTGCTTAGAAACTGAAGTTCCCTTGCTTGTGTATGAATTCGTTTCTAATGGAACCCTCTTCCAACATATTCATTCCGACATTAGAGCCCTTTCACTCTCCTGGGAAACCCGTTTGAGGATTGCCGTTGAAACAGCCGGTGCACTTGCTTATTTACACTCATCAGCTTCAATACCCATTATTCATAGAGATATCAAGTCTACCAACATACTTTTAGACGAGAATTACACTGCAAAAGTAGCAGACTTTGGAGCGTCCAGGCTGATTCCTTTGGACCAAACAGAATTATCTACACTGGTAATGGGGACTTTGGGATATTTGGATCCTGAATACTTCAACACAAGCCAACTGACAGAGAAGAGCGATGTTTATAGCTTTGGCGTAGTTCTTGTAGAGCTCTTGACGTCAAAAATGCCCATTTCTAAAGAGAGATCTGAAAAGCAAAAAAGCCTTGCTCCTTATTTCATTTCATTCGTGGAAGAAAATAAATTGTTCCAACTTCTTGATACTCGAGTGTTCAATGAGGGGGCTCCAAAACAACTCGTGGCAGTTGCAGATCTTGCAAAAAGATGCCTTAGCTTGAAGGGTGAAGAAAGGCCAACAATGCGACAAGTATCAATAGAGCTAGAAAGTTTGAGAGGGGCAGAGAAACAAGGTCGGTCTTTGCAACCAAACCATGAGAAGAACTCAAACTCACAGTTTGAACTGGCCGATCTGTATAGTATACCAGTAACTGGGTCGACAATTAGTGTGTCTGGGCAATACAGGGTGTATACAGTTGATTCTGAGGAAGCTGAGCAATATGGTACCACAGTCCAAATGAATATTCCTCCATAATTGAATATGCCTCGACAATTGTGTAATTTATTACGGATGGAGTTTCCGACATATCGATCGGTTAGATTTTCAGTGGATTGCAGTTTGATATAAGAAGTCCAAACGTGTTCACCATCCTTTTGTATATTGAAGGGAGGTTGTACGCCATAATACTGTTAGTTAATGTAATGCCTAAGTAATGTAATAAAAGTGTAAGTTACTAATAAGTATTGCTAGCTAAGTTAGGCTCAGTCCTATGGGCTACATATCTAGCTGTTAGATTGACCATCCACGTCAGCATGACCAACCTCCTAAGTGGGATGACGAATCTAGCAGAGTAACGCTGAATCAAACAGCGTTGAACGCTGAACCAAACAGCGCTCAGAATTTAATTTTATTTCTCTCTCCTTCTTTTCCTCTCTTTCCACGTTTCTCTCTCTTTTTTTCTTCGCTCTCCTTCTTTTCTAAATTTTTTTTGATTGGGGGCGTTTTTTGAAGGGGCATGGGGGACCAATGATATGGTGACACATGCACTTGATATCAATGAATTTTGTTTCCAAAAACACCAACACCAATTAAGAAAACAAATTTTCTCTCCAAGAATAAACTTCTTTTATATTTTTGGAAACAAAATTCATTGATATGAAGTGCATGTGTCACCATATCATTGGTCCCCCATGCCGCCTTCAAAAAACGCCCCCAATATAAATTTTCTCCTTCTTTTCCTCACTCTCCACTCTCTCCCTCTTTTTATTCTCTCTCCTTCTTTTACTCTTTCTCTCTCCCTCTTTTGCTTCTCTCTCTCCATCTTTTCCTCTCTCTCTATGAGATATAGCGCCGAATGGTTCAGCGTTTTGGTTACTTTTTGAGCGCTGAACGGTTCAGCGTTTCAATCTCGCTGATAGTTGAACTGCGAGCACTTATTAGGAGAGAGAACTATCAACTATCGGTGTTAACTTTTCCCCCACACTTTTTTCATGATTTGTAATACTTCTTGACCAATCTAGCAGTTCAATCTAGCCCATATGGGTTAGCCTTAGTGTGTGGAGGAGAGTGTTCCAGTTGTAACTCTAATATTAGGCTTTATGTAAGCCTAGTATAAATAGAAAGAGATGATGTAACCGAAAGTAAGACAACTGAAATAGAATTGAAATAGAAGAGGTGTAAGAGAAGCATTAATTACATGAATGAGAGATTGGAGCATTAATTATCAAGCTTGGTAAAGGGGCGGCAAGAATTGGTAGAGGGGCGGCAACCTAATAAGACAAAAAAGGTCATTACAAGTAAATTCAAGTGCCCCTTATCAATGAAAAATCTGGAAATGACTAATTAGCCCTTATTGTTAATAATCAAGATTAGTAATGATAATCAAGATTAGTGTTGATAATCAAGATTAGTGTTGATAATTAATTTTCACTTATTATAACTCTAACATCAGATTTTTAGAGTTATAAAAAAAAAAAATTAGAGGAGAAGAAAAAGAAAACTTATGTGATATTTGTGAAACCCTAGATTTTGATTCACTCAACCAAAATGAGTGATTTCAGTGACCCGGTATACTTCTAAATTGGTTCCCATTAGCTTTTTCTCGCTCAAAATTATCTAAAGTACATCACAAAATCAAAACTTTTGAATTTTCAGAAGAACTTACGGTTGCAATTTTGCTTGTTACCAACCGTAACTCTTAGTTACGGTTCGTAAGTTATCGAATACCAACCGTAACTGGTTAAATGTGGGGAAGATCCAATCGTAAAACCAGTTACGGTTGGTAACTAAATGCTCGATACCAACCGTAACTACCCTACGGTTGGTGTGTCAACTTAACTTTTGAACCGTAAATCATTATTTGATAAATTCTTAAGACACAGGAACATTTACGGTTGGTATGGTTGTTTGAGTAACAAACCGTAACTCAGTTACGGTTGGTAAACTAAAATAGTTACCAACCGTAACTGAAGAAAATTCTCAGATATAAGAACATACGGTTGGTAATTGAACTATTACCAACCGTATGGTCTTCAAATCTCCAGTTACGGTTCGTAATTGAGTTATTACCAACCGTAACTCACATAAACCCGGAAATTTCAATTTCAATTTTCATACAAAATCCTAATTTTTGATACAAAATTACCTTAAATCCAACACGATAAACTAAACCCTAACTGGGTTTTTCCAAACATTTTTCAAATCGCCGATTAATCGAAGACGATGAAATTTTCAGTTTTAATGGAGGTTAGGGTCGATGGAGGAGAAGAGAAGATGAAGAAGAAAAACTGATTTGATTTTTTATGATTCATAAGGTTTAAAAAAATTTGATTTGATTTTGGTTAATTTAAGGTGAAAAGGGTAATCTAGTCAATCTACACCCCTATAGGACACCCCCTAACCAATAAGAGAGACATTGCTATCACACTTGCCGCCCCTCTACCATTATGTGCCGCCCCTTTACCAAGATTGTTAATTATAGCAAATGTTGATGCAACAGATGTTAATAAAAATGCGAAAGAGGCTTACGCACCTGCAGGTTATGGGAATGTGCTCTGGCGACGAGATCAGTTGGTGTCAGTAGATAATTATTCTCGACTGGTACAATTGTGTCTTTATTAGGTCCAATGCCTACCACATACTCCTTTATGAAATCCAAGTAACTATCTGAAGTAATCTCCTCGTACCACTGCAATGCTCGGCATTCATTCTGTTTTATTACGAATGGAGTACAGAAAATACATACTGACAAGGTAACACATATAATCAATTCAAATGCAGCATCTAGTAAAAAGAAAGAGCATGAGAAGGGTGACCTGGAGAGTATCTTGGGTTGGGATAGACTTGTCACCAATTAAAAGTATTTGGGCAAGTTCGTCATGTTTGAAAGATATATGAGTGAGGTTGGAGCGAAACACTGGACGAATACAGGCTGCTTCATCCACTTTTTTTGACAAATATGAGCCTACATAGCCATACTTCTGAAGCGTATGCAGAAACTTGTCCTCAAATTTCTTTGCGTTAGTTGTAGAAAATCCTACAACCACATCCCAATTTTCTAAATAAGACTTTAAGTGATCATCTTACTTCTTATCTTACTAATATAAAGAAAAGAGGTAATTGTTTGGTGAAGCTTTTCGTGTGACCAAAATACCCCTCCCGGATTTCGTTTTCTTCTTAAATGTCACGTAAAAAACAAAATGTACGAGAGGTTAGCTATGTAAAACGTCCACTTAAAGAATCTGTGTTCGAATCCTGCCATCCACATTTTCCCTTCCATTTCCTATCTAAAGAAAAGAAGAACTTCTTCATCTCCAGAAATTGGGGACTTCACCATGAAAGCATCTCCTTCGTTCTCCTCGATTAACTATGAAATTGAGAAAGAAAAACCTATGAAAACGTCCTCTTCTTCGTTCTCCTCGATTAACTTAAGGTACAACAAAAATACAGCAAAAGAAGATTTGGTTTTTTTCCCCTCTCGCCAATCTTCCATGAATGATAAAGGTGGTAGCAGATGAACAAGAAAAATGACGAAACTTCGAAGAGACTTCCAAAGTAAGTGTCAGACATGATCTATGCCCAATTTGTGGCTGAAAATTTCTTTTGATTGTTTAATTTAAAATTCTAGGGTTAGTTTAGGGCCAATTTGTTGCTGAAAATTTAATATATTCGATCTTAAATTTAATTTTTGTTATTACTTAAGTCTCCCAATGATTTGTTTCCTAAGCTTGATATATTAGTTCAATTTTCCACTAATTAGTAATGAGTCTTCAAAGCGAAGTGTCAACTCTTGATTCTCTTGAAGTCCTATTCAATTAGTGGGTGAATCATTCAAAGCAGTAAGTTTTGCTATCAACCCTTGATCTCTTAAAGTCATATGTAAGAATTAGTTCCTTTTTTTTTTATCGACTAAAGATTAAGATTAATATAGAAATGTCACAGTCGTTGTATACCCTGCCGTGCCTCTATTTTTCCTTTATTGAGATTTTGGTTTGTCGACACATTCTGAAATTTTGTCCATTTAAGCCTGATGCATTTATGCATTTTACTGCCGATGATGTGAACCCTTTATGGTATCTATCTATATGCATCTATTATAGAATCAAGAATAAAATGAATCAAATTTAATTTGTGTCATACATGTATTACATATCATACACGCAGGTTTGACCGTTTGAGCATTATGCACTTCTAACCTATTATCCAGGACCACACCTTCAATATGTATTTCTTTCTTAAACCCGAAAAAGAAAAGGGAAATCTATAAGGAAAAATGAGATGTCCGTTCCATCAAGTATAGAAGTTTGTTTGGCACCATTATCTTCGGATCGAGAATCAAATTCTTTTGTGTTGTGATGGTTCGTCTTGAGGAAATCCCAGGGTGGATGGTTCTGGATTCATTTGTAGAAATGATAGTGGTGAATATGTTTTTGCTATGTGTATGGGCATTGGCATTCGGTCAAACTATATGGCTGAAATTATGGCTATTGTCATGGCTTTAGAATGGGCTTCTTTGTGAAGAATTTGAGGATGTGATGGTGGTATATGGTTCTTTGTCTTTTACATAGTTTTTGCAAATATAAGGTATTGTGGGTGGTGAAGGCTAAGTGGCTTCGCATTCTAAAAATCTTAAGATCTATTAGATATTTCTTTAGAGGAGTTAATGTCTCTGCAGACAAGTTGGCCAAAAGAGGTGCAGGATTAAGAAGTGGTAAAGTTGAAGCTTTTAGCTCTAGACCTAATTTCTTAGGTTTAAACAACATGATCAATTGTACTATAGGTTTAATTAGTCTTGAAGTGGTGTGATGTTGTTTTTCTTTGTTTCTGTAGTGAGTTTTCTGTTTCGAGACTCTTTCTCTTTTTGTATTCTTCTTTGGGTAGGCTCTTTCACCTGCAACCATCATTACAACTGAATACTTATGAGCATAAAAATGAAACACATAAGAAGTCAGGCTTAATATGATTGAAACACATAAGGAATCCGTATTCATATTTTTATAAAATGAAAGGCAAACCACAGCTAACAATAAGCACCACATATCGTGTCATCTGTCACATGTATATGTTTGAGAGTGTAGTGTCCATTTTGGTCATGAACGTATGTTACTATATCATGTATCATCGTATAGTCTTTGTGCAAGTTCCAATAAGCTATCAGTTGCTTGATTATCGTGCATTTTGGATATTTAGCATCAACCTTAAGCAAGATGATTATGGGATCTTGAGGTTTCTAGCCTCTGTGACGATTGACGAGGTTCTCCATGACTCCCTCTTACCTTATATGGTTATTTAACCTTTGGGACTTGGGTCCTATTAAAGTGACCACCGGGACCTTAATGAGTTATTGTTTGCTAAGTATTTGTTTTCGATGCAGCAATCGGACAAGATGATGTTGGTGAACTGGATACGAGCGTCAAAGCCGGTGGCAAAGATGACTTCGTCCCCGTGAAGCCCCGTGATTTGTTAGCCAAATTCAAGGTCAAGATGATGTTGGTGAACCGGATAGGAGTGGAAAAGAAAGGTTAATACCCCGGCGAAGTCCCAGATTTGTTGGCCAAGTTCGGGATCAATAATTAGTGAGGCAAGAAATGTGTCGTCCTGCACAAAGGGCAAGACGGAGTTCAATGACTAAGAATGAAAGAGAGCAGATCCTGGAAAAACGGCGTACAAATTATCAAGTGCAAAGAAGAAGAACTAATAATCAGGGCAGAGCAGGAACAAGTAGTGGCAAGTGTTGATATTTCTTTATTAGATGTCAACATACATATCACACATAAATTCTTTGTTAGTTTACTGTTTCCGTGCATCCATAATGTAAAAATAATTTCTTTTTACATCTTTAGCTGGATAAGTTGATGACAAAACGTCATATATAGTATATAGTAGATATAACATCAACCTTATCACGGTGACTAGATAACATGGCTACGTGACAACAAGTCTCAGCCAAAAAAAAAAAAAAAAAAAAAAAAAACACAGTTATATGATAGTTCTGACAGCATTATGTAGAGTGCTTAATCATGATGGGATGAATATCTGCTTGATCAAGTAATGTAAAGTGCTTGGATGCTCTTTGATTATAATTTAGAATTGTCCGTTAGGAGTCATTAACTGCAGTTGCTTTAGCTTGAATTGTTAGCCTAAATGAACTTAAAATTGCATATTAATTTGGTAAATGCACTTTTGAACTTTGTAGTCCATAGAGATACCAAGCTATGGTTACATGCAAAATTGGTTTGTAGAATCCTTTTTGTTCTAATCTCCATGACGTAAAATTTGTACATGTCTTTCCATTTATGAGGATTAGTAAGATTTTTGACTAATGCTATGAACATTGTCCAGATCATTGACCATTGACCTGTTGTTGACTTTAACCATTGATTAATATACGAAAAAAAAACAAAATTACGGAATGAACGGAACGGCGGGCGCATCGCGCATGCGTGCTATACTAGTACTCCTTTATGAAATCCAAGTAACTATCTGAAGTAATCTCCTCGTACCACCTTTGCAATGCTCGGCATTCATTCATGTTTTATTACGAATGGAGTACCAGAAAATACATACCGACAAGGTAACACATATAATCAATTCAAATGCAGCATCAAGTAAAAAGAAAGAGCATGAGAAGGGTGACTGGAGAGTATCTTGGGTTGGGATAGACTTGTCACCAATTAAAAGTATTTGGGCAAGTTCGTCATGTTTGAAAGATATATGAGTGAGGTTGGAGCGAAACACTGGACGAATATGGTTTGCTTCATCCACTTTTTTTGACAAATATGAGCCTACATAGCCATACTACAAGCGTATGCGAAACTTGTCCTCAAATTTCTTTGCGTTAGTTGTAGAAAATCCTACAACCACATCCCAATTTTCTAAATAAGACTTTAATTGATCATCTTACTTCTTATCTTATACTAATATAAAGAAAAGAGGTAATTGTTTGAGTGAAGCTTTTTCGTGTGACCAAAAAATACCCCTCCCGGATTTCGTTTTTCTTCTTAAATGTCACGTAAAAAACAAAATGTACAGAGGTTAGCTATGTAAAACGTCCACTTAAAGAATCTGTGTTCGAATCCTGCCATCCACATTTTCCCTTCCATTTCCTATCTAAAGAAAAGAAGAACTTCTTCATCTCCGAAAGTGGGGACTTCACCATGAAAGCATCTCCTTCGTTCTCCTCGATTAACTATGAAATTGAGAAAGAAAAACCTATGAAAACGTCCTCTTCTTCGTTCTCCCCGATTAACTTAAGGTACAACAAAAATACAGCAAAAGAAGATTTGTTTTTTTTCCCCTCTCGCCAATCTTCCATGAATGATAAAGGTGGTAGCAGATGAACAAGAAAAATGATGAAACTTCGAAGAGACTTCCAAAGTAAGTGTCAGACATGATCTATGCCCAATTTGTGGCTGAAAATTTCTTTTGATTGTTTAATTTAAAATTCTAGGGTTAGTTTAGGGCCAATTTGTTGCTGAAAATTTAATATATTCGATCTTAAATTTAATTTTTGTTATTACTTAAGTCTCCCAATGATTTGTTTCCTAAGTTTGATACATTAGTTCAATTTTCCACTAATTAGTAATGAGTCTTCAGGCAGAAGTGTCAACTCTTGATTCTCTTGAAGTCCTATTCAATTAGTGGGTGAATCATTCAAAGCAGTAAGTTTTGCTATCAACCCTTGATCTCTTAAAGTCATATGTAAGAATTAGTTCCTTTTTTTTTATCTACTAAAGATTAAGATTAATATAGAAATGTCACAGTAGTTGTATACCTGTCGTGCCTCTATTTTTCCTTTATTGAGATTTTGGTTTGTCGACACATTCTGAAATTTTGTCCATTTAAGCCTGATGCATTTATGCATTTTACTGCCGATGATGTGAACCCTTTATGGTATCTATCTATATGCATCTATTATAGAATCAAGAAGAAAATGAATCAAATTTAATTTGTGTCATACATGTATTACATATCATACACGCAGGTTTGACCGTTTGAGCATTATGCACTTCTAACCTATTATCCAGGACCACACCTTCAATATGTATTTCTTTCTTAAACCCGAAAAGAAAAGGAAATCTATAAGGAAAAATGAGATGTCCGTTCCATCAAGTATAGAAGCTGTTTGGCACCATTATCTTTCAGATCGAATCAAATTCTTTTGTGTTGTGATGGTTCGTCTTGAGGAAATCCGGGGGTGGATGGTTACGGATTCATTTGTAGAAATGATAGTGGTGAATATGTTTTTGCTATGTGTATGGGCATTGGCATTCAGTCAAACTATATGGCTGAAATTATGGCTATTGTCATGGCTTTAGAATGGGCTTCTTGTGAAGAATTTGAGGATGTGATGGTGGTATATGGTTCTTTGTCTTTTACATAGTTTTTGCAAATATAAGGTATTGTGGGTGGTGAAGGCTAAGTGGCTTCGCATTCTAAAAATCTTAAGATCTATTAGATATGTCTTTAGAGGAGTTAATGTCTCTGCCAGACAAGTTGGCCAAAAGAGGTGCGGGATTAAGAAGTGGTAAAGTTGAAGGTTTTAGCTCTAGACCGAATTTCTTAGGTTTAAACAGGATCAATTGTACTATAGGTTTAATTAGTCTGGAAGTGGTGTGATGTTGTTTTCTTTGTTTCTGTAGTGAGTTTTCTGTTCCGAGACTCTTTCTCTTTTTGTATTCTTCTTTGGGTAGGCTCTTTCACCTGCAACCATCATTACAACCGAATACTTATGAGCATAAAAATGAAACACATAAGAAGTCAGGCTTAATATGATTGAAACACATAAGGAATCCGTATTCATATTTTTATAAAATGAAAGGCAAACCACAGCTAACAATAAGCACCACATATCGTGTCATCTTGTCACATGTATATGTTTGAGAGTGTAGTATCCATTTTGGTCATGAACGTATGTTACTATATCATGTATCATCGTATAGTCTTTGTGCAAGTTCCAATAAGCTATCAGTTGCTTGATTATCGTGCATTTTGGATATTTAGCATCAACCTTAAGCAAGATGATTATGGGATCTTGAGGTTTCTAGCCTCTTTGTGACGATTGACGAGGTTCTCCATGACTCCCTCTTACCTTATATGGTTATTTAACCTTTGGGACTTGGGTCCTATTAAAGTGACCACCAAGGACCTTAATGAGTTATTGTTTGCTAAGTATTTGTTTTTCGATGCGGCAAAAACTGGACAAGATGATGTTGGTGAACTGGATACGAGCGTCAAAGCCGATGGCAAAAGACAGACTTCGTCCCCCGGCGAAGCCCCAGATTTGTTAGCCAAATTCAAGGTCAAGATGATGTTGGTGAACCGGATAGGAGTGGAAAAGAAAGGTTAATACCCCGGCGAAGTCCCAGATTTGTTGGCCAAGTTCGGGATCAATAATTAGTGAGGCAAGAAATGTGTCGTCCTGCACAAAGGGCAAGACGGAGTTCAATGACTAAGAATGAAAGAGAGCAGATCCTGGAAAAACGGCGTACAAATTATCAAGTGCAAAGAAGAAGAACTAATAATCAGGGCAGAGCAGGAACAAGTAGTGGCAAGTGTTGATATTTCTTTATTAGATGTCAACATACATATCACACATAAATTCTTTGTTAGTTTTTTGTTTCAGTGCATCCATAATGTAAAAATAATTTCTTTTTACATCTTTATTGGATAAGTTGATGACAAAACGTCATATATAGTATATAGTAGATATAACATCAACCTTATCACGGTGACTAGATAACATGGCTACGTGACAACAAGTCTCAAAAAAAAAAAAAAAGTAAAAAAAAAAAAAAAAAAAAACACAGTTATATGATAGTTCTGACAGCATTATGTAGAGTGCTTAATCATGATGGGATGAATATCTGCTTCAGTCAAGTAATGTAAAGTGCTTGGATGCTCTTTGATTACAATTTAGAATTGTCCGTTAGGAGTCATTAACTGCAGTTGCTTTAGCTTGAATTGTTAGCCTAAATGAACTTAAAATTGCATATTAATTTGGTAAATGCACTTTTGAACTTTGTAGTCCATAGAGACACCAAGCTATGGTTACATGCAAAATTGGTTTGTAGAATCCTTTTTGTTCTAATCTCCATGACGTAAAATTTGTACATGTCTTTCCATTTATGAGGATTAGTAAGATTTTTGACTAATGCTATGAACATTGTCCAGATCATTGACCATTGACCTGTTGTTGACTTTAACCATTGATTAATATACGAAAAAAAAACAAAATTACGGAATGAACTAACGGCAGGCGCATCGCGCATGCGTGCTATACTAGTACTCCTTTATGAAATCCAATTAACTATAAAGTAATCTCCTCGTACCACCGCAATGCTCGGCATTCATTGTTTTATTACGAATGGAGTACTGAGAAAATACATACTTGACAAGGTAACACATATAATCAATTCAAATGCAGCATCTAGTAAAAAGAAAGAGCATGAGAAGGGTGACCTGGAGAGTATCTTGGGTTGGGATAGACTTGTCACCAATTAAAAGTATTTGGGCAAGTTCGTCATGTTTGAAAGATATATGAGTGAGGTTGGAGCGAAACACTTGGACGAATACAGTTTGCTTCATCTACTTTTTTTGACAAATATGAGCCTACATAGCCATACTTCAAGCGTATGCGAAACTTGTCCTCAAATTTCTTTGCGTTAGTTGTAGAAAATCCTACAACCACATCCCAATTTTCTAAATAAGACTTTAAGTGATCATCTTACTTCTTATCTTATACTAATATAAAGAAAAGAGGTAATTGTTTGGTGAAGCTTTTTCGTGTGACCAAAATACCCCTCCCGGATTTCGTTTTTCTTCTTAAATGTCACGTAAAAAACAAAATGTACAGAGGTTAGCTATGTAAAACGTCCACTTAAAGAATCTGTGTTCGAATCCTGCCATCCACATTTTCCCTTCCATTTCCTATCTAAAGAAAAGAAGAACTTCTTCATCTCCAGAAATTGGGGACTTCACCATGAAAGCATCTCCTTCGTTCTCCTCGATTAACTATGAAATTGAGAAAGAAAAACCTATGAAAACGTCCTCTTCTTCGTTCTCCCCGATTAACTTAAGGTACAACAAAAATACAGCAAAAGAAGATTTGGTTTTTTTCCCCTCTCGCCAATCTTCCATGAATGATAAAGGTGGTAGCAGATGAACAAGAAAAATGACGAAACTTCGAAGAGACTTCCAAAGTAAGTGTCAGACATGATCTATGCCCAATTTGTGGCTGAAAATTTAATATATTCGATCTTAAATTTAATTTTTGTTATTACTTAAGTCTCCCAATGATTTGTATCCTAAGTTTGATACATTAGTTCAATTTTCCACTAATTAGTAATGAGTCTTCGGAAGAAGTGTCAACTCTTGATTCTCTTGAAGTCCTATTCAATTAGTGGGTGAATCATTCAAAGCAGTAAGTTTTGCTATCAACCCTTGATCTCTTAAAGTCATATGTAAGTGTTGATGGTGGATTTTCGTTTAAGGTTAAATTTGTAAAACCAGAAAATCATGCGATGACATCTTGTAAAAGATAAAGCCGTTTATAAGTGACGGATACTCCTCACTTAATTCCTCCAGGTTGGAGCATGTAGCAACAATCCCTTCCTGTGAATTTCATATCAGCCTTGTATTTCCTGTACTCATTATCAGTGTGGCATGACGACTAAATGTTACTCTTACAGAGTAACACGAACCTCCAAGCACTATAATGAAACCATGTACGAAATACCCGTACAGGTTGATTCTCGGTGTGTTATACTAGCCCGAGCCCTCTCGGTGTGTTATACTAGCCCGATTGAGCCCCTCTCGGTGTGTTATACTAGCCCGATTGAGCATCCGGACTTGACTGTATCAGTCTCAGGATATGATCTGATCGCAGTCATCCAACTCCACAAGCATGATTGGATGACCACAGATCAATTCCATCACCCCCAAGCAGGTATGGAATACCCACGGCCTTAGCTTGCCAGATATGATCTGATCGCAGTCATCCAACTCCACAAGCATGATTGGATGACCACAGATCAATTCCATCACCCCCAAGCAGGTATGGAATACACAGCCGACCCCGCATGGTCGACCATTGGCCTTCGCTTGCCAAGAAACCGTCCATACCAAGCATTATGGACGGAAAACCCTAAATTAGGGTTTGCGGCATATTACATGTGTCGAAAAACGGTCTCAACCGTCCATCTTCGCAGGCATAGATGGAGGGTGTAGATGTAGACTCAAAGGGCCCGGAGCATGTCGACACAATCACCATGTGACCGCCACACGCTTGACCAATCGGTCCAAAGCCAACCGTGGTTGGTTACAACAAAAACCGTCCGCCCAAAAAAGCATGGTCGCGCGGCTTTGAAATCCAAAATTAGGGTTCAAGCCATCACGCGCGTCCATCTTCTCCGGCACGAATGGAGGGTCACAGATTAGATTGAGCAAGGGTCGGTCACATCAGCATGACCACCGTGGTCCCATCTACCTCCTCACGCGGTCGCCAAGGCTCATCATTCCGACCAACCCAAAACACACGCCCAAACTCGTGCGGTTACACCTCCCAAATCCTAAACTGATCTCGACCGCTCAACTTCACCAGATGATTTGAATGGCTTAGATCACGTTTTCATGGGATAATCAGGTATATGTGTGAACACCAACCTACCACCTACACGGTAGTATGATCGACCAAGACCGACCAATGTTGGTCGCCTCGAACGCGCGATGCCCAAACTAGGGATATCACGGTTTCCAACTCCTTTGCGGCAAGGGATTTCTGCCGCAAACCGATCTCGACCACTCCTCTTTCTGGGTCAAATTGAGTGGCCCGGATCGCGCTTTCATGAGGGAACGGAATACAGGCGCCTACACCATCATGCCGTCAACACGCATGTATGGTCGGTCCTCTCTAAAATCCTTCCCATGCTTGGTTTCGACCAAGGTGAAGAGTGATGCTTGCGCACCTCTTTTAAAACCTAATTTCATCAACGGCCGCAGATGAGCGTCTCAAACATCATCTCATCCGTCCGACCTCACCAGACTTGGTTATACAACCTCGGTCGGGGAGTTATTTGGTTAGTGGCGGTCATTACACATCACTTTACCACACCGTAATGCAAGCACCGCATAAAATACACACGATCTTGCACAAGTATCGACTTTACGAATAACGCAGTTATTCAATTCAAGATTACATGCTATCTTTCGTGGATCCACGATCCACATTCCATATCAATCATGTCACAAAACGGGGGATACTTACTTTGGGGTATTGGTCTGGCGGTTTTACAGCGTGCGGCGTGCAACGCGCCATCACAAGAACGTGTCGGGAGGTCATGGACGGTTAGAGATGAACGGGAGAAGTGGGCAAGACCGGTCGGTGTATCACCGACACACAACTCCACTAACTCCATCATTCCACTACCTCCACTTCCCACGAGAAACGTGAATGAGGCTCAATGACTTGTATAAATAGGTTCTCCGCCCTATTTCAAACGGGGGACAACAGAACAACACAAGTTCGGTCGACAGAAAATCTCGAGCCTCCTTACATTAACCGTAAAGACTGCTCACTTTTGTCACAAGTCATAAGCAAGCCAACATCTTCACAATCTCAACACCTTCTTCGCTTCCCTCCCTAAGATCAACCCCATCTCCTTCACTTTGTGACCGAAACAAGTGCTGAACGGCCATTTCTTGGTTTAGGCCGGACTTGCATAGATTGATCTCTCGAATCTACAAGCACTCACCGCGCAAGTGCATTTGTTGTAGGTTTAAATTCATTCCTCATCACACCCCAAATTACCAAATTCAGCAGGAGTAATTTTTACCCATCAACAATTGGCGACCACGGCGGGAGGATTAATCTCTCGGTTGTGAAATCAATTTCTTCAATACCCAATCCTGTTTGGCTAAGTTCCGAGATGGTTGGTCTTAGGACTTCCTCAACAAATTCAAATCCCGGTCGAAGCTCCTCCAACGAGGATGCCCCTCTTCCCAACGGCGTATCTGTTGGCGCAACAGGAGGAATCCCAACTATGAGCGAGTTGGCTCGGATACTTGAGACTCAGACGAGGAACATGGAGCTGATCAAAGAAGCGGTAAACGGCATACTTGACCTCCTCATCGGGATGACGTCGAAATGAGCGTGCCGTAGACCTTTACACCGGGGACTAGTCCCCTCGGATCAACAGGTTTTACTACAAACCAGAGGCGGTAGATCGGAAGCTGTGTCTCTAGTGGAAGACTTGTGTGAACTCTTGCACCTCTCAAAAGATCAACGGGCAGAGACGTTCGCTGCAGTCAATAAAATAGCTCTGGACGCACACCTTGCTCCTTCTCGTCCAGGAGTCTCGACTGCAGCGGAAACATCTATAAATAATGTTACATTCACGGAAGATGACATGATGGCAGAGGAAGGTCACAACCGAGCCCTACATGTTACCGCACACATCAAGGGTTCAGAGTTCCGGAGGGCCCTCGTCGACACAGGGGCATCTTCGAACGTAATTACTCTCAAGACTCTCAAGACAGCCAAGGTCAGCCCATGCAAGATTGTACGACAGACCCACCACGATGACGGACTTGAAGGGAATCAAACCAGCACATACGGGTATGTCAATTTGAATTTATCGGTAGGACTGTTCGAGTCACGAGCAAAGTTTGAAGTCATAGAGAAGGAGCCGGACTACCACATGATACTAGGGAGACCGTGGCTTCACCACAACAAGGTCATTCCTTCAACATATCACCGAGTGCTCAAGACCGTGCTAAATGAGGAGGTCGTCCGTATTCCCGCATCATTGTCTCCGTACGCGCCAATATGTGGAGTGGAGCTGTTCGAGTCAAAAGATGCTCCGCGGAAAGTCCGACAAAATCATGTGCACTCCACTACCCATGTGGGCTTCAATCCGGAGGAAGACCGACTTACATCGGCTGGGGCCAAACACCACGACACACTCTCTCCGACGAGACGTCCATCTCCAACCGGTGAAACTTCAGCCCATCCTCACGCCAAAAGGGAGCGCTCTTTCGAGGAAAGCCGTGATCGAAGGGGAAGACAATATACCGGGCGGGCTGTTAGCAATTAGCAGGAGAGACCATCCAGTCTCTCCGCCCAATTGATCTTTGCAAGAACGACGGAATACAAGAGGAGGTATTGGACGCCCGCGACATGCCTACAAGACGGAACCAATTCCACGACCGACGAGCTCGAGATTGTTAACATCGGGATCGATGAATCTCCCAGACCGGTCTCTATCGGTTCGACTCTATCCACAGACGAACGTACAAGCCTGGTTCAACTACTCAAGGAATACCAAGATGTATTCTTTGGACATACGAAGAAATGCCCGATCTGGATGAAAAATTGGTCACCCATCACTTACACGTCATGCCTGGATCCAAGCCAATCAAGCAATCTCCGAGGCAATTCAGACATGAGGTAGAAGAACAAATCAAGAATGAGATTCAGAAGCTGCTAGCTGCTGGCTTCATCAGACCCATTCATCATCCGACCAGTTAGCCAATGTGGTCCTTAAAAAAAGAAAAGCGGATGATTCGATCTTCGCGTGGATTTCACGAGACTTGAACAAGTGCCGCCCAAGGACGACTTTCCTCGCCTAACATCGACATGTTAGTAGACGCCACTAGCGGACACGGCATGTTTTCCTTTATGGATGGCTACAATAAGCTACAATCAAATAAGGATGTATGATCATGATGCAAGTAAGACAGACTTTCCGGACCCCTCTTGGCAATTTCTACTATACTGTTATGCCATTCGGTTTAAAGAATGCCGGCGCAACATACCAACGTGCTATGACGGCAATCTTCCACGACATGATGCATAAACAAGTAGAAGACTACGTGGATGATATTGTGGTCAAGTCAAAGGCTCGAGCTGACCACACCAACGTCTTACGGCAAGTATTTGAGAGGTGTCGGGAATACAAGTTAAAGATGAATCCTTTAAAATGCGCTTTCGGTGTCTCCTCAGGTAAATTTCTGGGATTCCAAGTGACCGCAGAAGGAATAAAAGTAGACCCGTCCAAGACTCAGGCTATCCTCACAATGCCGCCTCCCCGAACTGTGAAAGAGCTCCAGAGTTTCATGGGCAAGGTAAACTACATTCGACGTTTCATACCTGGTTTAGCCCAACTTACCGCCTCATTCACCCCCTTGTCAAGAAGGGAGCCAGCTTTGTTTGACTGCAACCCAACAGAAGCTTTTCGGAAAGTCCAACGAATACTATCATCTCCAACCGTCATGAAATCTCCCGGGGGGGAAACCATTGGTCCTCTACACCGCCTTCGGTGACGCCGTAGGGGGCTTTACTCGCTCGGGAAGACGACGAGGGAATCGAACGTCCCATATACTATTTCAGCCGAATATTGAGAGATCTTCGAACTCCGATATCCCGGAGCGGAAAAAGCGTGTTTAGCTTTAATCCATTCCATTCGAAGTTTAGGCATTACTCGCTATCCAACAGGTGATACTCGTGTCTAAATCCGATCTGCAAAGTTCTTGCTTTCAAAGCCGGTCCCGACGGGAGGACGGGAAAATGGCTTCTCCAAATGTCAGAACTAGACATAACGTGCGCATCGCCTAGAGCTATCAAGGGTCAAGCGGTTGCAGACTTCATTGGCAGCATTTCCCGGAGAAGGTACTACGGGACTACATGAAGAACTCCGGAGAATTACCGAACACCTCTATTCTCGGAAGAAGAAGTGTGGCTTTTGTATTTTGATGGCTCCGCTACCCCTAGCGATATCTTTGGAGGAGCAGGCGTGATGTTAGTCTCTCCAACCGGAGAAGTATTTTCACATTCCTTCAAGCTAGACTTGAATGCACCAACAACTCGCAGAATATGAAGCTTTCCTCATAGGGCTTTCAATAGCTAAACAAGCAGGAGTCACACGCCTGGAGATAAGAGGTGACTCCAAGTTCTTGGTGAATCAAATGAACGGAGTATACGCATTGAAAGAAGTAACACTTGGCCCCGTGCATCGATCGAAGCACAGAGGTTACTAAACTACTTTGCCGATGCAACCATAACCCATGTTAGTCGCAAAGCAGCAACAACAAACACGCCGATTGCCTAGCAACATTGGCTTCAAGCTGAAGTTCGAAGGGGCGGAAGAAACTTTGACGGTAAAGAGGAGAACCATAGAATCGACATGGCTATCACAATACAAAGACACCAAGACCGACGATTGGCGAACTCCGATCATTCGAGATCTCAACAGCTCACTCTCACAAGGAAAGGTCAGTCTCAAAACTCTGCAAAACTTCTTCATGCTTCATGGTATGCTGTATTATCGGAATCCAGACGGCTCCTGTCAAGATGTCCGGGAGGTGACGAAGCACAAATACAAGTTGGATCGTATTTACAATGAAATTTGTGGACAATCATCGGTGGTAACGCTTTACCGGCGACTTCAACGCCTGGGTTATTACGGCGAGAGATGGAGGCTCAATCAGACTACTTCAAAAGTCCTGCTCGAATTGCCAGACACCACCACACCAGTTGGAGATTTTTAATGTGAATCGCAGACCGAGGACCTGGAGAGAACCCTACATTAGCTATCTCCGTGATGGGATAATTCCTCACGGTCAAAAGGACGCTATTAAGATGAAGCAGAGAGCCAAGCGGTTCATATTCCATGAAGGGATCTTATACCGCAAGAGCTTCGGAGGTGATATGCTACGGTGCTCGGCCGGAGGAGAAATCCCGATCATCTTTGAAAGGCAGACACACGAAGGAGAACATCACGGGAAGAGGAAACTGTTTCTCCAAATACACGAGAAATACTATTGGCCGACCATGGAGGATGATGCGGCCGTTTTTCGTTCAAAGCTGTCACACATGCCAAATTCATGGGAACCTTGTTCATGCGCCTTCTACCCCTCTGCATTCTATAAGCAGCCCATGGCCATTCTACTGCTGGGGACTGGACATTATCGGGAAGATTAATCCACCGTCATCGAAGCAGCATGAGTATATCATAACCGCAACGGAATACTTCACCAAATGGGTAGAGGCCATTCCCCTACGAGGGACTACAGGAGCAACAATTGCGGCTTTCATTAAAGAATACATCATTTGTCGTTTTGGCGTGCCCAAGCATATCATCACTGATAATGGCACTCCCTTCGCCAACAAGCAGGTACGGGAGTTACTGGAGGAGTACGGCATTAAACAGGTCTTCTCCACCGTCTACTATCCTCAAGGGAACGGGCAAGCTGAGAGTACCAACAAGACATTGATCCGGATCATCAGTCGAACAGTACACGACAATCCCAGGGAATGGCATGATCGATTACCAATGGCGCTATGGGCATACCGTACATCACCCGAAGCTCCATTGGGGTCTCGCCGTACTCACTCGTCTACGGAGCGGATGCCATTCTCCCGAAGCGAGATCGAATCCCATCACCAGATTGCAGCAGCAACCGGGATCCACTGGAACGAGGCCGAAATCTCTGACTCTAGAATCGCAGAGTTAGACACTCTGGATTTTAGAAGGAATAAAGCGGAAGAACGCGCTCAGGTGTACAGGAATCGAATTTCCAGGGCATACAACAAAATTGTGAAACCACGCGTTTTCAAGGTGGGAGATTTGGTTTTGAAAACAGCCAAACACATCCAACAAGACATGTCTGCACCAAAATTCTCACCGAAATGGGAAGGTCCCTACGCGGTCACCAAGGCTTACAGTACCGGCTACTACAAGATCATTAAGGTAGACGGAGGCAAGTTTGAAGTAGTCATCAATGGAAAGTGGCTCAAGGCATATTACACCTGACCACTATCTGCTGTGTCAACAATACAGGCATTTATTTTCATTACATGTTTGAATCATCAACTATATTCAGAGATGTGTCAATGAAAAACCTGTTTCACCAATCAAAACCCAATGCAATTTATTCCGCAAAGATGTTCAAAACTCTTGACATAAACGTCATTAACAATAAGGGAGCATACTTAGAAGAGGCCATCTAGAAGATTATAATTCCTTGAGAGCATCATCTGCAGTCTAGCCCGATATCTCTCCGTTCTTTTCTTCAAGTCCTGCATGACTTGCTCCACCTTCTCTCGATTCTGCAGCAGAGCTTTCTCCTCTTCCAAGATAGCTTCAGAAATGGCAGGAACAACATTTGCGAGGATACCAACTCGATCAACCTTGATGACATCAAGACGTTGCCGCAACCAGCCCACGTTGAACCGCATGGATTCACGGTAGATACCATATTCTCCCACTTTTCGAGATTTGATTAAGAACGTTGCGGATGATAGAAATACTCTCCATCTCCGCAATCATGGGAAGAAGGCGGTTTACGCGGTAACCAAGGCAAGAGGAGCAATGTCGGACCACATTCCTGGTTGCGATATGACCATACTTCCTCCACAACTTGGTGTACAAACCCACAAACTCCCTCCGCACCAAGAATCCACCGACATCCTGGTAGCTGGAGGATAAGCATTTCATGCGAACATCGAATGAAAGACCTGCATTCGGATATTCATAAGATGAGACACCCAGGTCAGCGTCTTCGAGGTTCGCAGGGGTAGGCGTGTACGAGTTTGAAGGAAGAGGAATGGTTAAGTCATCGTTGTCAATGACCGTCACACATGTTCCTAGGTATCTCTGCAAGAATGAAGGGATTATTCACCGACCGTTATGAAGAACAAACAATGTTTCAGAAAAGAAAGAAGAGACAAACCGGTATGATCTTCTTGACTCGAAGAACACGAACAGGGGACTGATCATGAAGCTCAGACGCGGGTCGTACACGTTTAACGGGAGATCCTGGATGGTATGAAGAAGATGATCCACTGTTGTTAGACATGATGGGAAATAGAGTTTTTTGCAAGGAAGCTCTCTTTGTAAAAACGGATCAAAAAATATCTTCACCTGCATAAATACCGAGGAAACCCTAAAACGATTACGGCGCCCGATATATGAGGATTCAACGCCGACTAAGTCAGGATTTCTGGACACAACAATTCAACCGGCAATGTGCAAGCACCCACGCCCTAAATCCGGTAGAAGAGGAATCCTATCCCCGACTCAAACACCTGAAGGAGCGGCCGAACTCATACATGTACGAGAGGAACCAAAGCGACTCACGGATCAAGTCCCGCTTCCTTCGCATCCTTAATCAAGACCAACCAGTTCTAGGGAAACGCCGACAATGTGAAGCTATCAAGGTAAATATGTATTCACTCCCGGCTTGGTCATTTCTCAGATGTCACCATCTCATGCCTACCACACAATAATGTAACCATTATGTGCTAGGCATGGGACTTAATGTTGATGGTGGATTTTCGTTTAAGGTTAAATTTGTAAAACCAGAAAATCATGCGCTGACATCTTGTAAAAGATAAAGCCGTTTATAAGTGACGGATACTCCTCACTTAATTCCTCCAGGTTGGAGCATGTAGCAACAATCCCTTCCTGTGAATTTCATATCAGTCTTGTATTTCCTGTACTCATTATCAGTGTGGCATGACGACTGAGTGTTACTCTTACAGAGTAACACGAACCTCAAGCACTATAATGAAACCATGTACGAAATACCCGTACAGGTTGATTCTCGGTGTGTTATACTAGCCCGAGCCCTCTCGGTGTGTTATACTAGCCCGATTGAGCCTCTCGGTGTGTTATACTAGCCCGATTGAGCATCCGGACTTGATCGTATCGGTCTCCGGATATGATCCGATCGCAGTCATCCAACTCCACAAGCATGATTGGATGACCACGAGATCAATTCCATCACCCCCAAGAAGGTATGGAATACCCACGGCCTTAGCTTGCCGGATATGATCGATCGCAGTCATCCAACTCCACAAGCATGATTGGATGACCACGAGATCAATTCCATCACCCCCAAGCGGGTATGGAATACACAGCCGACCCCGCATGGTCGACCATTGGCCTTCGCAGCCAAGAAACCGTCCATACCAAGCATTATGGACTAAAAAAACCCTAAATTAGGGTTTGCGGCATATTACATGTGTCGCAAAACGGTCTCAACCGTCCATCTTCGCAGGCATAGATGGAGGGTGTAGATGTAGACTCAAAGGGCCCGGAGCATGTCGACACAATCACCATGTGACCGCCTACACGCTTGACCAATCGGTCAAAGCCAACCGTGGTTGGTTACAACAAAACCGTCCGCCCAAAAAAGCATGGTCGCGCGGCTTTGAAAGCCAAAATTAGGGTTCAAGCCATCACGCGCGTCCATCTTCTCCGGCACGAATGGAGGGTCACAGATTAGATTTAGCAAGGGTCGGTCACATCAGCATGACCACCGTGGGCCCATCTACCTCCTCACGCGGTCGGCCAAGGCTCATCATTCCCGGCCAACCCAAAACACACGCCCAAACTCGTGCGGTTACACCTCCCAAATCCTAAACTGATCTCGACCGCTCAACTTCACCGGATGATTTGAATGGCTTAGATCACGTTTTCATGGGATAATCAGGTATATGTGTGAACACCAACCTACCACCTACACGGTAGTATGATCGACCAAGACCGACCAATGTTGGTCGCCTCGAAACGCGTGCCCAAACTAGGGATATCACGCCGGTTTCCAACTCCTTTGCGGCAAGGGATTTGCCGCTGAAACCGATCTCGACCACTCCTCTTTACCGGTCAAATTGAGTGGCCCAGATCGCGCTTTCATGAGGGAACGGAATACAGGCGCCTACACCATCATGCCGTCAACACGCATGTATGGTCGGTCCTCTCTAAAATCCTTCCCATGCTTGGTTTCGACCAAGGTGAAGAGTGATGCTTGCGCACCTCTTTTAAAACCCTAATTTCATCAACGGTCGCAGATGAGCGTCTCAAACATCATCTCATCCGTCCGACCTCACCAGCTTGGTTATACAACCCTGGTCAGGAGTTATTTGGTTAGTGAGCAGTCATTACACATCACTTTACCACACCGTAATGCAGTACCTGCATAAAATACACACGATACTGCACAAGTATCGACTTTCTGAATAACGCAGTTATTCAATTCAGCATTACATGCTATCTTTCGTGGATCCACGATCCACATTCCGAGACATCAATCATGTCACAAGGCCTGGGGGATACTTTACTGGGGTATTGGTCTGGCGGTTTACAGCGTGCAGCGTGCAACGCGCCATCACAAGAACGTGTCAGGAGGTCATGGACGGTTAGAGATGAACAGGAGAAGTGGGCAAGACTGGTCGTGTATCACCGACACACAACTCCACTAACTCCATCATTCCACTACCTCCACTTCCCACGAGAAACGTGAATGAGGCTCAATGACTTGTATAAATAGGTTCTCCGCCCTATTTCAAACGGGGGACAACAGAACAACACAAGTTCAGTCGACAGAAAATCAACATCCAGAGCCTCCTTACATTAACCGTAAGCCTGCTCACTTTTCTGTCACAAGTCATAAGCAAGCCAACATCTTCACAATCTCAACACCTTCTTCGCTTCCCTCCCTAAGATCAACCCCATCTCCTTCACTTTGTGACCGAAACAAGTCTGGAACGCCATTTCTTGGTTTAGGCCGGACTTGCACAGATTGATCTCTCGAATCTACAAGCACTCACCGCGCAGTGCATTTGTTGTAGGTTTAAATTCATTCCTCATCACACCCCAAATTACCAAATTCAGCAGGAGTAATTTTCACCCATCAACAGTAAGAATTAGTTCCTTTTTTTTTATCGACTAAAGATTAAGATTAATATAGAAATGTCACAGTAGTTGTATACCTGCCGTGCCTCTATTTTTCCTTTATTGAGATTTTGGTTTGTCGACACATTCTGAAATTTTGTCCATTTAAGCCCGATGCATTTATGCATTTTATACGATGATGTGAACCCTTTATGGTATCTATCTATATGCATCTATTATAGAATCAAGAAGAAAATGAATCAAATTTAATTTGTGTCATACATGTATTACATATCATACACGCAGTTTGACCGTTTGAGCATTATGCACTTCTAACCTATTATCCAGGACCACACCTTCAATATGTATTTCTTTCTTAAACCCGAAAAAGAAAAGGGAAATCTATAAGGAAAAATGAGATGTCCGTTCCATCAAGTATAGAAATTTGTTTGGCACCATTATCTTCGGATCGAATCAAATTCTTTTGTGTTGTGATGGTTCGTCTTGAGGAAATCCGGGGGTGGATGGTTCGGATTCATTTGTAGAAATGATAGTGGTGAATATGTTTTTGCTATGTGTATGGGCATTGGCATTCAGTCAAACTATATGGCTGAAATTATGGCTATTGTCATGGCTTTAGAATGGGCTTCTTTGTGAAGAATTTGAGGATGTGATGGTGGTATATGGTTCTTTGTCTTTTACATAGTTTTTGCAAATATAAGGTATTGTGGGTGGTGAAGGCTAAGTGGCTTCGCATTCTAAAAATCTTAAGATCTATTAGATATTTCTTTAGAGGAGTTAATGTCTCTCACAGACAAGTTGGCCAAAAGAGGTGCGGGATTAAGAAGTGGTAAAGTTGAAGCTTTTAGCTCTAGACCTAATTTCTTAGGTTTAAACAACATGATCAATTGTACTATAGGTTTAATTAGTCTTGAAGTGGTGTGATGTTGTTTTTTCTTTGTTTCGTAGTGAGTTTTTGTTTGAGACTCTTTCTCTTTTTGTATTCTTCTTTGGGTAGGCTCTTTCACCTGCAACCATCATTACAACTGAATACTTATGAGCATAAAAATGAAACACATAAGAAGTCAGGCTTAATATGATTGAAACACATAAGGAATCCGTATTCATATTTTTATAAAATGAAAGGCAAACCACAACTAACAATAAGCACCACATATCGTGTCATCTGTCACATGTATATGTTTGAGAGTGTAGTGTCCATTTTGGTCATGAACGTATGTTACTATATCATGTATCATCGTATAGTCTTTGTGCAAGTTCCAATAAGCTATCGAGTTGCTTGATTATCGTGCATTTTGGATATTTAGCATCAACCTTAAGCAAGATGATTATGGGATCTTGAGGTTTCTAGCCTCCTGTGACGATTGACGAGGTTCTCCATGACTCCTCTTACCTTATATGGTTATTTAACCTTTGGGACTTGGGTCCTATTAAAGTGACCACCGGGACCTTAATGAGTTATTGTTTGCTAAGTATTTGTTTTACGATGCAAAGAATCGGACAAGATGATGTTGGTGAACTGGATACGAGCGTCAAAGCCGATGGCAAAGACAGACTTCGTCCCCGCCCGAAGCCCCAGATTTGTTAGCCAAATTCAAGGTCAAGATGATGTTGGTGAACCGGATAGGAGTGGAAAAGAAAGGTTAATACCCGGCGAAGTCCCAGATTTGTTGGCCAAGTTCGGGATCAAGAATTAGTGAGGCAAGAAATGTGTCGTCCTGCACAAAGGGCAAGACGGAGTTCAATGACTAAGAATGAAAGAGAGCAGATCCTGGAAAAACGGCGTACAAATTATCAAGTGCAAAGAAGAAGAACTAATAATCGGGCAGAGCGGGGAACAAGTAGTGGCAAGTGTTGATATTTCTTTATTAGATGTCAACATACATATCACACATAAATTCTTTGTTAGTTTTGTTTCCGTGCATCCATAATGTAAAAATAATTTCTTTTTACATCTTTAGCTGGATAAGTTGATGAAAAAACGTCATATATAGTATATAGTAGATATAACATCAACCTTATCACGGTGACTAGATAACATGGCTACGTGAGAACAAGTCTCAGCCAAAAAAAAAAAAAGGAAAAAAAAAAAAAGAAAAAAAACACATTTATATGATAGTTCTGACAGCATTATGTAGAGTGCTTAATCATGATGGGATGAATATCTGCTTCAGTCAAGTAATGTAAAGTGCTTGGATGCTCTTTGATTACAATTTAGAATTGTCCGTTAGGAGTCATTAATCTGCAGCTTGCTTTAGCTTGAATTGTTAGCCTAAATGAACTTAAAATTGCATATTAATTTGGTAAATGCACTTTTGAACTTTGTAGTCCATAGAGACACCAAGCTATGGTTACATGCAAAATTGGTTTGTAGAATCCTTTTTGTTCTAATCTCCATGACGTAAAATTTGTACATGTCTTTCCATTTATGAGGATTAGTAAGATTTTTGACTAATGCTATGAACATTGTCCAGATCATTGACCATTGACCTGTTGTTGACTTTAACCATTGATTAATATACGAAAAAACAAAATTACGGAATGAACGGAACGGCAGGCGCATCGCGCATGCGTGCTATACTAGTACTCCTTTATGAAATCCAAGTAACTATCTGAAGTAATCTCCTCGTACCACTGCAATGCTCGGAATTCATTCTGTTTTATTACGAATGGAGTACAGAAAATACATACTGACAAGGTAACACATATAATCAATTCAAATGCAGCATCTAGTAAAAAGAAAGAGCATGAGAAGGGTGACCTGGAGAGTATCTTGGGTTGGGATAGACTTGTCACCAATTAAAAGTATTTGGGCAAGTTCGTCATGTTTGAAAGATATATGAGTGAGGTTGCAATGAAACACCGGACGAATACAGCCTGCTTCATCCACTTTTTTGACAAATATGAGCCTACATAGCCATACTTAAGCGTATGCGTAAACTTGTCCTCAAATTTCTTTGCGTTAGTTGTAGAAAATCCTACAACCACATCCCAATTTTCTAAATAAGACTTTAAGTGATCATCTTACTTCTTATCTTACTAATATAAAGAAAAGAGGTAATTGTTTGGTGAAGCTTTTTCGTGTGACCAAAATACCCCTCCCGGATTTCGTTTTTCTTCTTAAATGTCACGTAAAAAACAAAATGTACAGAGGTTAGCTATGTAAAACGTCCACTTAAAGAATCGTGTTCGAATCTGCCATCCACATTTTCCCTTCCATTTCCTATCTAAAGAAAAGAAGAACTTCTTCATCTCCAGAAATTGGGGACTTCACCATGAAAGCATCTCCTTCGTTCTCCTCGATTAACTATGAAATTGAGAAAGAAAAACCTATGAAAACGTCCTCTTCTTCGTTCTCCTCGATTAACTTAAGGTACAACAAAAATACAGCAAAAGAAGATTTGGTTTTTTCCCCTCTCGCCAATCTTCCATGAATGATAAAGGTGGTAGCAGATGAACAAGAAAAATGACGAAACTTCAAGAGACTTCCAAAGTAAGTGTCGGACATGATCTATGCCCAATTTGTGGCTGAAAATTTCTTTTGATTGTTTAATTTAAAATTCTAGGGTTAGTTTAGGGCCAATTTGTTCTTTGAAAATTTAATATATTCGATCTTAAATTTAATTTTTGTTATTACTTAAGTCTCCCAATGATTTGTTTCTAAGTTTGATACATTAGTTCAATTTTCCACTAATTAGTAATGAGTCTTCGAGCAGAAGTGTCAACTCTTGATTCTCTTGAAGTCCTATTCAATTAGTGGGTGAATCATTCAAAGCAGTAAGTTTTGCTATCAACCCTTGATCTCTTAAAGTCATATGTAAGAATTAGTTCCTTTTTTTTTTATCGACTAAAGATTAAGATTAATATAGAAATGTCACAGTAGTTGTATACCCTGCCGTGCCTCTATTTTTCCTTTATTGAGATTTTGGTTTGTCGACACATTCTGAAATTTTGTCCATTTAAGCCTGATGCATTTATGCATTTTATTGCCGATGATGTGAACCCTTTATGGTATCTATCTATATGCATCTATTATAGAATCAAGAAGAAAATGAATCAAATTTAATTTGTGTCATACATGTATTACATATCATACACGCAGGTTTGACCGTTTGAGCATTATGCACTTCTAACCTATTATCCAGGACCACACCTTCAATATGTATTTCTTTCTTAAACCCGAAAAAGAAAAGGGAAATCTATAAGGAAAAATGAGATGTCCGTTCCATCAAGTATAGAAGCTGTTTGGCACCATTATCTTCGGATCAGAATCAAATTCTTTTGTGTTGTGATGGTTCGTCTTGAGGAAATCCAGGGGTGGATGGTTCTGGATTCATTTGTAGAAATGATAGTGGTGAATATGTTTTTGCTATGTGTATGGGCATTGGCATTCAGTCAAACTATATGGCTGAAATTATGGCTATTGTCATGGCTTTATAATGGGCTTCTTTGTGAAGAATTTGAGGATGTGATGGTGGTATATGGTTCTTTGTCTTTTACATAGTTTTTGCAAATATAAGGTATTGTGGGTGGTGAAGGCTAAGTGGCTTCGCATTCTAAAAATCTTAAGATCTATTAGATATGTCTTTAGAGGAGTTAATGTCTCTGAGACAAGTTGGCCAAAAGAGGTGCAGGATTAAGAAGTGGTAAAGTTGAAGCTTTTAGCTCTAGACCTAATTTCTTAGGTTTAAACAACATGATCAATTGTACTATAGGTTTAATTAGTCTTGAAGTGGTGTGATGTTGTTTTTCTTTGTTTCTATAGTGAGTTTTCTGTTTGAGACTCTTTCTCTTTTGTATTCTTCTTTGGGTAGGCTCTTTCACCCGCAACCATCATTACAATCGAATACTTATGAGCATAAAAATGAAACACATAAGAAGTCAGGCTTAATATGATTGAAACACATAAGGAATCCGTATTCATATTTTTATAAAATGAAAGGCAAACCACAGCTAACAATAAGCACCACATATCGTGTCATCTGTCACATGTATATGTTTGAGAGTGTAGTGTCCATTTTGGTCATGAACGTATGTTACTATATCATGTATCATCGTATAGTCTTTGTGCAAGTTCCAATAAGCTATCAGTTGCTTGATTATCGTGCATTTTGGATATTTAGCATCAACCTTAAGCAAGATGATTATGGGATCTTGAGGTTTCTAGCCTCCTGTGACGATTGACGAGGTTCTCCATGACTCCCTCTTACCTTATATGGTTATTTAACCTTTGGGACTTGGGTCCTATTAAAGTGACCACCGGGACCTTAATGAGTTATTGTTTGCTAAGTATTTGTTTTCTGATGCTGCAACTGGACAAGATGATGTTGGTGAACTGGATACGAGCGTCAAAGCCAGTGGCAAAGACAGCTTCGTCCCCCGGCGAAGCCCCAGATTTGTTAGCCAAATTCAAGGTCAAGATGATGTTGGTGAACCGGATAGGAGTGTAAAAGAAAGGTTAATACCCCGGCGAAGTCCCAGATTTGTTGGCCAAGTTCGGGATCAAGAATTAGTGAGGCAAGAAATGTGTCGTCCTGCACAAAGGGCAAGACGGAGTTCAATGACTAAGAATGAAAGAGAGCAGATCCTGGAAAAACGACGTACAAATTATCAAGTGCAAAGAAGAAGAACTAATAATCAGGGCAGAGCAGGAACAAGTAGTGGCAAGTGTTGATATTTCTTTATTAGATGTCAACATACATATCACACATAAATTCTTTGTTAGTTTCTTTGTTTAGTGCATCCATAATGTAAAAATAATTTCTTTTTACATCTTTAGCTGGATAAGTTGATGACAAAACGTCATATATAGTATATAGTAGATATAACATCAACCTTATCACGGTGACTAGATAACATGGCTACGTGAGAACAAGTCTCAGCCAAAAAAAAAAGGAAAAAAAAAAAAGAAAAAAAACACAGTTATATGATAGTTCGATGACATTATGTAGAGTGCTTAATCATGATAGGATGAATATCTGCTTGGTCAAGTAATGTAAAGTGCTTGGATGCTCTTTGATTACAATTTAGAATTGTCCGTTAGGAGTCATTAACTGCAGATTGCTTTAGCTTGAATTGTTAGCCTAAATGAACTTAAAATTGCATATTAATTTGGTAAATGCACTTTTGAACTTTGTAGTCCATAGAGACACCAAGCTATGGTTACATGCAAAATTGGTTTGTAGAATCCTTTTTGTTCTAATCTCCATGACGTAAAATTTGTACATGTCTTTCCATTTATGAGGATTAGTAAGATTTTGACTAATGCTATGAACATTGTCCAGATCATTGACCATTGACCTGTTGTTGACTTTAACCATTGATTAATATACGAAAAAACAAAATTACGGAATGAACGGAACGGCAGGCGCATCGCGCATGCGTGCTATACTAGTCATAATAAAAAAAAAATTATTGATTATTAAGATTCCAATTGGTTACAAGACATTACAATGACCTAACTTGTTCTCCAAATAAACTCTCTCTCTCTAAGTTTCTTGTCTAACACACACTAAAGATCTCTCCCCGGTGTGATAACTCTTTCCCCTTATATAGGGTTCTACATAGTGGATGACAGCTAAGAGATCCACTATTTTCGGAATCACTGTGCGTTACATTCGCTCATATACATTTACTCATTCTCGTACAGTTTATACTTCGCATAGACCATCACACTATACTCGTGACTTTGCTGACATCATCCAGTGCGTCACCTTGATTATACTATGTGCGATAGTCTTCGCTTATATTAGATAATCTTCACTTCGCATACTCATTACTTGTGCGATATTCCATTCCTACATTTTGCCTCTTCTCATCTCGCTTACTCTAAAGGGTGAACGATATGAGAAATCCTCATCCTGAAATATCGCACATGCGTACCTTTTCGTATTCCACTTTGCCGACACCCTTCCGGAATTCCAGCTTTCTTTATTTACGTGTGTTTTCTTAACCATTCATTACCTGACACGTCCTTTTAACCGCCTGTTTTTATCCATTCATTCTTCGCATTAATGACATGAAATTTTGAAAAACGAATCTTATTTTCTCTTATATATCTTCCTTCGTCTTCTTCTTTGTTCTTTTTACTTCTTACTTCATCTTCTCTGCTATCGATTTTATTGATCTTGATCTCTATCTAATAACTTCCACTCTTCTTCATTCCCATCCTTTAATGGCTCAGCTGGTAAGAAGATGGAGACAGAATTCACCAAGTTAAAGGAAGAACTCAATTCAAGAGGTTATTCACTTTCTCTTCCTTCATCATCTGATTATTCATCCAAACTCAACCTTGATTTGATCAACTCTGAACAATGGACCAATCAAAGAATTATTGTCTCATTAGGACAACTTCTGAATAATTTTCTAATTCCCCTGTATAACCCAGAAATTCCCTTATTTTATGAAATTCTTGCTGATGATCGATTCGCAAGAGGAATATTCCAGCTAAGTGGTGATGCAATTAGAATAGCATTAGAATATTCTCATCGCGCAGCCGGATTAGAGAACTCTTATTCTTATGAGGTGCGAAACAAATCGTATCGTGATAAGATCATCGATTCTACCGAATATACTCTTGATAACTTCTTCAAAAATAACTATGTTGGAACAATGAAAAGTAATTCAACTAAATGGGCCGTTCGCTTAAGAAGAAAAGATGGTATTACTGAAGATAAAAATATCGTGCGAGATGTTGATTGGAATGATAAATCCAATAAAGACTTTGCTCGTAGATCTAATGACTCAAGTTGGCTTAATTGCCCTGCCATTCTAGAAGGTCCCTATGTTTTTGGTAAGGCTGAGGATGGCTCTGATCTTCCTCTTCCCGAGAAATTTTCTTCTTATCAACCTTGGAAGCTTGAACTGTCCGAAACTGAGAGAAAGAAAATGGTATGTGATCTTAATCTCGCACAATCTGAACCATCCGAAGTTTGATAATCTATCTTTATATAAGTACTACTCCCTTCCATGCAGGCTGTTAAAAGGACCAAGGCTTCGCACGATATATCAACTTCGCAGAATAAGAAAGTAAGAAACATTCTTTTTCTATTTTAACAATATTGTTGCCTCAGTTTCTCATCTTAATTATTCGCGTAGGTGAAGTCTTTGGGTGATGAGACTTCGGATAAAGGCAAGAAGTCTTATAAAAAAACTCGCGTCTATATCTAGGTCCAAAACGACTTCTTCAACGGATGACCTTTCCAGAAAACGTAAAAGATACGATTCTTCCTCCAATTCGGAATCTAGTGATGACGATAATCCTGAAGATTCATCAGTCTCCTCCTCTCTGAAAGAGTTATCTAATCTTTTTGTTGGGGATCTTTTGACTGCTGTTAATAATGAGGAGGTAAATCGTGTCTTTAAAATGGTCTCCAGGATCTGTGATGCCCCTACCTTGGATGATCCATCTCTTCGCGGATCTGCCTCTACGATAAATCCAAATCTCCAATTTACAATTAGTTCTTTGGTAATATTTTCGAATTTGTTCCTTGTCTTCTCTTTAGTATTGCCTTATTCTTATCTATAATATATCCTTTGTGTTCTCGCAGGGGGCCCGTCTGTCCTATGTTATCTCTTCAGATTATCAGAGGAAACTCCTTAAGCTGGAAACAGAAAATACCAGACTTAAAGCCGAGAACTCAACCAATTCTGGACTGATTCGCAGAGCCCGAGAAAGAAATGATGAACTCATTGGTATGTAATCTTTACTTTCCCTATTCCTCTATTCCTATGCGATAATTCGCACTTCTTATTTTGTTATATTCGCAGACATTTATAACTTGTCAGATAAGGTAGCCAATCTCCCCGATGATGAAATTCTCTTAGAACTTCTTAACTCCTCTTTAAATAATTACCCTACCCAAGGATTTGAGATTCTGAGCTTGGAAGAGTTAAGACTGAAATATGATACTCTTAGAAAAGACCATAAAAGCTCGTTGAATACAATTAAAAACTTTAAGCGCCGTCTTCAGGAGAGTAAAGAAACAATTCATATCTTGGATACGAAGAATAATAAGCTTATTAGTGATAAATATGAGGTTGCTCTTAAGGGTTCTAAAGCACTAGAAAAATTCCAAGAATCCATTATTAAAGTTCAGAAAGAACGTGATTCAGCTTTGAGAGAAAAGAATGTATTTATTGAGGAGAGAAATTTAGTTCGCTCCCAACTTCTCATAGAAAGTGAAGCCGAATTTACTTGGGCTGCTAGGGTTCTGAACGATGCTAGGAAGAATTTAGCTGTAAACGTGAGCCTTCAAACTAAACATTCTGCACTGGTTAAAGACATTGTTTCCAACTATGAAGGTCATATGTTGCTCTTTTAATACTTGTCTTTCCTTTGAGAATAACATTTTCTTCTTTCCTAACTTGCTTATTCATATTTCGCAGAGAAGGAGAAGGATTATCTTCAAGAAATTGAGGAATTAAAGGCTCGCTTATCTTCTGAAGAAAAAGAGTTATCTGCTCGCAACTCCAAGTACCAACAATTAAAGAAAAATTTCCTCACTATGGTTTCAAATAATAGTAACGACGTTAATCGTGCTCGTGAAGCCGCTGTTAAGAAAGTCTGTATTGAGAATAACATTCCTCTCTCAAAGTATAGATTTCCGGAGGTTCCTGACAATGAACCTATTCCTGACATTTTGGCTAGTGATGGAGAAGATGAAGAATCCGAAGAAGAAGTAAGCGAGTCTGAGACTGAGCGAGACGAAGGAAATGAAGATTAATCATTTTCATTTGTCTGTAATTTTGGAAATATGCACCTTTTAAGCATTAATCTTCACTTTTGTAATTTTGGACTTCACTTTTTTTAATATAGACTTGTCTTTGAGCAGATTCGTATCCAAAATATCATTCTTTCTCGCATGTATATGAAACTATCAAATGGGTCAAGTAACATTCCTTTTACATTCCCATCCTTGCCTCTGTTAGTTGTCGCATTTCGATAGCATAATCAATATTATTTTAAACTGTTCGATGTATCTGGTGCGAATGAAATTGGTTATTAAGTTCCTGTAAAACAAAATTAGTTATTAAATTTTATTTTTCTCATAAGGTCTTATTTTTCCTTTCTATGTAAAAGTCTTATCTTTCCTTGATTTGTCTTTCATTTCTATGCGACGAGATCGCAGGAGGTCTTTACACTGTAATGTATTGACCCATTAGTCTCGTCTTATCTTTTTTTGTACTATTACTACCTCTTCAGGTTTCTATTGCATAAATATCATAAGTCTTAATACTCCCATGAGTAAAAGCCTCATGACATTTATGTCTTTTAACACAATTCAGCTCCCTAATGGAGGGTGCCGCCCTTATCTTCCCCCTGGTTGCCCATTCAAGGAAGCTTACCTCTACCGGGTTAAGGTTGTCTCATCACATCCGGTAATACAAAAACCAGTTGATTTCGCAGTCTCTTATCCCTCCACCAATTGGGTTTATGGTTACGAGACTGCGTATGGCATCGCCACTCCCTTTGGCAGCATCCACTAACACCCTAAGTGGGGTATCTTCGGACCGAGTGCATCATAGTCAGGACTTGTCAGGAATGGTAAGGTAGGCTCCAATGCCCCCCGCACTCTTGACTCAACTGTGTACCTCAGCGCCCTGATCGAGTTTCTGCACTCCTTAGGAGAGACTTTCTCACCTTGGTCTTCCAATCTAATATTATGAACTTAGACTGAAAATTTAAGTAACCTCTCCCGGATGGGCATTTTCGTTTTTTTCTCACCCCAAATCTCCATGACTCAAGTTCCAGGGTCGGTGTAGCTTTCCCTTGAGTCATGCATGTATGCGAGCTAGGTTATCTCCGATTATGACGTGCGATAGGTCTTACTTTTTTGCCTCTTGCATGTATGCGAACTAGGTTGCACGCCACACTCGGATTCCCAGTCTATCTGATTAAAATTCTCATTTCTGGTGCCTTTTATTAAGGTCTTATCATGGTTGATATTAGAATTTGTCATTCCATTCTCAATATTTGAGTTTATACAACTCTAGTACATAAATTTCTTATTAATTTCTTCTTGATAGAGCACAGACATGTATATTCTCCATACTACGCATTTGTCGCTTTTTCCTTTAGTATTTCCTTAATTTCGCAGATACTTTCCAGAACATTATTTCGCATAGCTCCTTCAATCTCCTCTGCGCGAGCGCCATCGTACCTTACACTTTTGTCTCGAGAACATGACTTCTGTTTCTGTATTCCTCTTCTTTCTGTAGAAGTTATATCTCTGGTTCGCTTTGTGATATTCGCGGAAGATTCAGTTTCGGTATTCTTGTTATCTATTTTTCCAACTTTATACACTTCGTCCACCATTAATCTCTCAGCTCTTTGACTGTCTACAACATGCTTTTTCCAATTTCTTCGTTTACCTTCTCTTTCTTCGCACATGTCAATATCGATTTTCTGACAACTTCTACTTTCAATTGTATCTCCGCTTATTATACCAATACCTTGAGGTAAAGGAAATTTTATACACTGGTGAAATGTCGAAGCTACGCCCAAGATACTATGCAACCATGGCCTTCCAATTAGAGAATTATAAGGTTATTCGACATCCACGACACTGAATACAATTTTTGTTGGTAAATTTTGAAGAAGAATCCTCATTGTCACCTCTCCTTTTGGCTTGTTCGCAGTTCCATTGAAGCCATAAATTTTATATGTTGAAGGAATTAATTCGTCATCCCTTCCACCCATAATTTTTGTATGTAGGATAGAAAAGAATATCCACAGAACTTCCAGGATCTATAAGTATTCTATTTATCGCACATGTATTTGCTTCATCTTCTTCATCATCTTCTACTTTTGGTTTCGGATTAATTCATAATCTCACTACTAATGGACATTCGTGCGATTCCCCTCCTCCTTGTGTTTCTTCCGCACTGAATGAAATAATCTGTTTTTGCCAATCTTTTAATTGTGGTACTTTCGCAAGGTTCAGAATTTCCTTCCCATCATCATCTCTCGCATACACCCTACTTAAGATATTGTCATGTAAGTTTTCTATGTTTTTGAATGAATGTATAATTGAGTTGCAATATAAGTTTTTTGCTTTCGCGCCTACTTCAATTACAAATGTATTCTTTCCTTTCTCCGTTCAATATGCGTTTTCTCCCGGTAGTGGTGGTGGTGGTGGTGGTAAATTCTTTGGTTGTTGTGCTAAGAAATGATCCAACTTCCCTTGTTCTATCATTCGCAATATGATTTTCCTCACATTTCTGCAATTATTTGTTGTATGACCATGAAAGCGATGATATACACAAAAGTCTTTGCTCCTCCTTCCTGGTGGTGGTTCATCTCCTACATTATGTAGTTCAGGAATTTCTTCCATTAGGATGGCGGCTTCCCATACTTTATCTACTGTGGTGTTTAGTTTTGGAAAATTTATTTGTTACCATACTATCCTTCCAGTTCCTTTCCTCTTATTATGATTTGATTGCTGACCTCCAGAGCCTTCTGGTGGATTGTCCATTCTTTGAATCTTATCATTACCTCCATGATTTTGAAGTTGTTTTTCTCTGTATTCCTTTTCAAATTCTTCTTGATCTGCACTACCCATGGCTATTAGCTTTTGTTCCCTCCCTATAATGTTCTTTCCTTGGTTCCCCTGCTAGGTGCTTGCAACAGCATTTGTCATTCTTGGAAGTAAATTTGCGTTTTTGCTCTTCGCATCAGGTACCGCCACTGGATAGGACTCCATATCTCTTTGCTTCTCTTCCAATGCTATGTATTCCTCTTGGAATTCGCGCAACTCTGACATTGTTATTGTATCCTTTATTCTAAAAATTTGTGTATATAATAAATATGTAGGGAAAAGAGCGTTGACAAATGCCAGAATAAGGTGTCTCTCATCCACTCGTCTTGCCAATTCACTACACATTGTTCTCCAGCGTGTTGTTAGATGACGCAAACTCTCATTTACTCTTCTGCGAAGTCCGAATGCCGTTTCAATTCCTGGTCTTGACATATTATTGCTTATGTATTGTCCTAAAAATACGTTCTGTAAATGATGAAACGATCCAATGGTTTCTATTGGTAACTCTTCAAACCATTTCAGATCTTCCCCTGCTAAGCTCGCAGCAAATACTTACACATTATTGCATCATTCTTTTTCCATTGTAACAATTAATGATCGAGTGTAAGCTTTTACATGTTGTATGGCACATGCACTCCCATCAAATATGCTAGTGAACACTGGCAAATTGCACTTGGGCGGTATCACTGTCATTTGAATTTGCCTTGTAAAGGGAGTTTTTCTAGCTTCCTCCACCGCTTCTTCTAGTTGTCTCCTTCCACTCTTTCTTTTCGCAGTTATCATTTCTCTTATTTTCGCCATTTCTTTAAGAATTTCTTCACTTAAAGTTGGATCTAAATCCTCTCGCATAGGTCTTTTTAATCTTGCTTGTCTCAGTCTATTCTCATGATTATTCTGATGTACTTCCTCTTGTATCTCATTTTCTTCAGCTTCTTCTCCTACGCCTTTCAGTGCTCATATAAATCTGTGCTCTATTATACCTTTCTTCTTCATCTGTGCGATTATGTCAATGTCTTAATATTTATCTTTCTTGTGGTGTAGCTCTTCCTTGTTCTATATTATCCATGCGATAACGTTCGCGTTGCCTTACTTGATTATCATAATTGTTTTGACGCAATGTTTCTTGCTATTATCTCTCTTCAATTTCTTGTCTTCTTCTATCTCTTTCATCTCTCACACGTGTAATTTCTCTTTCACGCTCACATTCTTCTCTCAATATTTCTCTTCCATGTAATATCATTCGTGCTTGCCTTTGGTCCTCTTCTTCTCTTTCAAAATTATGACGTGTGCGACGAAGAAGTTCACGCGGATGTTCATATCGATTAGTTCCCAGATCTTGATCTACATATCGTCTCTCTTGTTGGTCTTGTAAATTGTCGTCTACTTGCCGGTTTTCTTCTATGATTTCCATGCGTTGTCTTCGCCTAGAATTTTCTCGATTAGATTGACTTTGTTTTGATGAACTCCTGCTTGATCTTGATCTTGATCGTGTAGCACTTCTTGATCTCTGTTCTTGCAATCGAAGATTCTCTTCTCTTAAATCATCATTCTGACCTACTAAATTTGCACGTTTTTCTTCCTCTCTTCTTCGTTCTGCTAATAATATTTGCCTGAGTTCTTCAATTGTCATATTCTCTTCGTTTTCTTCAATTAATCTTGCATTCTCAGTCCTTTGTTGCTCTTATTCAGTAGTATTTGTTTGTGTAGTATGAATACTCACTCTATCATAATCAATATCATTGTGCTGTTCTTGCTCATGCTGAGGTCCAAGCGGTTGATTTTCTCTTATTCTTTCTTCCTGTTGCTCCGGATTTGTACCGCTTCTTCTTTCAGCAATTCTATTACTCCTTCTAGTTGTTGTTCCTTGTTCAACAGTAGATCTAAATCTCACCATCTTCAACTTCTAATAGGATTTATCACCCAAAGCTGTTTCCGGCGCCAAAAATGTAGTTCTTTCAGCAAAGTCTGAATACCTCAGCTGGTTAGACCGTGTGGATGTTAACCACAAGGTCACAGGTTCAATCCCTGTTTCTAGCGCCAAAAATGTAGTTGCAGAAAATCCTACAACCACATCCCAATTTTCTAAATAAGACTTTAAGTGATCATCATAATAAATTTCTTTATTGATTATTAAGATTCCAATTGGTTACAAGACATTACAATGACCTAACTTGTTCTCCAAATAAACTCTCTCTCTCTAAGTTTTTAGTCTAACACACACTAAATATCTCTCCCCGGTGTGATAAATCTTTCCCCTTATATAGGGTTCTACATAGTGGATGACAGCTAAGAGATCCACTATTTTCGGAATCACTGTGCGTTACATTCGCTCATATACATTTACTCATTCTCGCACAGTTTATACTTCGCATAGACCATCACACTATACTCGTGACTTTGCTGACATCATCCAGTGCGTCACCTTGATTATACTATGTGCGATATTCTTCGCTTATATTAGATAATCTTCACTTCGCATACTCATTACTTGTGCGACATTCCATTCCTACCGCGTTTGCCCATCTATCCTGTAGAAGGTCAATGTCTATGAGTGTACGACCATGGGGAAGGATTCCAGCAGAAAGAGATACCCAACCAAAACTCAAAACAGTGATTTGGCGGAATGGGTGCATGTAATTAAATAACACAATAAAATATCACATTACCGAGAACGCTGTATCAACCCCCACCGTTTTGTAATCCTCTGGCCCAGGATTGGCCGACGGGGTGACAGGTTCAATACGAATAACGAAGGTACATGCCTTCGTTACTTCCGAACACTTTCTTTTTCATTATTACGCTTCAACAGGTAAATTAAAACATGAACAAATTTGCATTGCAGAAAAAACTACAGGTGTACATACTAAAACGAATGATCCATTCCAAGAAAGTTGATTACAAGTTTTGGGAGCAGAGCAAAAAAAAAAAAAAAAAAAAAACATATACAAAAAATGGCCCAAATCCAAGTAATCAACAAAGATCAATCTTAAACACAAACACAGATGCCTACTTTTCCCCCAAAGGCTCGACGTGGCCAGTAAGCTGCTCCTTTTGATAAGAAGGAATGCTACCCCCATAAGACGGGTCAGAGGTGCACTTAAAGGGTCCAGGTACAGGACGACGCTTGTACCTCTTAGTGAGGCCATGCTCTTTCAAGAGACTCTTCTCTACCCCGGCCAGAGTCTTGTTAACTTCCTCTGCGATCTGTTCACGAGCCTTATGAGCAGTGACATCAGCCTTGAGCTCGGATTATGTTAGAAAAGTCTTCAATCGATCGATCTTCTTGGCCGATGCCTTCGCCGCCTCATCCCGAGACCATGCCATCGCTTCAAAATACTTAGTTTGTCCTTGCTGCTTAATCAAGTCAGATTGAGCCTCTTCAAGCTTCACAGTTGAAAGGCTAAGCTGTCCCTCGAGCTCTGTAGCAAAAACAAAAAGAAACATTAGAAGGTAGAAACAAACGGGCACCCACGACTAAATGAAGCTATACCTTCGACATTAGCCGAAGCTATCTCATATTCATTTACTACGGTGTCTCGGGCTTCATCGAGAAAATCGTATTCACCAGAAAGTTTCTCATAATCAAGTTGAAGGTTCTCGATAGCATATTGACACTCATCTAACTCTACCTGCTTCATAGAATCTAAGTGTTGGAGGCGATTGACTTCATTGGTCATCTCTTCGATCCCCTTAGTAAGCCTGTACATATTAACCTCTAAGTCCTTCTCGGACTCCACGAGACGAGCAACATCGGCGCGAGAAGCACTTAAATCATTACTAAGGGCATGGGCTTCTTCTCTAGCATCGCCCCTCTCCTGAACGAGCCGTTGTATATAATCCCGAACTTCATGATCATGGGATGAACGAGCTAAACGCAGCTCTTCTTCCAAGAGTTTGACTTTGACTTCTAAGCGAGAAGTATCCTCACGAGCTTCACGCAGATTCTCACGAGTCCACAGTAAAACACCGTTAAACTGACGCCGTTCAGCATTCATGTTATTTTGCATATCAACCATTTGAAACCGTTTCTCTCGATATCGATCCGCCAATTCATTATGCTCATCGGCCCGGGAATTCCACTTATCAGCCTCATCCTTAATTTTTTCCACCAATTATTTAATCCGAGAAGCTTGGCGAGTCCTCTCATTCCGAAGACATGTTAACTCTCTGACATCGCCCGCTGAAGACAGGGCTGGGAGACTCAGACAGCACACTAAGAATACGAAAGGGAGAGAGACGAAGAGGAATGAAAGGGAAAAAGACGAACCTTTAGAAGACAAAGCCTCGTTGCGAGCCTCTCCAACTCACTACGAAGAGAAGTGACTTCAAGACGAAGCTCTTCTTCGGTCGCACCAAGTTGCTCTTTCCCCTTCAATTCCAATATTTCTTTGTCCTTGGCAATCAGAGATTCGTGGGCATTGAACAGTTCATCATCCCGTGGACGAAGCTTCGCCTCCAGCTTCAGTGACTTGGCTCTAAAAAACTGGTACAAGGTATAATTGCAGTGCGCGCTAGTCGCCAACTATTGCAGCAGAAGGCACACAGATCATTAAATAATGCAGAGTTATAATCCACCAAAATAAATATCTATCAAAACTAATATAATGTAGTACCTCAAGGATGCGCTGCTGGGGAAAGCCATAATGAAACCCATCAGCCACCGCCATCATGTCAGAAATGGAGGAAGGAAGATTCGCCAAAAGATTTGAAGCGAAATGACTCAAGTCCCATTCCCATATTTCAGCAACCCTCTCACGAGAAGATAGTTGCATCCGCTGGCGAGTGAAAGCATCGGAGGCCCTCTTCCCAGGAATCACAGGGGCAGGATGGGGCACGTTCATCAATCCTATTTTCTTTAACCAGTTAAAGGTCCCGTCGTCTCCGTCACACATTACGTCATTGACAAACCCCTCAGAAGATACACCAGCAGAGGTTTCCTTACCGGCGGTAGATCCCTCACCAGCTTCGGTCACTATACCAGCGGCGGACTCGTTACCAGCATCGACATGGACAGTAGCAGCAGACCTTCTCTCTTTGGCTTCCTTATTGGCACGAAGTTCAGCATCCTCTCCATCAGAGCTGTGATTTTCTTCGTTCCCATGATCAACGTCATCCTCGACCTCGACTTCCCAAGTATCATTAGGAGACAATAATGAGAATTGGATGCAATCCCCATAGCAGCACCAATATAAACTTGCCCACTAGACGAAAATATTTTGCCAAAGCAGAACTCCTGAACCGGCTCGGTAGGAATTGTTGATTGAAGATCAACATCTTCGTTCCTCTGGTATGAGGAAGGAGAAGGTTCGGGATCAGCAACAAGGATATCTCCTTGACCTCTAGGGGCAATTTTTTCTTCCAATAGCTTCGCCATTAATATCCCCATCATCCTCATGGTTGTGTGGAGAAGTCTCCGTACGCTCCTAATCATCGGTATCTTCTTGTTCTTCTTCGACATACTCATCGTTCACGGGACTAGTAACCTCATCGGGAGTTTCCGCTTCCACAACAGCGGCAGTAGAAGACTGAACCGGGCCAATCTTTTTCTTCCTCGATGCCTAAAAGTCATAACAGTTATTAAGATAAGTTGAGGAGACTGTGAAGACAATTTTCTTCATACTTTGACCAAATTCAAACTAAGAAGAAAAGGGGCAAGCATACATATACTACAATCTCACGAGGAATCATACCTTAATAGTAACAGTACCCTTAAAAGGAAGAGCGGCATCAGAACTATCATCGTCCTCAGCATCACCAACATCGACAGCATAATCAAATTTCATGCCTTTGAAATTTAACTTCCAAGGGCATAAATCTCCATAACGAGAGGGAGCACATTCGCGAGCCTTACTATCAGCAGTGGGTTTCCATCCATTCGGACCAGGGACCCAACCATGAGCCCAAGGACCGATGACTTCAATAGGAGTAGATTGCCACTCATAGTCGTGATCACGTTTGAGACACTCCCCCGAAGGAAAAAGTTCTGGCTTTTCAGTACCTTCGGTGCCAGGGACGAACCGGAGCTTCGAATTGCTCACCTCACTCAAAAGACGAACTTCACCTTGGGACGAAGCCATCATGCGAAGACCAACACTCCATGGCTTTCGGTTCCATCCGTTAACATAATCCCCGAAGGAAGCATTAAAGTTTGTAGGTGTGTACAGACTTTTCTCTTCGGGATTGGGAACGTAACAAGTCATCAGCGTATCACCCTTACTCCGAAGATAGCATTCTCGAAGAGTGCGAAGATAGTTTCCACTCAGCTGAGCCACAAAACGGCAGTGAATATGAGAAGTAGAACCCTCACAACCATCCAAGACGTCGTAATAGAAGGAATCCCCCGACTTATACAATGGCAGCATTAAACCAGCCTCGAAGGCCCCCACGGTCGTCAAAAGATGAAACACATCATATTTATAGTTCGAAACCATTTCATAAGTAAGATCATCCCCCTGATCATAAAAGCGGACATCGAAATTCTCGAGGCCATGTCTCACCTTGAATTCTTCAAGATTGATATGCCTAAAGGAAACTTTTTTTTTCTTCTTCGAAGCTGGAGAAGTTCGCACAGAAGGTGCAGCCCCTGTAGACGCAGCTTTACTCGACGAAGATTTCTTCGGTGGACTCATATCCGAAGCTTTTCTCTTCGTTGGCGGATTTCTTTCCAAACCCGGACTTTTAGGCGAAGGATTTTGCAGAAGCGTTTCTTTAACGATTATAGTTCTCAGCGAAACCTTAGGCTTTTGAGTAAGAGGAGCTAGAGAACGGATAGGTTGGACATCCAGCGGCTCTGAACGCTGCGATGAAGATCTATCAACGGTCGATTAATAGCGTAACGAGAACCCCTCGGTTGATTCCCCGTCTTATGAGAAGAAGCTTTATGACCAGATGACGAAGAAGTCCTATAAGTCCGAAGATCTGGCTGGGAAGGTCTAGACGGACCATCCTTCGGTGAAGATATATCAGGACTTCTAGTGGGGGGAGACCGGTAAGGACTTGACAGTGGAGTCTTATAAGGGACTCGGCTGCGATCGGCCATAAGAACCTACAAGGGGCATGGGAAGAAACGAAGGTCAAACGATAGAGATAACGAAGATCAGAAAATGGAATTTATGGTTATCACAGTTCATAAGGAACATCTTAAAGTCATTAGAAAACTCCATAGAAATAATCAGTTTTGATAAACTCCACAAAATCTAAAAACCCTAATTCAATCATAACCATTAGAACACGAAATAACCGTGTCCTAACGATCAACAGAGAAGCCCTAGGTTTTGTGATAAAGAACAGGGGCAAGTATATATACTTTCGTATATCATTTTCTTCATCACAAAACCCAGAAACAGCAGCAAAAAAGAGAAAATCAATAAAAAACGGGTATAGTAGGAAGAACATCATACCTGAATCAAAAGCGCTATCAATGGACGAAGATGATAGATAAGCAACAGATGAACAACGACAGCAACAAACCTCTGAAGATCTTTTCAGACTTAATTCAGAGCAGTATCAGTAGAAATTAAGAGCAAAATTACAAAAAAAGAAGAAGAATTAAGAGACTCAGAGAGAAGAATAAAGAGTTTTGAACTGACAAGAGAATGAAGAAGGGAATAAAATTTATTTCGCTAGCAGCCTTTCTCATATTTATAACAAAAAATGATAAAACTGTCCCATGATTCAAGGAGAAGTTATTACTAGAAGTGGGAAACGTTCCCTAAAACATAGGGGAAGTTATTGCGAGAAGAGTGAGGAGACTGTGAAGACAGTTTTCTTCATACTTTGACCAAATTCAAACTAAGAAGAAAAGGGGCAAATTGTATACACATAATCTATGATCGAACACGTGTCAAGGAGTAAACACATGCGCTACATCAACATGAGGGGCATCAAGGTAATGATGCCATATTGCAACACTCAAAGAACATATGCCACCATCCTCTGCCACGTATCCATCATCATGCAGATCCGACGATGGCCGATCAGGGACCAACCAACGATAGGATCACTGTGAAGTACCCTATAAAACTCCAAGACATTACTTTTTACCATCCCAAGGAAGATCCAGATCTGACGGACGAGAGGAAGAGCGGCTGCCACACACGTCAACAGTTGTCTGAGGCGTGCAGACTGACTCAACCATCCGCATTAAGTGCTACGAACATAGGACATGTGTCAAACATCCTATGGAGAAGAAAGAGGCGAACCATCATTGCAGTATGTTACCGTTGGAATCATCGGTATGATACGAAGGTACCATCAGGATGAGCACAGAGATCAAGACGATAAGGGATAGCTGTATCAGAAGAGAGGGACCCACAGAAAAAGCATATAAATACCCCAACCTTCTAAGGGAAAGGGGGTCGACCAATTTGAGAAGGAGAGATATAGTTTAGGAGAGATAAGTGTAAAGAGTAAGTATGAGTTTATTCATTTCCCTCCTAGCTTCGTTCCCTACCAGAAGTCATTCGACTTTCTCTGCAATCCTTATAATACATAGTGAAACACCAACCCCCGTGGATGTAGGCCTTAGTGCTGAACCACGTAAATCATCGTCTCATTTACATTCTGCACTTATATCTCTCGTACTTTAACGTTATGAATCATTTAAATCATCATAGGAATCCTATGATGCGAAATGAGGACGATCTCGAAGGCTCGAGTCTCCTTTTCTATTACTTAACGTTATTTCACGTATATTTCTATCCCTTTGTCAGTTTTACTAACATTACGAACATTGTTTGTGGACACGAAGATGCCTTCGTTATTTCTGTGTTCACAACTAGGAACTCTAAAAGATTTTTCCAAGCAAGAAATTACCATTGTACAGTTGATCCCGGAACCCGTACCTTTGCTTCACTCGTAATGACTTTAATTCCTTTAATGTGAAGTCAACTGCTCATAAGACCAAAATCAGTTAATCAGAACCTCATTGGGTCAAGATAATGTGCAAAATGAGAACGATCGGATAATATACAAAACACGGCTATACAGAACATGATTTTGAAGGGAGCATATGCTAAAGCTTGCTTACCAATGAAAAATCGTGACGGTGACATTCACATATTCAAACTTTTAGGTTCTTTTACGGTCCGCAAACTCTTTATGAGCAGCAATATCAGTCGTGAGATCAAGTATCAAGTCATGGAAGAAAACGAGGTGACCGTCTTTGGAGGAAAGAATATCCGCTTCTATGAAATCTGCACCCTGTTCAATTGCTCTCTACAAGCAACAAACATGGCAGTTCAACATTCTAATAAAACGTGTATATAAAAAGTAAAGAAAAAAACGCATCAAAATAATATTTAAGAAAGTGCCAAGAAAACAATCAATTCATACCATGAATGCAACATCAGTCTCTTCAGGAATTTCACCATTCGAACCTCGGTGGGGAATATTATAAGGTCGAACGGTTTGCATCGGCTGTTTATTCTTAATAACTAGTGTTTTTCTTGGAAGAGGATAGAAAGGCCTTCCAACACATCCTCCAATGCGTGATAGTAAAATAAATCGGACAACCCATGTTCATATCATATTAGTCAATACAAATATACAATATCTCGATTTTCTACGTAGCAAGATATCAGAATTGCATTAAACAACAATCACAACAAGAAAAACAAAGTATTTGGCCATATAAAAAGTGCAAATTCAACTAAAAAGTAAAAAACTAGCCAATGCCTCTCTAATATAGGTGTAACGTTGATGGGTGTTGATATCCATGACCTTAGTTCAAAACTCATCAACTCCTGAATCCTATTAAGCAATCAAGGTGAATCTTAAAACTATTGTTCTCGATTATTTAAAGAAAACTAAAAACAAAAATCATTACAGATGAAGTAATAACAAATAGAACGTAAACTAGATCAACTAAGAATTTAAATGTTTGAACTTACAGAGTGATAGAGGCATTTTCATTGCTAGTGTGCTTCTTTGTTTTACAACTTTGACTCTCTTGGCTTCCTGAAACTTTCATTCTTAACAATACTCCAATAAACAAGAGATAATAATATCATATGGCAACTAAAATTAAAATAATTAAACTTAAATCTAAAAGGGCACTACTTTTAAAAGTCTAAACTCCTGAAAATATGACATGTTATTGTTCTGCATTTTTAGTTCTTTCACGTTTATAAGACAGAGAAACTGAATCTGTAATCTGTTGACCTTTCAAGAGAAAAGCATGAACATATTTAACTTTTACGGTACAACTTTGTTTATGGGTGAAAACTATTGCTGCTGGATTTGGTAATTTGGGGAGTGTGGATGAGGAATGAATCTAAACCCTAAACAAATGCACTGCGCGGTGAGTGCTTTGGATTCGAGAAATCAATCTGTACAACTCTGGCCTAAACCAAGAAATGGACGTTCAGACTTGCTTCGGTCACAAAGTGAAGGAGATGGGGTTGATCTTAGGGAGGGAAGCGAAGAAGGTGTTGAGATTGTGAAGGTGTTGGCTATGTATGACTTGTATCAGAAAGCTGAACTGGCTTGCAGGATGTAAGCTATAAGTTTCGGTGTTTGAATACGATGGTATCAACACTTGCCTATGTTGTCTGGACTTGTTCTGCTGTTGGAAATAGGGAGGGGAACCTATTTATTCAAGTCATTTGAGCCTTATTCACGTCTCTTGTGGGAAGTGGAGGAAGTGGAGTGATGGAGTAGTGGAGTTATGTGTTGGTGTTACACGACCAGTCTTGCCCACTTCTCCTGTCATCTTTAACCGTTCATGACTTCCTGACACGTTCTTGTGACGGCGCATTGCACGATGCACGTTGTAAACCGCCAGACCAATACCCCAGTATGTATCCCCCAGTTTGTGACATGATTGATGTCTCAAGTTTGTGGATCGTGGGACCCACAGAAAGTAGCATGTAATGCTAGACTAAATAACTAAATTACTTAGGAAGTCGATACTTGTGAAGTATCGTGTGTATTCTACGCAGGTACTCCATCGAGTATATTCAGCATGTATGAAGCATTGCTGTTTTTAAGGCTTACCGGAGTAAGTCACGAATTTAGGCGTCTTAAAATAGCATCATGTCTAGCCATCTTCGAGTGATCGTTTGGAGGCTATACGGGTAAGCCACGACTTGACCGATCACTCCATGTGGAAGAGTGGTGGACGGTGATTGTGGTGACGCCTTGCTTTGGTCTCTTAACTCCTAACTGGGGCTGCTTTACCAAGTGGTAGAGTTGGACGGACGATATGATCCGTGACACTCATCTGCGGCGACCGTTGATGAAGTTTTAGGGCTTTTGAAGAGGTGCGCAGCATCACTCTTGACTTGATGGAAACCAAGCATGGGAGGTGTTTTGGAAAGGACCAGATTTGGGCATGCGTTTAGACGGCATGCCGGTGTACACGTCCGTACCTCACTTGTCTCACAAAGGTGCGATCTAGGACACTCAATTTGAAAGGCAAAGAGGATCGGTTGAGATCGATTTGCAACGAAATCTGGTGCCGCAAAAGCCGTGCATCATGCCAATTTTGGGCGCGCGTTCCAAGACGACCAAGCTTGGTTGGTCTTGGCAGATTGATTCGGCGTGTGGGTGGTAGGCTGGTGTTCACGCCGCACTTCATTGCCTCATAGAAACGTGATCTAAGCCACTCAATTTGTCCAGAGAAGTTGAGTGGTGAGATCGGTTACAATTAGGAGGTGCGACCACGCCTGGTTTGGGCGTGCGAATCGAGGTGTACAGCCAAATTTTGTCTTGGACAATCGGGTGTGGAGATAGGTGGGTCCGCAGTGATCATGTTGATACTTGCCGGACCTGCTTAGTCTATTCCTGGACCCTTCATCCGAGCAGGAGAAAAGGGACGCTCGTGGTCGTGACACAAACCCTAATCAGGTTTTGCCGGCCGTGTGTCATACCTAGTTTGGGACGCACGAATCAAGACAGCCAACCATAGTTGGTCATGACCAATCAGTCAGGTATGTAGGCGGGCCCATGGTGTTTGTGTTAACATGTTCCGGGCCCTTTGAATCTACACCCTCCATCTATGCCTGCGAAGATGGATGGTTGAGACTGATTTGCGACACATGTAATGTGCCGTAACCCTAGTTTAGGGTTTCACGTCCATGCTGTTTTGGCTGGACGAACTGGTAAGCGTTGCTTCCCTCTTGGGGAGGCCGACCATGCGGGACCACGTTGGGTTGGTGGTGAATATTCCAATACCTGCTTGGGGTCATGGATTTAATCTAAGCCATCCAATCATCTTTGGTGAGGTTGGATGGTCGTGATCGTTTCGAGACCGATATGGTCGGGTTCGGGTTCAAACATGCTCAATCGGGCTAGTATAACACACCGAGAGTTGTAGCATGTATGGGTATTTCGTACATGTTTTATTATTAATGCTTGGAGATTCGTGTTGCTCTGCTGAGAACAACACTCAGTCGTCATGCCGCACCGGTAATGAGTACAGGAATACGAGGCTGGTCATGCATTAATTAATAATGCTGTAAATTCACAGGGTATATGGGATTGTTGCTACATGCTCCATCCTGGATGAATTTTGGGTACTTAATTCACTGAGAATCTTTGGGATTGTTGCCACATGCTCTATTCTAGGTGAATTAGTAAAGTGAAGAAGTATTCATCACTTATTAATGGCTTGGTCTTTTGCAAGATGTTAGCGCATAATTTTGGCCTTTACAATTTTATCCTTAAATGAAAATCCACCATCAACATTAAGTCCCATGCCCTGCACATAATGGTTACACTATTGTGGGGTAGGCATAAGATGGTGACATATACAAACATAAGAAGGCAAGATAAAGGAAGTCTACCTGGAGGGATTCGACCAATCATGGGAAATCCTCCATACGTGCGTGACCACAGGCCTTGATGTACCGGCTTCCTCCCTTAGGTGTTTGAGTTAGGGATAAGATTCTTCTTCTACTGGGATTCCGGGCGTGGGTTCTTACACACTGCTGGTTGAACCGCTCGTATCCAGATACCCTTCTGATTCTTGATTAGGTTTCAAATGAAAGTCTGACTTGGTCGGTGTTGAATCCCCATATATCGGGCGCCGTAATCGTTTTAGGGTTTCCTCAGCATATATGCAGGTGTAGATATTTTGAACCACTTTTACGATTTTACAATAGGGCTTTCTCACAGAAACTCCATTTCCTCATCATGTCGAACACCAGTGGATCGTCTTCTTCATAACATCCAGGATCTTCCGTTAAACGTGCACAACCTACGTCTGAGCTTCATGATGAATCCCCGGCTCGTGTTCTCCGAGTCAAGAAGATCATACCGGTTCGTCTCTTTTTCCTTTTCTGAACAATTGCTTGTTTTTCATAATGATCGGGTGAATAATCCTCTCATTCTTGCAGAGATATCCTACCGGAACATGTGTGACGGTTATCGATGATGACGACTTAAACAGTCCTCTTCCTTCAAAATCAAACAAGCCTACCCCTGTGGACCTCGAAGATGCTGATATGGGTATCTCATCTTATGAATACCCCAATGCAGGTCTTTCATTCGATGTTCGCATGAAATGTTTATCCTCCAGCTACCGAGATGTCGGTGGATTCTTAGTGCGGGAGGAGTTTGTGCCTTTGTACACAAAGTTATGGAAAAATTATGGCCATATCGCAACCAGGAATGTGGTCCGGCACTGTTCATATGCTTTGGTCACCGCGGTAAACTGCCTTCTTCCCATGATTGCTGAGATGGAGAATATTTCTATCCGCAACGTTGCCGAATCAAGCCTCAAAAAGTGGGAGAATATGGTATCTACATGCGAGTCCATGGAGTTCAACTTGGGCTAGTTGCGGCAGCATTTTGATATCATCAAGGTTGATCGAGCTGGTATCCTCATAAACGTTGTTCTTGCTGCGAAGGCTATCTTGGAAGAGGAGAAGGCTATGGCTGCGAAATCAAAGGAGGTAGAACAGGCAATACAGGACTTGAAGAAAAGGACAGAAAGATATCAAGCTAGACTGGAGATGGTGCTCTCAAGGAACTATAATCTTCTAGATGGCCTCCTCTAAGTCGTATTCAGCTGTACTTCCTCCTTGTTAATGACGTTTATGTCAAAAGTTTTCTTTTGAACATCCTTGCGGAATAAATTGCATTGGTTTTTGATTGGTGAAACGGGTTTTTTATTAATGCATCTCGACCATAATTGATGATTCAAACATGTAATGAAAATAAATGTTTGTATTGTAGCGTCATAAGACGGAGCGGACAATGGTCAAGTATGATATACCTTGAGCCATTTTCCATTGATGACCGCTTCCAGCTTGCCTCCGTTCACCTTAATGATCTTGTAGTAGCCATTATTGTAAGCCTTGGTAACTTTGTAAGGACCTTCCCATTTCGGTGAGAATTTTGGTGCGGACATGTCTTGTTGGATGTGTTTGGCCGTTTTCAAAACAAAATCTCCCACTTTGAAAACACATGATTTCACGGTTTCGTTGTATGCCACTGGAAATTCTATTCTGTACACTGAGTGCGTTCTTACGCTTTGTTTCTTCACGAAATCCCGAGTGTCTAAATCCGCTACTCTAGAGTTAGAGGCTTCAGCCTCGTTCCGGTGGATCCGGTTCTTGCCGCAATCTCGGGCTGATGGGATTTTGATCTCTGCTGGGAGAATTGCATCCGCTCCGTAAACAAGTGAGTATGGGGAAACTCCAATGGAGCTTCTAGGTGATGTCTAGTATGCTCATAGTGCCATTGGTAACTGGTCATGCCATTCCCTAGGATTATCGTGTCTTGTTCGTGATGATCCGGATCAATGTCTTGTTGGTACTTTCACTTGTAGTTCCCTTGAGGATAGTAGATGGTGGAGAAGACTGTTTAATGCCATACTCTTCAAGTAACTCTCGTACTGTTTATTGGCGAAGGGAGTACCATTATCGGTGATGATATGCTTAGGCACACCAAAACGACAAATGATATGTTCTTTAATGAAAGCCGCAATTGTTGCTCCTGTAGTTCCTCGCGGGGAATGCTTTCTACCCATTTGGTGAAGTATTCATCGCGATTATGATGTACTCGTCTCTGCTTTGATGATGGAGGGTTGATTTTCCCGATAATATCCAGTCCCCAGCTTTAAAATGGCCATGGACTGCTTATCGAGTGCAGAGGAGTGGAAGACGCATGAACAAGGTTCCCATGAATTTGGCATTTGTGACAGCTTTGAACAAAAGCGGCTGCGTCATCCTCCATGGTCGACCAATAGTATTTCTCGTGTATACGGAGAAACAGTTTCCTCTTCCCTTGATGTTCTCCTTCGTGTGTCTCCTTGACATGACTGGGATTTCTTCCCGGCCCGGGGAATCGTAGTAGATCACCTCCGAAGCTCTTGCGTCTGAGGATCCCTTCGTGCAATACGAATCGCTTGGCCTTTTGCTTTATCTTGATAGCATCCTTTTGATTGGCGGGAGTTGTTCCGTCACGAAGATAACTAATGTATGGCTCTCTCCAGTCCCAGTGTGGTTCACGTTAAAAATTTCCAATTGATGTGGCGGTGTTTGGCAATTTGAGCAGGACTTCTTAAGTAGTCTGGATTGAGTCTCCTTCTCTGGCCAGCAATAGCCCAGGCGTTGAAGTCGTCGGTATAGCGTTACCACCGGTGATTGTCCACAAATTTCATTGTGAACACGACTCAGTTGTTTGTAGTTGTGCTTCGTCATCCCCAAGACATCTTGACGGGGAACCATCAGGGTTCCGATAATACAAACATACCATGAAGCATGAAGAAGTTCTGCAGGGTTTTAAGACTGACCTTTCCTTGGGAGAGTGAGCTGTTGAGATCTTGAATGATCGTAGTTCGCCAATCATCGGTCTTGGTGTCTTTGTATTGTGATAGCCATGTCGATTCTATGGTTCTCCTCTTTACTGTCAGGGTTTCTTCCAAACCTTCGAACTTCAATTTGGAAGCCAGTGTTTCTAGACAATCGGCGTGTTTGTTGTTGCTGCGATCGACATGGGTTATGGTTGCATCAGCAAAATAGTTTAGTAACCTTTGTGCTTCTGATCGATATGGAGCTAGCGTTATTTCCTTCAGTGCGTATACCTCATTCATCTGATTCACCAGTAACTTGGAGTCACCTCTTATCTCCATACGCGTGACTCCTGCTTGCTTGGATATTGATAGCCCTATGAGGAAGGCTTCATACTCTGCTGAGTTGTTGGTGCATTCGAAGTCCAGCTTGAAGGAGTGTGAGAATACTTCCCCAGTTGGAGATACTAATACCACGCCCGCTCCTCCGATATACTTGCTAGGGGTAGCAGAGCCATCAAAATACAAGAGCCACACTTCTTCTTCTAAAACAGAGATGTCTGGAAATTCTCCAAGAAGATCCTCGTGGAGCCCTGTAGTGCCTTCTCCAAGGAATGCTGCTAGTAAGTCCGCGACTGCTTGACCCTTGATAGCTCTAGGTGACGTACATGTTATGTACAGCTCTGACATTTGGAGAAGCCACTTGCATGTCCTTCCCGTCAAGACCGGCTTTGAAAGTAAAAACTTTGCAGGGTCAGATTTAGACACGAGTATCACCATGTTGGATAGTAGGTAATGCCTAAACTTCTGAATGGAATGGATCAAAGCTAAACATGTTTTCTCGCTCTGGGATATCTGAGTTCAGCATCTCTTAATATTCGGCTGAAATAGTATATGGGACGTTCGAATCCCTCGTCGTCTTCCTAAGCGAGTAGAGCCCCTACGGCGGTGTCACTGAAGGCAATGTAGATATATAACGGTTTCCCTTGTGCAGGAGACTTCATGATGGCTGGAGATGACAGTATTCGTTGAATCTTTCGAAAAGCTTCTGTTGGGTTTGGTCAAACGAAGTTTGGATCCTTTCTTCAACAAGGGGGTGAATGAAAAGGTAAGTTTGGATAGACCAGGTATAAAACGTCGAATGTAGTTTACCTTGCCCATGAAACTCTGGACCTCCTTCACAGTTCGTGGGGGCGGCATTGTGAGGATAGCCTGAGTCTTGGATGGGTATACCTTGATCCCTTCTGCAGTTACTTGGAATCCCAGAAATTTACCTGAAGAGACGCCGAAAGCGCATTTCAAAGGATTCATTTTCAATTTGTATTCTCGACACCTCTCGAACACTTGCCGTAAGACGCTGGTGTGATCTGCTCGAGCCCTTGACTTGACCATGATATCATCTACATAGTCTTCTACTTGTTTATGCATCATGTCGTGGAAGATTTCCGTCATAGCACGTTGATACGTTGCGCCGGCGTTCTTTAAACCGAATGGCATAACAGTATAGTAAAAATTGCCAAAAGGGGTTCGGAAGGCTGTCTTACTTGCATCGTGCTCATACATCCTTATCTGATTGTAGACGATGTAACCATCCATGAATGAAAACATGTCGTGTCCGCTAGTGGCGTCTACAAACATGTCGATGTTAGGCAGAGGAAAGTCGTCCTTGGGGCATCACTTGTTCAAGTCTCTGAAATCCACGCAGCACCGAATTTGTCTGTTTTTCTTCTTTACTGGGACCACATTAGCTAACCAAGTCGGATGATGAATAGGCCTGATGAAGCCAGCAGCTAGCACTAGTGGAAAAAGGCCGATTTAAGATAGTCTCAAAGTGTCGTATAAGCGAGTTATACAACACATTGGGAATGCAGCTGAAAGTGCCGTAGATTCAGTGTCTTTTTCTGGAACGACACTTTCAAATTGATGTTGAATTACGATACTTTCAGGTTGTCGTTAGGCAAGACATTCAGATAGCGTCCTAGATTTAGTTTATTTTAATATTAAGAAAACCGAGTCAGATCTAGCGGTCGACTGCAGACATTATTCTGGGTGAATAATTCTTATTCAAACTCAAAACTACATAAATTGAAACTCAGTTACACTTTGAAATTCAAATTGAAATCCAAATCCCAAATTTAAATCTAAATTCGAGATGAAATGATAATTCAAATTCAAACACTAAAATTAAAATGACAATTCCATAACCTTATTCATCCATACAAAATGACAATTCCATTGCATTAAATTGTACTCATATATTTAATTAAAAATCATACAAAAGGATTCAACTCCTAATTTATAAGTTCAAGCTTTCTTAAAGAGAAGTGCTACAAGTCCTAAAAATTTCAACATCGGTTTCGGTGATCATCTCACGGGCACCGGCTAAGCGAGAAAAACAACACTTTCCAACATCTCTGTATCCAGCAACAACAACGATCTTACCAGCAATCATGACATCAGGAACCCCCTCAAGATCATTGGAAAGAGCAGCAACATCAACATAAAGGGTAATTTGAGTCGAACTCTGAAGCGAAAGCAGTATAATAAACTAAATGATCGAACTTACAGACACAAGTAAGTTTAGGAGAAAATATCAGTTCTCATTGGCATTTCTCAGTGACACTATTTACTACCAGTTGATTCATAATTCAGTCACTCAGTATCATGGTATTAAGGGCTTCACATGACTCCAGGAAATAACCCATGAAAAACTTGATCGACTGACTAAAAGTAATAGAAGCGTTACACTTATCGGTACTACAAGTAGCTTTAGGAGAACAATATCAGTTCTCGTTGGCGTTTCTCAGTGACATTTTGTACTACAAGTTAATTCACATTTCAGCCACTACGTATCATGGTATTAAGGGCTTCACCTGACTCAATTTCATCGATCAATTTATGCAGGAATTTATCCATGAAAAACTTGATCGACCGACTCAAAGTAATAAAAGAGTTGCACTTACCGGTACTAGCAACACTTTACAACACTAGTCTTAGATGAACATCATTTCAGCAACTAAAGCCCTTACCTAGAAAGCTAGACAAACAAAACCCTAGAAACTTCATAATTTAACAAGCTAACACAAAATCAGACAAGTAAGGTTAAGAGAAAATTGTATATACCATCTTTGTGAAGGAGAAAGGTTTGCAAGAAAACTAAGCAATAGTGGGGAAGTGATACTCTTCTCAACAACAACCACTACACCTTTACTTTTCAATCCTATCGCAGTTGATCCAATCTGTGAAAAATACAAAAGAATTAGTGGGGTTTTCAAATTTCTAAATTTGACACATAAACTAGAAATAGGCCTTTACTGTTTTTTCTGTTTACCTTAGTAGCTTAAACTTGAAATAATCTCCCTGCAGCTGAGAAAGTATTCATACAGCTATCTTAATAATCAGTCCTACAACAGAAATAACCAAAATATCAAAATCAATCGAAAGAAACAAGATTTATCAGAACTCTAGATCCGAAAAGTACTCAGGAAGATCTCAGAATCTGTTCACTTTCTAGTTTCTAAGTTACTGACAAACGACCATAGATATAAAGCCGAGTATACGGTGTACCAGTGCCAACAATCCCAATTTGCAAACCCGACCATAAATATATCGAAGTTCTAAGGTTTTCTAAGGTTCTTAAAGACAATTCCAAACCAACAAATTGAAATCATGTTGGATGATGACTTGGGCCAACAATTCCAAAAAACACACCTACAACAAACAAAAGGTATTAACATCACTAAAGTATAAATATAAAACAAGGATGAAAAAATTAGGAAAAGTTGAATATACTAATGGTGTAAGCAACTAGACAGATAGCTCTCGCGATCTCATTGTCAAATTTCAAGATCACAATAATTGAAAAAACTAGCTAGCAAAAAGATGGTGTAAGCAACTAGACAGATTCTAACTAAACTGTGAAGTCAGGATACATGTTATGAAATATAACTAAAGAGGTATTCTCGTCTTTCTTACTATCTATTCCAAGTTCAGAAATATGGATTTGGTAAAAAGTTATCATTCAGAATGATTATACACGGACTCAGATGTGTACTATAAAACTTGAAAATAAGTAAAGCAAACCATCTAGACAATGAAAAGTTATCATTCAGAATGATTTACAGATTCAGCAGATAAGTAAACCAAACCATCTAGACAATGAAAAACCACAAGTTAGGGTATTATATACTGACCAATAAAAGTTTTCTTCTTCCTAATGTGACCAAACAATACACATTTGCAACCTGCACATGGATCTGGAAAAATCATCATCATAGACAACAGTGAACTTTATTTTATAAATAGATTTGTTCTTCATAAAAGTTTGAAATGAATATGCTAAAGTTGAAGAGCTCTGAATTCTAAAATCAATTGAACAAAAGCCAATTTAGCAGTTCATCAAACAACAGGATTCAACCATTCTCATCATGCATTTCATTAAACATAAGCATCTTGTAGGAACCGAGAAAATTACAATCAGTTGCAAAGAGAGTAACACCCACTTCATTGTCTCAGTGAAAATTAGCTGCAACAAATCAAACAAAATGGTCATTTCAAGCAGATAAATCTCAGAGAGAACAACACCCACTTCATGAGACAATTATGAAACCAAAAACAATGTACTCACTCGAGCTCTAAGTCATAAGCGACAACCAGGTATGCAACTCCGCAATACCAGCCTACACATACAGGAAAAGAAACACAGTGTATCTACACAATACACGAATTGACAGGATTTTCTTTCCCTTGTCCAATTTCATCTGCAAATAAGCAAAACCAAAATTATTTTTAGTTACTTTTAGTTACGACATAAAAATATGGTTATCAGCTCATACAAGCATAATCTACACTTGTATAAACGTCAATAAAAGAATTACTCACCAGAAACTCGGGCTTTGTGTCATTACCTTCTCCTAGAATTTCCTTGTATGTAAGAACAATGAACCTAATCTTATCCAAATCCTGAGAACAAAAGCGAAGTTTGACATTAGATCCAACTCAACCAAAACCTCAGAATCACTTACTAAACCAAACAATTACTTACATCAGAAAAGCATTATAAATTACCTCCCTCAAGAAGATACCTTTGTTACTATAAAAAAGAGTTCATAATGATATCCATAAGCCGATAAAGCTCAGCCTGTGACTCAAGCTTCCCTGCGGACTTTCTAAGAGATTTCCTTGACATTGATTATGACTCCCTTGTTAAAAACCACCATATTCAAACACCAATTGAACAAACGTTCTAATGATTACCAAATAGACAATAGAAAGGAAAAGAAAAAAAAACTAACACACATGCATCTTAACAACACCTGAATCAGTGGATAATCCAAGAGGAACAACACCAAATTTATCTTCAATCTTTGGTTGGTTAATGAGTTATCTGATTCACTTTCCTCGGCATTAGCTTGGTTCTTTCGTCCTGTTATAATCCAAAGGTCATTTCAACTTCAATCAGTACATGTAAATACAATCAGTTTATTCAATCTTATTCGTTCTGAACATCAATAGAAACAAGCAATTATAGTAACTAACAATAAGAATGCTTAGTTACAAACATATGAACTAAGTAATAGTAACCTTAAAATATAAAAATTGAGAAAACCAGATTGGTAATCTAAGAAACAATAACCTTTAATGTAGTTCCATCCGAATATAGATCGAGATCCAAAGTGATACACATTAACTACTACAATTATTGCAACTAGATTTACATCACTCTACAGGCTGAAATTAAAATATCAGGAGTTCTAAACTAAACCATAGAAATTGAGTTCTATAAAGAAATATCAGTTCATAAAACTGAAGTTAAAAGAAAACCCATGCTTTAAATCTCCATGAAATACAGTGTGCAAAAAAAAAAATTGCAAAATCTTTCCAGATATATCATCTCAACAAAAAATGCAAAATCTTTCAAAAAAAAATTTACCTTACAAAGATAATACTCACTAGATTAGGTTAATATCTAGCAAAAACGGCAAAAAAAAAAGAAGATCGGGGTTTATACCTGATGAATCTCCTTCTTAGAGTCTTTATAACCGAATCGAATATGAGATGGAAGGAGCAAATATCCCAGATCCAGATTTACAAAAGAGGGGATTTCTATCTGAATCATCTGATACATGGGTTTTGATTTTGAGAAGGGGTTTTTAGTCTTTGATTTGTGCTAGTTGGGTTTCATCTGTGAGATTTTGAGATTTGGGTTTGAAGATGATGAAATAGAAAACGATAAAAAATATGACGAGTTAGCACATTTTTGATTTTGAGTAGTCAGTTTAGGTGGTGTTGAAAACTTCAGTATTGATCTTGATTTGAAACATCTCATTTTAGGTTTAGAAGAGACCATGAGAGTGAGGGAGAAAGAGAGAGCAGATGAGGGATAATGGCGGAGAGAAATATGTTTTCTCATCTTATTCGTAATCATATACGTTTGATAATTACCAAAAGAGAAAAGAAAAATAAATAAATTCCATTTCATATCCTTTTCATATCTAGCCGTTCACATAAAGCTGCCTTAATCTCACCCGTGGAAAGTAAAATATCCTACTAAGGAAAGGTTATTATTGGTTTGTCGTTGTCTTAGTCAACTAAAGTCATGCACAACCACATCCTGACTTTAGTCAGCGATTCAACAGCTTGCGTCGTTGTATAGGTCAACCAAACTTATATCACAACGACACTTTGACTTCAGTCAGCCACACGTTTGATATGAGGTAGTTTTTAGATATTTTTACTGTGTCGTTTCTTTATGTCTCAGATAGCCCTTTTTCCACTAGTGTAGTAACTTCTGAATTTCGTTCTTGATTTGTTCTTCTACTTCATGTCTGAATTGCCTCGGAGATTGCTTGATTGGCTTGGATCCAGGTATGACATGTAGGTGCTGGGTGACCAATTTTTCATCTAGACCGAGGCATTTCCTCGTATGTCCAGGCGAACACATCTTGGTACTCCTTGAGTAGTTGAACAAGACTCAAATACGTTTGTACGTGGATGAGTCGGCCCGATAGAGACCTTCCGAGAGATTCTTCATTCCCGATGTTAACAGTATCTATCTCGTCAGTCGTGGAATTAGTTCCATCTTGTAGTTGTCGCGGGGCATCCAATACCTCCTCTTGTATTTCGTCGTTCTTGCAGCATTCAATTGGGCGGAGAGACTGGGTGCCAGTCTCTCCTGCTAATTGCTAACAGCGGCGCCGGTATATTGTCTTCCCCTTCTGATCACGTTTCGCCTCGAAAGGGCGTTCCCTTTTGGTGTGAACGTGGGTTGAAGCTTCACCGGATAAAGATGGACGCCTCGTCGGAAGAAGGCGTGTCGTGGTGCTTGGCCCCTGATGATGCAAGTCGGTCTTCTTCTTGGATTGAAGCCCACGTGGGTAGTGGGGTGCACGGGACTTTGTCCACGATCTTCCTGCGGAGTATCTTTTGGCTCGAACAGCTCCACTCCGCATATTGGTGCGTACGGATACAATGATGCAGGAATACGGATGACTTCCTCATTTAGCATGGTCTTCCCTACGGAATACTGGTGATACGTTGAAGGAATGACCTTGTTGTCATGAAGCCACGGTATCCCTAGTATCATATGGTAGTCCGGCTCCTTTTCTATGACTTCAAACTTTGCTCTTGACTGAACGGGTCCTACTGATAAATTCATATTGACATACCCGTATGTGCTCGTCTGGTTTCCTTCAAAGTCCGTCATCGTGGTGGGCTGTCCTACAATCTTGCATGGGCTAACCTTGGCTGTCTTGAGAGTCTTGAGAGTAATCATATTCGAAGATGCTCCTGTGTCGACGAGGGCCCTCCTGAACTCTGAACCCTTGATATGTGCGGTAATATGTAGGGCCCGGTTGTGACCTTCCTCTGCCATCATGTCGTCTTGTAAATGTAACATTATTTACGGATGTTTCCGATGCGATTAAGACTTACGGACGAGAAGGAGTGGTGTACGTCCCGAGCTATTTTATTAACTGCTGCAGCAAATGTCTCTTCCGTTGATTCTTGAGAGGTGCAAGAGTTCACACAAGCTTTCCACTAGAGATGCCGCTTCTCGATCCACTTTGGCCTCAGGTTCGTAGTAAAAATGTTGATCTGAGGGGAACTAGTCCCCAGTGTAAAGGTCTCCGGAACGCTCATCTCTGATGTCATCTTGATGAGGAGATCAAGTATGCCGTTTACCGCTTCTTTGATTAGCTCCATGTTCTTCGTGTGAATCTCCTGTACCCGTGCTAGTTCGCTTAATGTAGGGAATCTCCTGATCATGCCGTCAGATACGCCGTTAGGAGGATGGGTATCTCCGTTGGAGGAACCATCGGGATTTGAGACCGTCGAGGTGGTACTAAGACCAACCATCTCGAAATTGAATGAATGGTATTGAGGAACTTGACTTTACAACCGAGAGACTAACCTCATTGTGTGTCGCCAATTGTTTATGGGTGAAAACTATTCTCTGCGGATTTGGTAATTTGGGGTGTGTGGATGAGGAATGAATCTAAACCCTAAACAAATGAACTGCGCGGTGAGTGCTTGTGATTCGAGAAATCAATCTGTACAACTCTGGCCTAAACCAAGAAATGGTCATTCCAGACTTGCTTCGGTCACAAAGTGAAGGAGATGGGGTTGATCTTAGGGAGGGAAGCGAAGAAGGTGTTGAGATTGTAAAGGTGTTGGCTATGTATGACTTGTATCAGAAAGCTGAACTGGCTTGCAGGATGTAATCTATAAGTTCCGGTGTTTGAATACGATGGTATCAACACTTGCCTATGTTGTCTGGACTTGTTCTGCTGTTGGAAATAGGGAGGAGAACCTATTTATACAAGTCATTTGAGCCTTATTCACGTCTCTTGTGGGAAGTGGAGGAAGTGGAGTGATGGAGTAGTGGAGTTGTGTGTTGGTGTTACATGACCAGTCTTGCCCACTTCTCCTGTCATCTTTAACCGTCCATGACTTCCTGACACGTTCTTGTGACGGCGCATTGCACGCTGCACGTTGTAAACCGCAAGACCAATACCCCAGTATGTATCCCCCAGTTTGTGACATGATTGATGTCTCAAGTTTGTGGATCGTGGGACCCACAGAAAGTAGCATGTAATGCTAGACTAAATAACTAAATTACTTAGGAAGTCGATACTTGTGAAGTATCGTGTGTATTCTACGCAGTCTTGCATCGAGTATATTCGGCATGTATGAAGCATTCTTGTTTTTAAGGCTTAGGAGTAAGTCACGAATTTAAGCGTCTTAAAATAGCATCATGTCCAGCCCATCTTGAGTGATCGTTTGGAGGCTATACGGGTAAGCCACGACTTGACCGATCACTCCATGTGGAAGAGTGGTGGACGGTAATTGTGGTGACGCCTTGCTGGTCTCTTAACTCCTAACCAGGGATGCTTTACCAAGCTGGTAGAGTTGGACGGACGAGATGATCCGTGACACTCATCTGCGAACGTTGATGAAGTTTTAGGGCTTTTGAAGAGGTGCGCAGGCATCACTCTTCATCTTGGTCGAAACCAAGCATGGGAGGTGTTTTGGAAAGGACCGACCGGGAATGCGTGTAGACGACATGCCGGTGTACACGTCCGTACCTCACTGTCTCACAAAGGTGCGATCTAGGCCACTCAATTAAACCGGCAAAGAGGAGCGGTTGAGATCTATTTGCAACAGAAATCTGGTGCCGCAAAAGCCGCGCATCATGCCAATTTTGGGCGCGCGTTCCATGACGACCAAGCTTGGTCGGTCTTGGCCGATTGATTCGACGTGTGGGTGGTAGGCTGGTGTTCACGCATGTACTTCATTGCCTCATAGAAACGTGATCTAAGCCACTCAATTTTTCCGGAGAAGTTGAGTGGTCGAGATCAGTTTACAATTAGGAGGTGCGACCACGCCTGGTTTGGGCGTGCGAATCGAGGTGTACAGCCAAATTTTGTCTTGGACAATCGGGTGTGGAGATAGGTGGGTCCGCAGTGATCATGTTGATACTTACCGGACCTGATTAGTCTATTCCTGGACCCTTCATCCGAGCAGGAGAAAAGGGACGCTCGTGATCGTGACACAAACCCTAATCAGGTTTTGCCGGCCGTGTGTCATACCTAGTTTGGGACGCACGAATCAAGACGGCCAACCATAGTTGGTCGACCAATCGATCGAGTATGTAGGCGGGCCGACGGTGTTTGTGTTAACATGTTAGGGCCCTTTGAATCTACATCTACACCCTCCATCTATGCCTGCGAAGATGGATGGTTGAAGCCCGATTTGCGACACATGTAATGTGCCGTAACCCTAGTTTAGGGTTTCACGTCCATCTTTGTTTTGTTTGGATTTAACCAGTAGCGTTGCTTCCCTTTTGGGGAGGCCGAGCCATGCGGGCCCACGTTGGGTTGGTGGTGAATATTCCAATACTGCTTGGGGTCATGGATTTAATCTAAGCCATCCAATCATCTTTGGTGAGGTTGGATGGTCGTGATCGTTTCTGAGACTGATATGGTCAGCTCAGGTTCAAACATGCTCAATCGAGCTAGTATAACACACCGAGAGTTGTAGCCTGTATGGGTATTTCATACATGTTTTATTATTAATGCTTGGAGATTCGTGTTTCTCTGTTGAGAACAACACTCAGTCGTCATGCCGCACCGGTAATGAGTACAGGAAATATGAGGCTGGTCATGCATTAATTAATAATGTTGTAAATTCACAGGGTATATGGGATTGTTGCTACATGCTCCATCCTGGATGAATTTTGTGTATTTAATTCACATAATACTGGGATTGTTGCCACATGCTCTATTCTAGGTGAATTAGTAAAGTGAAGAAGTATTCATCACTTATTAATGGCTTGGTCTTTTGCAAGATGTTAGCACATAATTTTGGCCTTTACAATTTTAGCCTTAAATGAAAATCCACCATCAACAAACTTCCTTAAATTAAGTTAAAGATTCCATCTTTTTTTCATAATCTGTTCACGGAAAAACAACTGACGATACCGACTTCCTTAAATTATCTCCACCATGAGTTCTTTGGTCTTTCCATTTAAAAGGTCAGAATACTGAAAAGAGGAAATAGTCATTGTTTGCAAAGCTTTTGCCTTATTCAAAATCAGTTCCGCCCACTCTATCTCCTTTGGGTTCGCAATAAACTCCTAGAAGCATACCGATTTAAGGTGTACGAGAAATGATCCAGGAGTGACCACATTGAGTATCCAATCATCATCTTTGTTGTCATGATTAAATGTTTCTTAAGCCTCATTCCCAGTAACATCATCTTCTTCCACGTCATCAATTCGGATATGATGGGTTTAAATTGAAAAGATATGACAACTATCAAAAAATAAGTACCACAACATATTTGGTGAACAAAATCTGTCCCAGGTCTTGTTTTATAATTTTATTAATTACAAAATGATGGTATGCTGGCTGAGGCGAAAGGTCTGTAAAACTTGCCTTGTCAAGTACAAGTGACTCCAGATTAGGTGTTGCATTGAGCAAAGCAAGACGTTGAGAGATCTAACATCCCCATGTTTGGATTCTCAACCACTGTGTATTACTCTGAATGACACAGTGGAACTTAAGTCAAATCTTCTTCATTGGGTTCCAAAGTTCAAGGGACTACCGGGTGAAGATCCTAATCGACACCTGCAGCAGTTTCAGAATACAGTAAGAAGTATGAAAAAGAGCGATGATGATGATGATACAGCTTTTCTACAAGATTTTCCGTTTTCATTAACGGACCAAGCAGAATCATGGTTATATTACTACACCATTTTGGCCGATTAGAAACAGATTTCACATGTTACAAAAGCTGGGTTTAACAGCCAGATTCTGTTTCAAAGGTGGCGTGACAAATTTTTGTAACGGCCTGTAGGCTATTACGAATTTTGGTTTGTAACAGCGGTTTGTAGAGATGGCGGCATGTTACTACGTGGAATTTAAATGTGACTTATCCCATTACGAATTATTTGTAACAGGGACGTCGTAACGAGCTCGGCCGTTACTACGTGTCATTTGAAACAGCTTAGATCTGTTACTACGGGATAGGTTGAAACGACTTACGGTCGTTACGAATTTTTTAGTAACACCAAAAAAATTACTACCGATTGACCTGGTCAATATTGACCATGGTGAGTACACCTTCGGCGAGAAATACGCCTGGAATTCAAAATAACCGGCAAATCTTTCATTTAACTCATCCTGAGATTCAATCACACATTCAACAACAACTTCTTTTATTAATTAACAATAACTTATGTTCTTTCCACATTCGAATCAATTCATATCTTGAAAGGCAATCCCTAAGTTTTATTCTATTACATAATTCCTAAGTTTTATTCCTAAGGCATACGAGATAAAGAGAAAACCAACAGAAACATGACTCACAATGTCTAATTGCCATTCAAACTATGAGTAGCTCTAGCATCTTCAACATTTGCAAACTGGACAACCAAACCCTTTGCACTGTCGTGCCTCCTGGTCAAGAGGCAACTGCACCAGCTCCACATCAAACAAAGAGATGCCTGCAGACTTATTTGCCCTGTAAATAACACTTTCTCATTAGATCAATACGATGAGATGATGTAAAATTGAACAAAAAACTGGACCCGAGAGAAACATAGATTCTACGGAGCTAGACAATAATCTTTGTTACAACCGATAAACACCTACGATGAGCTGATGTAAAATAGTGATTGCATTAAGATGGGTACTAACCAAGTTCATAAGCTTTAGCGACTACATTTGCATCTATGTGTGCTGATATCTTCTTGATATTAGTGAATGGTGGGTAGATCAAACCTTTATCAAAGTTCTCTTGGCTAACCTGTGACTAAAGCTTCTTTGTCAAAACAAAGCGGCGAACAAATATGTGAGAGACAATACATTTAAAATGCACAAATTAATCTTTCGTACATATTTGGAAATTTTTCATGTATTTCTTACATGCATCTAGAAGCATGTCAACATGCACACGAATTACACCGGCCAGAAAAACCAATCAATATTGTTGGTTTGATTGCCTATATAAGTGAGAATGTACAACAACAACAACAACAACAACAACAACAACAACAACAACAACAACAACAACAACAACAACAAAAGTGAGAAATTCCATGTTATTTGAAACTTGATAAACATGGTGAGTGAGCGAGTGACATAAGAGATTTGCACCTTGACAACATCTATAAGTTCCTTAACAGGTTCATGCTCATGAGCCCAAGGCTGCTAGAAGTGATGGAGTGACTCCATACGAGAGCTAACAATCAATCCCTGAAAGGTAAATCAACATGCATGAGAAGCATAAGAAAGGGATGCTACGCAATCTATGTTTCTTAACAGGTTAGGAAGTTCTCGAGATATTACCTTCGAGTCCATAAGCCAAATCTTCTTGCGTCTACAATTTAACAAATGCAGTCCTCTAATGGAGATTGTGTCTGCAACGGAAGTCCAAACATTAGGAGACATATCTCACCAGTTGAGAGGTTGTATGCAGGTTGCAATATAACAAGAAACAAGAAAACCAATGATGAAAGGCATAAAAGGATGAGAGAAGTAATTTATACCTGTTTAGATATCTCAAGAGCTATGATTCACCAGTTCCAGCCAGAAAACACCAATGAATAGAAATGAGAAACTCCAAGATGCATAGAAGAAAAGGAAGGCCAAAAAACTCCCAATAATGAGGTGTAAATATTATTCAGGAGAGCAACTGAAAAATACAAGATTAAGATACTTAATAATAACATGTTCACTCTTATTCTAGATGGTAGAATTTACGACAAACTGCAAGACCAAATAAAAATTACAGGTTTTATTCTCAAATGTGCTTATTATCGAGATGTCTTTGTTTTTTTTTGTTGCAAATATAGAAACAGAACTGACCTCTCCAGCACCAAGGAATAAGAATTTATGATCAGGTAGGGTTCCACCTACTAACTTCAATCTTTGCAACGACCCCGAAAGCACCACGAGAGATGCGGTCCCCGCAACATTACAACAAATGATTTCCAAAGTACTTATAAGTTATAAGCCCAAAAAGAACCACAAATGCGAGTCCACTAGACCCATTTTAAACATGGGTAAAACACCAATTAACTTCCTATCTACACTAGCTTTTACCGGATATCATCATTCAAAACAAGATGGCTTTTGCTATATCTTGAGAGTAATTCAAATGCATTGTGGTTTGCGAAGTCTTCGAACTGGACATGGTCAAAGAATGACAAACCATCGGAACTTTGTACCAACATGATCAAGATTTGTGGAAACACAACAATTGATTACAGATATTGTCAAGTAAAATTTTGATGACTAACCTGTACGAGAACTTTCTCCCCGTAATTTTGTTTAACTGCAGACATAAACTCATGTAGAAGATCGGCATATTCCTAGGATCAGAAAGATCAAACCAGCATTCAGTATTACAAAAATTGGTAAAGATCATAAATGAACATTCAACAAAGTTACAAAACAAACTCGCTAGGCGAAGAAAATTATCTAACCTGTCCAGTTGCCCTCTTTTGCTTGAGCCCAATGTAGAACTCATTGTCCAGCAACTTTTGGCTGTTTGTTCCCACATCAATAGTTATAGGCAAGCACTGGAAAGAAATAAGACGAAATTTTAATGAGCAGTATGAAACCAAACCAGATCTATGAGATGTCCATAACCAAAGTTTATCCTGTTGATCTAGGTCAACGATTTCAATTGTATTGCTCAATAGTGCACAGAGCGGCAGAGATTCAGTTTAATCTTACAAAACAATAATGACCAGAATAGTTAAGTGTTTTATCCATAAATGCAAGCAACATTAAGTCTAAAAATATTCACCTAGCAGCCAAGATCCCCAAGACCCAAAATTCGCACCACCACCGAGAACGATAATAACTTGGATATCCTTCTCGAGCCAGTTCTTCAATACCTCAAGTATTTTACGCCGCACCCAATATAAAGATATGTCGGTATTCAAGAGAAAGATTTGCAAATAACTAAGACGAGAAATCGAGAGAACATATATGACGCATAACATAATAAAGAATTCTTTGAGTAATTGTACTTGTCTTTCAAAGCGATGCAAAGACCCCGAGGACGCCTTTGAAGATGGTATCATATTTCTGGCAAGCCTCACCAACAGTTGGGGTATAAACAATAGGAAGCGACTCCTCAACATTATCAATAAGAAGCTTGTAGAATAGCCTTTCATTTCTCTCCTACAGAACAGGACAAAGAAGAAGTAAGCTCTCTGGCACACATATCACACCATTATACACTTGACGTTGAAATTATAGAATACCTGAAGATCCATCATGTCCATGTATCTTTGTAATGGGACTTCATATTTTCGTAGACTTTGCATCACTTTCTTCTCCTGATATCCAAAATTGGAGAGAGGGGTTAACTACAGATTTACAAACGCTATAAATTGCTTTGATTAAAATTAAGAATCTGAACTGAGTGAGCAGATGACATGCAAAAGGAAGCAATAATCACCCAAACTTCAACATTACAAGTTCTTATAATATAGCTTCTTTACGATTCGTGGTACAAAACTTTTGACAATTAAGAGTATTGGGTCAAATAAAAGGAACTTCACGATTCTTTTTTAAACGTCCATTAGTAAATCATAGCAAAAGAGAGACTGATACAGAAGAACAAAAAGGTTAATGGAAAGTAACCTGAAGCTCTTGAGTAAGAACTGGCCGGGGAAGAAGGCCTCGCAAGTAGTAGTGTGCATCTCTCTCCTTTTCAGAGAATGCAAGTCATTTGTTGTGATGAGGATCCCTCAATAACGTACATCCACTACAATACAAAATCAAATTGAAATGAATAATTGCATAAAACAACAACAACAAATCCATTGTGAATAATTGAGTTTATAATAACAACACTTTACACTAATAGATATTTCTTGCAAGCATTAGTTGAAAGCCAATTCATAAAATCTTCCCAACCATTAGTCAATCGCGGAAAATCCATTTTTATTCAGTTTTAGAAGATCACTTTGATCAAAACATACCAAACTATGTACACGGGAAGAAGAAAAAAACATCTGATAACCCACTTAAATAGAAAGGACTTGGTGAAATTTATGAACACAGGAAATCTTTTACATCAATCAGAATATCCCTCCCTTGTCTTCTGAGCAAGGAATTCCATTAAAGAAAAAGCAGTAAAAGAAAAGGCAAAATGCTGTAAGCCATCTTTTGCTTTAACCAACCATATATCTCCATAGAAATCAAAACCAACAAAGATAATTGAAAAAGAGAAGTATAATTCCATCAAGAAACATCCGTATGTTTACAAAAGCGAGCAAGGCGCTATCCTTGGCGCAAAGCGCCTACCAAACCTCTAAAGATGAAATCAGATAAAAATAAACCCCCATTAAATATATTCAATAGCAAAGACAATCCCCACCTTCCACACCCACAAATCCATCTAAACGGATAAAATCAAGAACTATATTAAATTATTACCTGGCTATGGAGAAAGTCCATGGAGTAACAAGTTGATCTTCAGTAGAACGATCTTCACCATAAACATCTTGAACTCCACCACCAACACTTGTTTTAGGATCAACCATAGTACTCTCCATTAATATCCTTACTCTTCTTTCTCCCCATCCTCCTATAAATTTTCTCTGCAAATCAAGTAAGGCTACAAACACGAATTCTTGAAATTCTATGAAATCAAATAAACCAACCCTCTATTTATATATTCCGGACAAATTAGAATCAATAGAGTTTGAATTAACTAGGTATAGAATTTATAACTAGTTATCAAATGTACAACCTATTGAAACCTTACTGATTCAAAATAAAAAATGAAATCCTATAAAAAAAAATACCAAAAATCATCAGATGAACAAAACCCTAATTGAAAATCACATATAAATCGAATGAAGAATCAAAAATATCAAATAAAATCGAAACCCTAAACCAAAATCTCATATAAAATCAAAAATCGAAACCCTAACAAAACCCTAACCGAAAAGAACAGATTGAAACTCAAATCGAAATACAAATCGAAAGCTTTAAACACTTACATCTCCAGCTTCAGACCGAAACCCTCAAACTGCAACTCAAACATCACTTGCAACCTTAAACCCTAAATTCGCTTCTGCAGAGATAAAGAAATTGAAAATAGATGAGAAAATAACATATTCAAACACAAATCGAAACACGAATCTTCAACTACAACTTCGAGATCGAAACCCTCAAACCCTCAAAATGAAACCCAATCTTCACTTCGCTTCTGCAGAGCTGAGAAAAGTGGAAAGAGAGAATGGTTCGAGTCGATTAAAAAGAAATGAAGTGGTTCGACTAGCTCATGTGTATGAGTCTATAACCAAGTGACCATCTGGTGACTAGCTCGTGCAAGCTGTGACCAAGGGATGAAATATCCCCAATTATACATTGCTTGGGTGGAAAAATATGAAGCTGTGACCACCCACGCACACGGATGGCACGCGTGGAACCATATCCGATTCACGAATTCACAACATCTTAGGGACGATTCTGAAATTTGACAAGATTTTATACATGACTACATCTTTATTTACAACCGTTTTTAAATGACTTCTGACCTACTAGTTATTCTGAATTCGTAACAACTAGTAGGCTGTTACGAATTTGAGTTACTAATCCAAGAAAATGGTTAGTTATCTCCCTTCCGTAAGTGTTACTACATGGACCGGAATGAAAAAGCTATTTTAGAGAAGTATTTTCCTGTTTCTAAAGTTGCAGCTATTCGTAAGGAAATCAGTGGAATTGTGCAGACATGGAGAATCTTTGTACGACTATTGGGAGAGGTACAAGAGATTGTTGTCGAGTTGCCCACACCATCAAATACCACCACAACTTATCATTAAACACTTATATGAGGGCTTACTACCGCATGAGAGACACTTGATTGATGCGGCTAGCAGTGGTGCACTGGCTAATAAAACTATCGAGGAGGCTACTAGTTTGGTTGAGAACATGGATGCAAATACGCAATAATTTTATACTAGAGATTCATCGGTGGTTAGAAGAGTTAGTGAGATGGGAGAATCTTCGCATATTGAGCAACGAATGGGTAATGTGGAAAAGATGGTTCAACGGATAGCTTCTGCAGTTATTCAAACATATGAAGATGATGCTGAGGTGAATGCTATATTTCCTAATCAAAGCAAAGGTATGATCCATACTCAAATACTTATAATCCTGGTTGGAAAGATCACCCAAATTTTAGTTATGCAAATAAGCAAGCTGTAGCTCCTAATCCATATGCGAGATAAGGTGGTTTCCAACAACAATTCTAAGCACAACAAAAACCTCTAACTGAAGAATCAAAGATTGACATGCTCATCTCCATGTTCCGACAAAGTCAACAGAAGTCTGATCAAAATCAGTTGAATCTTGATAACGCTATTAGATATTTACAAACTCATATGGGGAAAATGGCAACAAATATGAATCAAATGAAAGCGCAAGCTTCAACAAAGTTGCCATCACAAGATTTTGTGAACCCAAGAGAGCACGTTAATACAGTAACTCTAAGAAGTGGGAGACAAACTGAAGAGCCACATCAAAAAAAAGAGGTTAGTAACGACATCGAAAAGGAAGTAGGGGAGGAAACCGTCTCAAAGGAAAAGCCAACCTCAAACGGCCAAACTAAGGACACAGTTCCCACTTTTACCATACCACCTCTTTTCCCTAGTCGTTTTGCCAAGTCGAAAAAGCAAGCTCAAGGCAAGGAGATCATGGATATTTTCAACAAGATACATATCAACATTCCATTTATTGAGGACATCAGAACCGTACCCAGGTATGCCAAGGTTTTGAAGGATTTGTGTACAAGAAAGGATAGGTTGATTGCTAATGATATTACTCAGGTAGGCGAAAGTGCTATAGCTATGTTACTAAAGAAGATGCCTACGAAGTGTGAAGATCTTGGCGGTCTCACGGTACCCGTTACCATTGGTAACCGACAATTTGAGTGTGCTTTGATTGATTTAGGAGCTTCCATAAGTGTTATGTCAGCCGATGTTTATGATTTTTTGAATCTCGGACCTTTAAAAGATGCAAATATCACTATTCAATTGGCTAACAAGTCTAATATATATCCTAAGGGAGTCGTGGAGGACGTGTTAGTTCAAGTGAATCAGTTAATCTTTCCGGTTGATTTCTACATTGTGGATATGCATAATGGAGAAAGTTGTTCATCTACTTCTTTACTTCTTGGGAGACCGTTCATGAATACTGCAAAGACAAAGATTGATGTCGATAGTGGTTCACTCACTATGGAATTTGATAAGGAGATCATACGGTTCAATATCTTTGAAACCATGCGCTATCCTAGTGATGTTCACTCGGCTTTCTCCATTGATGTAATTGGTTCGTTAGCACAACAGATGTTTGATTTGAGCAACGAAGATGAACTTGGAGTTGTGTTACGCAACCAAATTTATTTGGATGTTCACGGACAGCCAAACCTGGACGTTGAATTAGAAAAAGAAATTGTGGAAATTTGTGGTGCTTTAACGGCACTACAAGAAGCAAAAACGGGTAATATTTCTTTCTTTTTTTACCCATAACTAATGAGGTTCCTTTACTTTCTATTGTGCAGGCACCAAAACTAGAATTGAAGCCGCTTCCAGACCACCTAAAGTACGCGTACTTGGGTGATAAAGAAGAACTTCCGGTGATTATCGCAAAGAACCTCACCCTGATACAAAAAGAACGTCTCCTTAAGGTTTTGAAAGAGCACAAAACGGCTATTGGTTGGACAATTGATGATATCAAAGGTATTAGTCCATCCATGTGCATGCATAGAATCCTAATGGAAGATGATTTTAAGCCTGTACTTGATGCTCAACGTAGGCTTAACCCACCAATGATGGAGGTCGTGAAGAAAGAGATCCTCAAATTACTAAGTGTGGGGGTGATTTACCCAATTTCTGACAGCAAATGGGTTAGCCCTGTTCAGTGGTGCCTAAGAAAGAAGGTGTCACTATTGTTAGAATTCAAGATGATGAACTCGTTCCTACAAGAGTTCAAACAGGATGGAGAGTGTGCATAGACTACAGAAAGCTTAATGCCACAACCCAAAAGGATCACTTTCCTTTGCCTTTCATTGATCAGATGTTAGAGAGGTTAGTGGGACACTCACATTATTGCTTTTTGGAATGTTATTCGGGCTACAATCAGATTGTTATTGCACCGGAAGATCAAGAGAAGACTACTTTCACTTGTCCTTTTGGTACGTTTGCCTACAGACGAATGCCTTTTGGTATTTTCAATGTGCCTGCCACTTTTCAGAGATGTATGGTCAGTATATTTTTTGACTATGTGGAACGCATAATTGAGGTTATGGATGATTTTAGTGTTTATAGTGATTCATTTGATATTTGTTTACAAAATCTTGAACTTGTGCTTAAAAGATGTATAGACACTATCTTGTTTTAAATTGGGAGAAATGCCATTTTATGTTAAACCATGGCATAGTGCTAGGTCACATTGTGTCCTCTCGAGGGCTTGAAGTTGACAAAACAAAGATAGATTTAATAAGAAACTTACAATATCCCACTTCGGTGAGGGAAAGTCTCTCGTTTCTTGGTCATGCAGGTTTTTACAGGCGGTTCATCAAGGATTTCTCTAAAATATCAATGACGATGTGCAAATTATTGCAAAAAGAGGTTATTTTTTACTTCAACAAGGACTGCAAGGATGCCTTTGATAAATTGAAAGAATTGTTGACAACTGCACCAATTATCAAGTCATCGGATTGGAGTTTACCATTTAAATTAATGTGTGATGCAAGTGACTATGCACTATGCAGTTAGAGTCGTTTTGGGTCAAAGAGTAGACAAGTTGTCTCATGTGATTTATTATGCATCTAGGACCCTAAATGATGAACAAATCAACTATTCCACCACCGAGAAAGAATTTTTTGCTATAGTATTCGCACTAGAAAAATTTAGATCATACTTGGTGGGTACAAAGGTGATTGTATATTACGATCATGCAGCACTTCGGTACATATTAAAGAAGAAAGAAGATAAGCCAAGACTTATATGGTGGATACTACTAGTGCAAGAATTTGATTATGAAATTAAGGATAAAAGAGGTGTTGAAAATACTATTGCGGATCATCTCAGTAGACTTGTTGTTTCCGAAGAAGAACTTCCTTTACAAGATCGTTTTCCAGACAAACAACTTTTCTCAATTGAAGATTCAACACCTTGGTACGCGGATATAGTGAACTACTTGGTTACAAGACAAGTACCTAGTACAATGTCTAATTTTCAAAAGCTTAAGCTTAAGAAAATAGCCAAGAAGTATGTGTGGGATGAGCCCTACTTGTGGAAATACGGTTCTGATCAAATCATCCGCAAGTGCGTACCTAATTCTGAATTTCAATCTATTCTTACTTTTTGTCATACTTATGCATGTGGTGGTCACTTTGGTTCTAAACGTACCGCTTTCAAAGTACTTGAAAGTGGATTTTATTGGCCTACCCTATTTGAGGATGCATATATTTTTTGCAAATCTTGTGATAGATGTCAAAGAACTAGCAATCTAGGTGCTCGAAATCAAATGTCACTCAATCTTATTCTCACTGTAGAGATTTTTGATGTGTGGGGCATAGATTTTATGCGTCCTTTTGTCAATTCTAATGGAAAATTTTATATACTTCTTATTGTGGATTATGTTTCGAAATGGGTGGAAGCTAAAGCCACCCCTACTAATGATTCTCAAGTTGTTTGTGAGTTTGTGAAGGAATATATTTTCTCTAGACATGGTACACCAAGGGTGGTTATCAGTAATGGAGGTTCACATTTTCCGAAATCCTTCCATGTTTGTTGGTATGCCGTATCACCCACAAACTAGTGGGCAAGCTGAAATCTCAAACCGTGAGATTAAATCAATTCTTGAGAAAACCGTAAACATTACACGGAAAGATTGGAGTTATAGGCTTAATGATGCATTATGGGCGTATAGAACGGCGTACAAAACACCGATTGGTATGTCTCCATATCGATTGGTTTATGGCAAAGCTTGTCATCTTCCGGTTGAACTTGAGCATAAGGCTTATTGGGCGATAAAGATGTGAAACATGGATTATGACAATGTGGGGAAGCAAAGGAAGTTACAACTTAACGAGCTAGAGGAGATACGTAATGATGCTTACGAGAGCTCTCGTATTTACAAGGAAAAGATGAAGCTTTTCCATGACAAGATGATTTCTCGAAGAAGTTTTGTTGTGGGTCAAAAAGTTCTTTTATTTAATTCTCGTCTTAAACTATTTCCTGAGAAGCTAAGGTCCTGATGGATTGGACCGTTTGTTGTTACTAATGTTTTCTCTTATGGTGCAGTTGAAATTTCTAGTCTTAGAGATGGGACAACTTCAAAAGTAAACGTCCATAGATTGAAGCCATATTATGAAAACGCTGCCTATGTGAACATGGATGAAATTGGGCTTCGTGATTTACTCCCTTTGGAGGAGTAACATAACTGGAATGCCAAGTCAGGCTGAGGACGTTAAACAAAGCGCTAAATGGGAGGCAACCCATCGGTTTTGTATCTCTATCCCTTTTGTTTTTAGTTTTCTTAGTTTTGCATGTCATATATTGCATTCCCATCTTATATTTGCAAGTCCTATATCTATAATGAAAGTTTTGACGAATTCTCGTCAGAAAATTCTGACTGCGTAGTTGTCACAAAAAGCTCTCGAGACTTCATACGAAGTCCGATTTGCGTGGTTGACCCCATATTTTAAAGAGGACAGGCATACCTTTTTTTTACAAAAAGAAAATATGAATTTGGAGTCTGTTAAGTTGGAGAGATAGGCCTGGACATTTGAGTTTCGGTATTTTTCCTGAACTTTTTTAGATTGCATGTCAGTCAGTATGGAGGCCATAAAAATCAGACCGTTTATCGAAACACTGTGAAATTTTGATACCTTATATAAAAGACGTAGGCGAACAACTTTCTTTTAGGATGTTTTTCCTAGTTCCATACCCATTGGTACAGTTTTAGAGTTTTTCAGAGCTCTTATGTCAGAATTTTCAGTTTTGAACATTGAGGACAATGTTGAGTTTAAGTGTGGGGGAGTACTTAAGCATGTTTGGCTTGAATTTATATAAAAATAAAAATAAAATGTAATAATCTTTGATTTCTTGCATTCTTGAGACTTCATATTTTGGAATTAATTATGAGCTATTTAGGATGACACTATAAACCTTTTTAAGGTTGAAACAGTTCTTACGGCTGTAGATTGAGTTCCACTTTATCATTCTAAAATCCTTAAATATATACGTTCATAATTGAATGCGAACTAAGCTATGGTAGTCATTTGAAAGATTCATCCTCGAAATTAATTATTACTGAAACACTTTCTTTTTATTTTTGCAGTTTTATGTTTCTCTAAAGTGATTTGGTGGGATCCTGATACTGCCGTGGATGTTGTAGCAAGGTAATCATTGGTTGAGTATATAAAAGCCCCATAGACAATTTTCTTACACTCATAAAGAGTGAGCCGGAAAAAAAAAATTGTGTTGGGGCGCAATTTGTTGCTAGGATCCCAACCCTACTCTTCACCGATATTGTTCCTAATTTCGATTATGATTAATAAAAGCCTTTGCGGCGTCTTTTTTTTTTTAAGAAAAATAAAATTAAAATATATATAAGTCTCCTCTTCATTAATCGACACTAATAAATGATAGGTCCGAAATTGCGGACTAATCATAGTCGATAAAAACAAAAACCATATCATCATTATATAGCAAGTCAAAAAGACTATTGATGAGGTTCTCGACACTTGGATCACAGTATGTGTGAAGCGTTGTCCCTGTCTCCGTCGCCTAAACAAGCGTGGAATGCAGGATCCAAGGCAACTATCACATACTTGCTGAAAAGGAACATGCGCTTAGAGTATCTAATCATGTGGTCGAGTTAAATGGGTGCTTATCTCAACTATTGTGTTATAAATAAGAATCCTTTGACGACATTCATACAAGTATTGTGGGTAACATCTTTCACTTTAGTACACATTTGCACACTTCACTTTTCTATTTCCATTTTCTTATCTATCCATGTGATTTCAATATGCGAGTGTTGTGGCAAACGTTGCAACAAGTATGATGACTATCTTAGTAGAGTTTTACAATCAGGTTGAATGTCACACTTAAGTAATTACTTATGTGTGATGACTGGAATGTATGTGGGATGTTTGCAGCTACAGAACAAATGCAAGATAATTAATTAGCTATTACTTTGTGTCTATCCTTAGTGGTTCTTCCAAGGCGAGAGATTGGAGTAGGTTTTGTAGGTATACCTCTTGTAAATCCCCACGAGACTATAACTCGTCCACTAGGGACACCTAGGGGTTTAAAGGCTTGTTATACATGCTAAGTGTAACCGTTTTCTAATCAACATGGAGTTGTTTGTATTTAGGATTAGTTTTATTTAGTTTGCTCGAGGACTAGCAAAAGATAAGTGTGGGGGAATTTGATAAGTGCATAATTCATATGATTTTAGTGTCCATTCCATACTTGTTTAGCTATTATTCTTGCATATTTTCGTATTATTACTCTTGTTTTCTCTTATTTGCCTCTAATAGGTGAATCATCCAAAAAGGAGCTACAAAGTGCTGAAAAGAGCTATGAAGAGAAGTATTCCGAGTATCCAAGTGCCTAAGTCCAAGAGAAGTGCAATAAGTACGACGAAAAGGAGCAAAACGCTCAAAATCAAGAGAAGGGACAAAGACCGATCTTAACTCATTTAAATTAAGGATTTCTCATCACCATCTTGAATAGAATTGAAAGAGGAAAAGAATTCAAAAATAATGAGGTCATTCCGAGTTCGGATGACGAAGTTGTGGCCAAAACTAGTTTTTATCGAATACCGAAGAAAGTAAAGTATGCAAACGTGTACGCATACTTTAATCCCGAAAATTTCTATTGGAATTTGAGGTACGCATACCGGTACACGTACTTAACAAGTAGGAAAACGTGTATAAATACCTTGGAAGGCCTAAGGGCACGTTTGGAGTCGTTATTTCGTATTTTCGGGTCGGGTTCTTGAACCGAACTAAATACGTGAAGGCCAAGCAATGTAAACCTATAAAAAGGTATTAGGTTATGTGAAATCATATCACATCAAGGGATCACGAAATTCTAAGGATTGGAGAGGATAAATATCATACGGATTGAAAGCTAGGGTTTTAGAGCGGTTCTTCAATCGTAACGATATCTCTAAACTTTTCTTGTATGTATAACATGGATGTTTCTACATCCATGAGTAGCTAAACACCTATTTATTGAGGATGAATTCTAAGTTGTAAACAGGATTTGAGTTATTATATTAATATACTTTGAAGTTCTTCGTATGATTACCGTTTGTTTATACTATATGAATATTTATATTTATGATTGATTGATAGATTGTTTAGGTGGCCAACTAAATTGATTTGTTGATTCAATCTATTGCTAGTATTGAATTAGGAGATAAGTAATCTTCGAATAACCTTTACACAAGTAGAGAACATGAGACCTTACAGAGGGATTCTGTGGAGTGATTGTGGGTATAAACAACACTAAAAAGTTGTAAAGACCCTCAAGCTCGTCAACGCTATTAGACCGGTCAAGAGTCGATTTAGAGATGATCAAGAGACAATTTAGCCTATAATGACTCGATTAATTAATATAGATTTTAATTAATAAGAAATCAATTTAACAACGATTTAGATATGAAATTAGTACCACTCGATAGATCTCGAAAAGTTACGCGGAATGGACTACTCGAACGTGTCGTCCGGATATTGGACGAAGAAGAAATCTTCTGATTAGCAAAGCTCAACCGACCTGGCTGCCCGTATCAATTTTTTGGGTGCCTTTGTAAGTTTTGTTCGGCCTTATCTTCACCAAAACCCGATCGAAGAATTCATTTTTCTTCTTCTATTTCTTCTTTCTTCTTCTCCCTGTGCTCATTTCTGCTGGCGATTTGAGAGACGAGAGAGAGATTTTTGGATCGAGATAAGAAGAGTTTGATCAAGAATAAAGTGATGGTGGTTGTGTTGTTGTTGATTGAACTCAGGAGTAAGTTGATTTGAGAAATCGGTAATTTAGGGTTTCTGGACTTGAAGTAAGATTTGTATAGAACTGGTAATGATGATTTTGAGTTGATAACGGGTGAAGATTGAATGGGTTGTTGATGTATTGGTGATATGAATACGTTCTGAAGATGAATCGAAGAATCAAAGAACTAGGGTTTCATAAGAAGAATTCAGAGAAGATTAGAAGATGAAATTGATGTTCTGAGATGTTGTCATGAGATGGGTTTGAATTGAATTAGAGTTTAAAGTTGAAGAACAATCTGAATTTGATACTTAGGGTTTCAAAGTTTTGAATCAGAGGTTGGTTTGAAGCTAATGAAGAACTTGGGTTTGATTCTCGTGTAAAGATGAGGATGGCTATTGAGGATTTGTTATTAGTCCTGAGATGAGTTGATGAATGAAATCAGTTGAAGGAGAACGGAATTCAATTGCCTGAGCATTCCTAAACTGAGGTAATTGTTATTCTCAGTGAATTTAGCAAAGTTATTTACTTCTTTTGATTGAGTATTTGTAGTTGATAATTGGTTTAAAAGTTGAGATAAATATCATGGGTATAGAACATAACTGTGTATGGAGTTGGAGCTGTGTAATTAGAATTGTGTTGTTGTCTGTATGTGAAGGTTGTTCTGATTCACAGGGAGTTGTGTTGAATTATCTGGCATGAATGTTGTAGGGATAATTGAGCTGCAGTTGTTGGGATTTGATTATGCATGTGAAATGAAAATGGGAGTTGTGTGTTTGGGTGATGTTAGTTGTAATTCTGGTGGAGCAACAGATTCATTTTGTGTTGGTGGAGGTGGTTATGTAATTACAGTTGGTAGTTGAATTGTTGTGGATGTATGAGTGGGTGAAGAGTGTAGTTGATTTAGATGAATGTCTAGGGTCTTACAAGGGGAATGAATGTTACTAGTGGGTTGAGGCTATGATATTGCAGCTGATGTTGAGATAAATGTGTTGTGCAATGATGCTGTTTATAGGGGATGTAGTTGAACTATGATGGTTCTGTAATTGTTAATGATGTTTAAGGGATGGTAGTGATAAATTGAACTGAGAGTTGCTGGTGGTAATGAAGTTAGTTGTATCCGAGTTGTGCTGGATTTGAGGTCTGGTGGTGTAGATGGGTATGTGAATGGTGTTATTGCTAAGTGTACAGAAAATACACTTTTGGTGTTTGTGTATGTGTGTGAATGGAAGAAGTATATGATGAAGCTTGGATGTATGGGGAATTGGTGAATGTTGGGCTGATATTGCAAGGCTGTGAAGTTAGAAGTGTTATTGGTACTGGGATGTAGGTGCGGGGTGAAGTTGTTAGTGGCTCAAATAGGGATTATGGGAACAGATTGAAGGCCAGAAGTCATTGAGCTTTGATGTTGAGAGTTAGGCGAGTGTAAGGTTTTGCAGAGAGGATGAATTAGTGTTAGTTGTTGTTAGTGTTTGCTGTAAAAGCTTGGAACTGCATTTGCAGGTAAACTAGTTTGCATTTGTAATTGGAATTCAAAGTTTATTTAAGAATGAATGAATTGATGTTGTAATGAAATAGATTGAAGTTGAACTGAGGTTAGGATTGTAGATGTAATTAGAACATTTGGCTTGTCTGACTGAACTTAGTCAGTCTGACTCGTTTTCTCTTAGGTGACTCAGTTTATCTAATTGAGTCACATGGAAACTTGATTTACCTGAATCAGTCTTATTGACTGAGTTGACCCGGATCGATTCCTGAGTTGACTCGTGTGACGAGACTTGACCGAGTTAACCCTTTGACTTGACCTTTGACCCTGACTGTTAGTTGACCCGTGACCGTCAGTTTGACCGTTAGTTGACTCAGATGGACTGGACCTTAGTTAATGGGCTTATATAGTGGACTTGGGCTTAGGCTTAGTTTTCCCTATTTTGATGTATTGGACCCTTATGGTCTGATTTAGACTTTGACTTCTTCTACAAAGTTGTAGATGTTCGCAAGACGTAGCTAATGAACTAGAGAAACAACCTAATTGAATTAGTAGACCTTTAATTATGCAAGAGATGGATAATGAAGATGTGTAGAATCATAAATGGGCTTTGAACCATTAGTTAGACTTGTATGATTCTTGTGTGAGCCATTTTGGCTAGTTTCTTAGAGTTCTTGTGTGATTAACAGTTAGTTTATATTAACAACGATCGATTCAAAGGATGAACCAGTGGATCGTGGATCTCGAGGTAGGCGTGGCTTGTCATCAAAAGAGGTGGGAATTTATATTTAGCTCTTATGTGATTGTTGTTGTTTTCCTTTACAAAAGTTTATGTTTAACAAAATCATGCATTATCTGATTGTGCTTCCCATGCATTGTTTTATTTAAAATTCCGAAAGTACCGTTGTGTCTTTAATCTTTCCATTGTTTGGAAAGGAATGGTAATGTGTTGTTTGTCTATATGAATTGTTTGGGAAATAAGAATTTCCATTTGATTGTCTGGAAATGAGAATTTCCATCTGTGGTATATAGGGTACTGCTCCTTCATTTACTGGTGCGGGATGAGTCACCATATTATTATCTAGGTGCGGGACGAGTTCACCATATTATTATCTAGGTGCGGGATGAGTCACCATATTATTCATTGTTTAGAAGGAGTTAGTTCCATATACATGATTGTTTATCTCTGTGAATTGGTTGTGTTTAGTGTTAGGGAAAACAAGGATTGTTTTCAAATCATTTTCAATGATTACATGAAAGTTAAATGTTATTCCTACTGGGCACCCCTTTTAGGGATGATGTGCTCACCCATTCCCACTTTCAGTTTCAGAGACATATCAGAGTTGCGCGGCGGAAGCTTCAAGGTGTTGATTACGTTATTTAGATTTCTTCCGCCGCTATGTATAATATATGTTTATATTTTATTTGTAAATCAACTCATTATTGTATATGTATCATTTGAGAGTAGTTCTTGTATATATACATTTCAGAGCGGGGCTAGCTTTTGGGTTAAGTTTTGTAGCAGATTCCTTAATTGAATGTTTAAGTAAATGATTTAGATTCTTAGTGCCTCTTTATTTAGTTAATCTCTTGGATTAGTCAGCTGCTAGCTTAGGGGGCGCTACAAAAGTTGACCTTGAGCTAAGAGTCTAAGTATTAGGATCAACCTATAAATTCACAAAAGATAAAGCATTCGACCAAATTACATCTTGAGTGAGCTACTACTAGGTGGTTAGGCAAATAGAATCTGGTATTGGAGAGCTTCTGTACTCAGTGATAAAAGGAATTTAGGGAAAAACACTGAGCTATCTGTCATTCCACGATTGGTGATAATCTATGATTAACGACGAGTAGGCAATGATAATAACTCATTGACGATTTATTAACGAAGAAGGATTCCTCGATCATATCTCTCTCTATTGATTACAATACAACATTTATTTGCTTTAATTATTTATTTTGTTCACAATCTAAAACAAAACCCCCCTTTGTGACATTTTGACAACTAAAACTCACTGCTCTTCGTGGGAACGATCCTTACTTCCATTATATTACCAGTTAATTGTGTGGAAATAATATTATTAATTTGTTGAGCCTACGACACCCATCTTTGAACATTGGTCTTTGGTACCGTTCAAGTTGTTTCACATAATAATCAGGCTCGCGGATTTCTATCTGTTTGATTTGCTGATTACATTGTGAAACAGAGATACAACTCTTGGATATATTTCCATTGATTGAGTCTGACTGTCTAGTTGATTCTCTTGGAATTATATTGGAGTTTGTCCATATGGATTGCTAAACGAAATATTGGGTGAGGTTGTTAGACCCCGCTTTTTCAATAAGATATAAAAAGTAATCACAAAGCTATTCGTCTCATTCTTTGTGATTCCACAATAACTTGTTCCGCTACCATACGGTTAAGTTATTGTGAGGCGATTGATATCACTTGGCTGTTCTTCGGGAATATAAGTCCGGTGTATCAATTGGTTCCTTCACCTTGATTTATCAAAAGACAGAACAAAACTCGTAGGTATTTCTGTAGGAGACAGATTTATCTATTCAATATACTTTTCCGTGCGAGACAAATTTGTTTATCAAGTCTTCGACTTTGGGTCGTAGCAACTCTTAGTTATGGGTGAGATCATCTAAGGGAATCAAGTGCGTAGAATCCTGCTGCGATTCAGAGGCGTAAGGAACGCGACTGTACCTTGATCAGTGTGAGATTGGTTAGGGCTCAACTACATTCCAGTCCGAAGTTAACTTGTAGTAGGCTAGAGTCTGTAGCGGCTTAATTAATACAGTGCGGTCTTCAAATCTGGATTAGGTCCCGGGGTTTTTCTGCATTTGCAGTTTCCTCGTTAACAAAATTTCTGGTGTCGGTGTTATTTCTTTTCCGCATTATATTTGTTTATATAATTGAAATATCACAAGTTGTGCGTAGTTCAATCAATTAGATAATCCAACCCTTGGTTGTTGAAATAAATTGATTGACACTTAAACATTGGTCTTTGGTACCGTTCAAGTTATTTCTCATATCAATCAGGCTCACGGAATTCTTTCTGTTCGATTGCAGATTGTATTGAGAAATTGAGATATAACTCTTGGATATATTTCCATTGATTGAGTCTAACTGTCTAGTTGATTCTCTTGGAATTATATTGGAGTTAGTCCATATAGATTTCCTAAACGAAATATTGGGTGTGGTTGTTAGACACCCGCTTTTTCAATTAGAGATTGGTCCTTACAAGTATCTTATGTGAACATTTTCACTATCGATTGACGAATATTTCTTTCCAATTTATTTTCGAAGGAATGTGTACATGCTCAACTCTGTATATATTTCTTTACAAGTAGTTTGTTAAGCTTTATGTATATATTTCTGAACTGGACATGCTCAACTCTGTTAACTTGAATTTTATTTCACTTGCTATCCATTTTACATTTATTTTGTTATAACCCTACCAGGTTGTGGCTAACCCCGTTTGTTTTGTTTTTCTACAGATTACGAAGCGAGGTTGAGGCAGTAAGCTTGTATTTTTATTTTTATTTTAAAAAAAATGTACTTTTTATCAGCTTAGAATCATTGTTATAAAACGTGTTAGTTACTAAGAACACCTGGCAAATTTTTTAGTGTTACAATCAAGCATAGAAAACTACAACTGATTGACACATGGCAAACTGCAACTGTTACACGTTAGCTATAAGCCTGTAACGAATCAAATCGTTACGATGATTTCCTAACTCGTTACAATCAGTCTGCAACACTGAAAAATGTTACTCTACATGTTACAATAGGTTGACACGTGGAAAATTATAGCCATTACATGATATGTTACGAATCATATCGTTACGATAACTCACTACACCAAATTCAAGGATTAGCAACTTAGATGCGCAACAGCTTCATCGATGTTGCTAATCGTAACAAAATTCGCTGTTGCTAAATTTTAGTAACAGTCATCCCTATTCCTCGCAACAAAGTCCGTTGTCATCCCTGTTCCTGTTTTCTATTCTCCACAGCTTAATAATACATGTACCAGTAATGTGTGTGCCTGTCAACACCTTTTTCTTTTATTCCACCCATATTTTTGAAGTGGTTTTAAAGGACTAGTTTTATTTTCGCCCTTTCTCACGTGTGCGGTATGCCACATGAAATGAGATATTTTTGACCCTACATCATAGCATACTTGGATGCATATCTAGGAATTACTTTTTGACTTCTAGAAATCATACTAGATATTGAATTTCAAAATAACTTCTAGAAACAAAATAACTTTTTGTAAATGGCGCATTTGGATACTAAAAGTAGAAGTGCTTCTGCTTCTCCAGAGCAGAAGTCAAAAGCAAAGTTATTTTACTTCATAAAGAGTGAATTTTTTTACTCTTGAAGTCGTTTAGAATTTGATACCCAAAGTAATTTCTTACATTTTAACTTTTAAAATCGTTTAGAAATCTGAACATTTAAACGCGCTTGAAACAAAATAGTTTTGGGAAGTACTTCTACTTTTTAGTATCCAAACGGGCTAGGCTAACCCCTATGGGCTAGATTGGACTGCTAGATTGGCCAAAAAGTGTTGCAAATCAAGAAAAAAGTGTGGGGAAAAAGTTAACACTGATAGTTGATAGTTCTCTCTCCTAACAAGTGCTCGCAGTCCAACTATCAGCGAGATTAAAATGCTGAACCGTTCAGCGCTCAAAAAGTGGTCCCGACGCTGATCCATTTAGCGCTAAATAATTTTAAAGTAAATATTTCTGATGGAAACATACCACCTCGTGACACGTGTATGTTGGGGGTCCGACCAAGAGTAAGTGGGTCTGTCCTTCTATGCATGTATCAGTAGTCTTTCTTTGCTTTTAATTATTTTAACATTTTTTAAATCTAAAGTAGTGGAGTACACACAACTACACAAAAGTATAGGTTCTTTTTTAATGTTTGAGACGTTGTTTCATTCAGCGTTAGAAGAAAATATGTATGGACGCTGCTCTGTTAAGCTAATCTAGCTGCTAGATTAGCAATGCTATAAGACTTAGGATGTTGCCTTATTTAAGGTGAATGGCCAATTTAACAGCTAGATATTTAGCCCATAAGACTAAGCCTAACTCCCTTTATCTTCTTCTTTCACACTTCACTCTCTTTTGCCCTATTTTTTCAGAAGATTTCTTTATAAACCCATTTGAGATTCTTTTAACTCTTTCCTTAATTCAAGTTATTTGGGTTTTTTTCTTCTTCAAATGGCAGATTCAGAACAAAGGTATAACCAAAACCCTAGTTTTGATTTATTGTTTTTCCTTTTCAATTAGCAATAAATGCAAGATATGATTTTTTTTGATTTTACTGCAATATTGTCAAGTTGATGATAAATGTCTTAATTTTGTTTTAGTTGATGATAAAGATTTGTCATTGCAGTAAAATCAATTATAAAGATGTGATTTTTGCTGTAAATGAATGTGTTGGGAGATGTCAATGACTACTACCTTGAAGGCTTGGAGGGAACAATGTGCTTATGTATGTTCAAAGCTTATGTTATGAACTGCCAGTTTGTAAATGCAGCGAGTATATTCAGATCCTTGGCAACTGTGTTGTTGAATTTTATGGGGTGGACTTCAACTGCGTATTAGCATGCGTGTGTTTTCATTAGACAGTTGCCAATGATTTTGCGGGATGCACTGCGTAAGGTTGTTTGATCAAGTCGATGGATGTGGGAGTCTAGGACTTCGCCAGTTCACATACCACTAATTCGTTTAATTTTGTTTTTTCCACTGGATTTCTGTACGGTATTGGTTCGGTTGAATAGTTGACATTCGTGATAGGGAGAGCACTAAACTTGCATAAAACACACCATGTCAAACTCAGTTCTAGGAAAATAACATGTGAAGCAGTCAAATAGCATAAACCTCCGTAATAAGGCGGAAAAAGATGTCCCTGATCAACATCCGTAGCAGTTTCCTTCAAAGTTCATCTTTGTGTTTGATCAAGTGGATGGATGTGGGAGTCTAGGACTTCGTCAGTTTACATACCACTAATTTGTTTAATTTAGTTTTTTCCATTCAATTTCTCTACGGTATTGGTTCGATTGAATAGTTTATATTTGTGATAGGGAGAGCACTAAAACTTGCATAAGACACACCATGTCAAACTCAGTTCTAGGAAAATAACATGTGAAGCAGTCAAATAGCATAAACCTCCATAATAAGGCGGAAAAAGATGTCCCTGATCAACCTCAGTAGCAGTTTCCTTTAAAGTTCATCTTTGTGTTTAACTATGTAGCCGATTTGAATGTTGCTTCAGCTCCGTCCCTGGCAAGTTCTCTTATTGTCGTGAAGTTGATGGGGGAAACCCCTTGCTCTATTTCCTGTGTAATCAGTTAGTATTAGTCCTATAGCATCTATAGAGCAAAGCAGAATTCATCATATGGCATTATTTTTAAGCATTTATATTCAATTGGCTTGTGACTTTGCTTGGTCAGCTGACTTAGCTTAGCTCCATTAGGTATATGGGTGACATATATTGTTTTTATCCTTGCTATATGTATGAACTGATAAAGACATGATAACAAGTATGAATCTGATAAAGTCATTGTTTTTCTTTTTCTTTCTCGATCTATTTATTAGTTCTCTCTTCTTCAAGATTATTACCAGTCTTTAATTCTGTGATTGACTCTTGAAACCAAAAAATTATAGCCATGACAACTCCTAGTATTATTACTACCGCAGCCCTAATGGTTCTTCTGTTGCTAGCTCCCGCTGTTCTTGCTGTGGATTATCCAGTCTCTTGGACCTTAGGCACCAATTATGAAGATTGGGATTCAGACAAAACTTTATTCCCCGGAGACACAATAAGTAAGTATTTCGTAATTGCTATTTTAATTTGATTTTCCCTTGTCGAATATATAAATGACCTTCAGGGTTAAAAATAGAAGCCCTTCTTAATCCATTTCTTGGTTGATGTTGATATGAAGTCTACAACATACTGCATCTAGAATGAGACGGTAAATTACTACATGGTCTCTTGGAACTTTAAACAAAAAACAATTTTGCGATATAAATATTTGTTGGTGTGGATTCTTACTGACCGTTCGGAACGCAGTCCATTAACTATTTTTTCATCTGACTGAGAACATGTATCATCATTGATTTTCATATCCATCCTTATATGAACTATTTAATCATCCCGTCATAACCTTGATCAGCTTTTTCATACGGGCCTTCACATTCACTAAGTGTCGTAAAGAAGGATACGTACGACAACTGTGGGGCAGATGCCATAAAGTCTTTCAGCGGTGGAAAGAGCACTGTTCCTTTGGTAGCAGGAACCATGTATTTCATATGCCCAGAAGGTAATCATTGTGCTAATGGAATGAAATTGTCCGTCAAAGTTCGCAATGCGGGGCCTCCGAAAAATCATACATCACCACCACCTGCAGATGCTCCCAGCCCTGTTGCCCCAGAACTAGCGAGGGGCACTGGTGCAGCAACTAGCAACTACAACTTGAATTTTATGGTGATTGGAGGTTCACTATTATTGGCTCCTTTGTTTGCATTTTTGGGCTAAGGGAGGTGGTGCTAGTGTGGTATGACCCCTACAATCATGTTTGTTTTATGGATCTTTATTTAGTTATGTAAATGTATTTTTTATGTTCATTTGTGATTGGATTTAGTACCTATTACATTTGTTGATTGTATGGAGAATCTGAATGTTGAAGGGTCTTTTGTGCTCTTACATTAATTTACTACCAGTTTTCCAAATACAATTTTCTATGTACGTTGCTAAGTTGCTAAGTCGACTACGGTTTTTACTCTTCTCATATCTGCTCTCCCTTAACAAAAATCAAACCAAAACAGTTGGACTTAGAATATGATCTCCACATTGCAATGTTCTTCTCAATATTATTCTTGTCCAGTTTATTCTTCCAAATGTGGATCTGTTTAGTCCATTTGAACGCATCTAGTGCTGCTAATGTTTTTCCTTGTTCTTCATCTTTCCCACTAGTTTGCATTTCTTTTGCTCCAATGGATTGACCTGCAATATTTCTCAATATTAGTCCAATTCCAATAGGCTGATTCTTATGTATAAAACTAATATCAAAGTTAAGTTTTATGCATGAACCACTGGGTGGACACCAAGTTGTAGGCCCATTAGTATCACAGAAACCCTTTTGTACACAATTGCATCTTTTACTTCTGCAATGAACTTTTTTAAAGAGTCGATAAATTTAGAGCGTCTGAATTATATCTTCTCAAAAACCATAGAACACCTAATCTTCCAGGTGTACCAATGAATACAACTTATGGACCTCAACTGTTCCCGCATAGTCTCATTATAAAAATTGTTGGATTTGAATAAATCCATGAATCACTCGCATGTAGGGATGGCAATGGGGCGGGGACCTTGAATCCCATCCCCTACCCCGTTCAAAAAACCAAAACCCATCCCCTACCCGTTCCCCATAAGAATGGGGCGGGGACGGGTACGGGGAATCCCCGTAGGGGAATCCCCGTAGGGGAATCCCCGTAGGGGATGGGTTTCCCATGGGTTACCATTAGGGGTGGGACTTGGGTTGGTTGGTCGGGTTGGAATGCTTGGCCGAGGCAGACCCGGGGTAGAAATTCTTTTCCCAGATTGCCCATGAAACCCGTGGAACCCGTGGAGGTGCTGCCCAAGTCCCGCCCAAGTTATATTCCTCGGGTTTCCCAGGTTCCTCGGGTTGACCCATGCTAATACTTTACAACATAAAAATTGTGGACATAGAATGTGGTTAGCTAGTAGACTCATATATATATACACACATAGAAACCCTAATGACCTTAATTTAAGTCTTAAATTTATTTTTTATTTATGTGATAATAACAAATTTTAGTAATTATAAGATTTAATTATTGTATTTAGCTTAAATTTCCAAATAATTTATGATTATTGACAATAATATAATTTTTTTTTTCATATTGAATTAATAATGAGATAGATATGATTTATATTTTCATTATTAGGTTTGAAGATAATGGCTAAAATTGTTTTTAATAGATAATACTACTAATTATAAAAATAGTTTATATAATTATATTATAGTTCCTCGGGTTGGGTGGGTTGCTCAGGTTAGAAATATTTGTGCCCATGCTTGCCCAAGTTTAACTCGGGTTTATTAAAATTGTACCTGAGCTTGCCCAAACTTTTAAAATACATTGCCCATGCCCGCCCAACGTTCGGGTTGGGCATGGGTTAGGTGGGTTGACCCAACCCAAATCCCACCCCTAGTTACCATAACATTACAATAAATATTTGAAATTTTGTAAATAATAATAATAATTTAAAAATAATTATAATGGTGCAAACAATGATACTAACCTAAGCAGTGCATTTTAAAATTTTAAATTTATAATAACCAAGTAAAACTGAAAAGTAAAGGAAACAATTGATCCACAATTAAGTATTACGGTTCCTTTTAATTCTTAGTTCCTTGCTATTAACCATCTTCCTCCATGTTAATCATCTCATCATGATCTTCTTCGTTATCTTCCAAAAAAGTTACTCATGATCTTCTTCGTTATCTTCCAAAAAAGTTACTCGATCAAATATAATAGGTTATGGTATGGGGCGGCCCCACCCCATCCCCGCATCACTACTTTCGGGGATTCCCCGTACCCCGCCCCATTCCCCATTTATACGGGTAAAACCCTAACCCATAGGGGCGGATCTCCACGGGGATGGGTTTGGGTGGGGCAAATTTCCATCCCTACTCGCATGCTTTCATTTTCAGTACCACATAGATGAAAAATTATAACCTCAATGTTTGGCACAAATCTTACAATTTTATCCCTAGTAGGAAAGCAGTCTTGAATGCATTTCCACAAAAAGTGCTGAACTTTAATGGTAATTGCTCACTCCACAATCTTTTCCAGGGAAAGAAAATATTAGTTGATACAGGAGTATCGTAGCAAATAGAGGCGTGTAGGCCTAGTAGAGCCATGTGACGGCTAGAGAGTGTCTAGAAGATACTAGAAGAAGTTGTTGGGTTGACAACTTAGTCGACAAGTTGTTTGAGCAGCAAGTTTGAGGTTTCCTAATTTAATTAGGATTCCTAGTTTAGATGAGTTCTAAAAAACTCATAGTTTTATTTGTTTTCGGTAAGATTAAACTCTTATAAAGTGGAGAAGTCTAGGCTAGAAAAGGGGGAGGAAAAACGAGAGAGAGAGCAGCCATTCTTATGGATTTTAATAGAGTTTTTCTTTCAAAGCAATAAAGAAGAAGAAGTTAGCAGAATCAGTCGTATTCTTTTGTTTGTGTTCTTATTCTCATAATCTTTCTTCACATCAGTACTGACTCTAGGTACCGCTGATCGATTACGTATCAAGTGGTATCAGAGCCATGTTCTGACTCTTAGGTTTAGTTGTGGTGCATGGTATTAGCACGAAAACAGTATACGCGATCAGGAGAAGCTACTGTCATTCTACACAAGGAAACCTAGAGGAAGTACTAAAGCCAAGATGGGAAGTGAAGATGACAAGAATCCTAAACCAACAAACAAAGATAAATTTGCAAAGCTTGAACTTCATATACAAACTTTATCAGATACCTCAGCGGAGTTCATGAAGGCAAGTACTCGTAAAACCAAGCAAGGAAAAAGGAGTACAAAGGAAGATGAAAAAGAAAGCTCATCAGAAGAAGAAGAATAAGAGGAAGTAATAAACAAAAATACATATGGAGGTCTGAAAATTGAATTCAAGCTTGAGATCTCTGATTACGGTGGAGTCATGGAAGTTGAAAAACTTGATGGTTGGTTAGACAAGTTGGAAACATATTTCACAGTACACCAACTTGTTGAGTCACAAAAGATCAATTTTGCAAGTTTAAAGTTGTCAAACCATGCGTCAACATGGTGGAAAGCATACAAAAAGATGTATGATACAGAACACATGACTTGGAAACAATTTAAGGATCTCATGCGAAAACACTTTTATCATGTGGGTTATTTGGATGAAAGATGGTATAAGTGGAAACACCTCCGACAACGATACCAACAAAGTGTCCAGGATTACACTACGTAATTCTACAATCAAGCTTTGGCTTTAGACGTGGATATTACCAGTGATGAGACTTTCCGAAAATACAATGGTGGACTCGTAGATTATATAAGGAGGGAATTGAAAATTTTCAGTGTACTAGACATTGAATATGTAATAAACAAAGTTGTGGCCATTGAACAGAAGGTTAAAGGTACTACAGGTTCAGACATCAAAAGAGTTGTTACGAAGGGAGAAGACAGGACCCGAAGAAGGGTTGAGACGACTAAGAACAAATCTCTACCAGCTGAACGAGAAGAAAAGGAGTGTGAGCATTGCAAGGAGAAAGGTCACATAAAAGACACTTGCTGGACTCTTTATCCCCATCTTAAACCGAAGAAACTACGCGAGTCGGAAGGTCAAAGAAGTTTTAAGAAAAATACCATGATGGCAGAGGTTGTTGGTACCGAAACAATTTTCGAAATAGATCAACCAGATCCAAAGCTCATGTTGATGACAAAGCTGGCAGACACAGAACAGGTGAATCTTCATGAAGAATTGTTTCATATCAAGATTCAAGTAAAACAAAGCATTGTTGAGGCCATCATTGACTTTAGTACTCAAAAGAACTTAATTTCAGAAAAACTGGTGGAGCAAATGGGGTTAGCAACAAATGCGCATCCAAAACCCTATCCATTGGGATGGATACAAAAGGATACTGAACTTCAGGTAACAACTCAGTGTCGGTTCAAGTTTGCTATCACTGATAATTTTATTGATAAGATTGTTTGTGATGTTGTGCCATTGGATATAGCACAAGTTATTTTTGGAAATCCATATTTACGGTAACGGGACGTTGTTCTATATCACAGAGAGCGTGCTTATTTGTTCAAGAAAAATGGAAAGGAATTTTGAATTCTGGCTAGCAAAACCCATTTACCAATGAAACGGGTCACCACAAATCAAGTCAAGAGATTGATCAATGCTTGTAGGAAGTTCACCTTATTGTTAATCGTTTTGTAGCCACGGGGAAAGGAAAGTAGTATTGCATACAACCCTTTCCACTGGGCAAGAAAGTGAAATAATTTCACTAAAGAAAAAGTTTGTGGATTTATCCCAAGAAGAAGTCACCATACCACCTAAAAGAAGTGTAGAACATGAGATTACACTTGTTGGAGACGCCTCCTTACCAACTTAGGGTTATACAGGACTTCAATAACTGATTCTGAGGAAATTAAGAAACAAGTACAAGAATTACTTGAACAGAGAGTAATAGTACCGAGTTTCTCTCCCTGTGGCTCTCCAGTTCTACTTGTATAAAAGAAGGATGGAGGATGGAGAATGTGTGTGGATTATTGGGCTCTAAATGCGATCACAGTCAAGAATAGATACTCGTTACCAAGGATTGACGATCTTCTTGATCGACTAGGACAAGCAATATTTTTCACTAAACTTGATCTCAAATCTGGATATCATCATGTGCGAATTAAAGAAGAAGATACTTGGAAGACTGCATTCAAGACTCGACAAGGATTATTTGAGTGGATCGTTATGCCCTTTGGGTTATGCAATGCACCAGCTACTTTCATGCGACTCATGAATGAGGTATTACGAACTTTTATTGACGGTTTTGTCATCGTATAATTAGATGATATTTTGATATTTAGCAAGACATGGGAGGAACATTTGATACATGTATCCAAAGTGTTGTCCGTACTAAGAGAACTTTACGGTTGAATGAAAAGAAATGTGAGTTTGGTAGACAAGAATTATTTTTTCTTGGATTCGTGATTGGAGAAGGAAAGATTAAAGGCGACCCAGGAAAGATTGTTGTTATTTCTTCTTGGCCAGCACCTAAAAATATTACTGAAGTTCGGAGTTTCTTGGGGGCTTGTCAGTATTTACGTAACTTTATACGACATTTTTCTCAAATTGCAGCTCCCTTACATGGTTTAACTAAGGTTAATACCGTATTTAAATGGGATCCTAAACATGAAGCTACCTTTCAATTACTGAAGAAGAAGATTTCAGAAGCGCCAGTTCTGGCATTACCTAATTTACAGAGGCCTTTTGATGTGGAGACAGATGCATATAATTATGCTTTAGGAGCAGTATTGTTACAAGATGGAAAGCCAGTCGCATATCACTCAAAGATGTTCACAGGACCAATTCAAAATTATCCTACATATGACAAAGAGTTGTATGCCATGCATCAAGCTATGAAGCATTGGAGACCATATCTGTTGGGAAAACAAGTTGTGGTTCATACTGACCATAAACCTTTACAGTATATACAGACTCAATCGAAGTTACAACTGGCTCAACATATGAAATGGGCAACTTACTTGGAGCAGTTTGGTATTCACATCAAATACAAACATGGAGTAACAAATAAGTTGGCTGATATGTTATCCAGGCCACCTTCTAGTATGGCTTTGTTTGTAGCAATGCAGACTCAACCATTATTTCCAAGTGATTATGCTCAAAAATATGAGGAAGATGAAGATTTTGGAGAAGAGTACAAGAGATTAAGTCAAGGGCATTCAATTGAGTGCCGCTTAGTAGATGGGTTAATGTACAAAGGTACTGCTTTATGTATACCACATGGTGAAGATAGAATTCACTGGATAAGAGAAGCACATACTTCTCGTATAGCTGGACATTTTGGTATGGAAAAGACATTACTAAATTTGAAGTGGTATATGTATTGGCCAAAGATGCATCTCGATTTCTCAACGTATATTCGAGGGTGTGTCTTGTGCAATACATCAAAACCATTTAATAGGAAGAGAAGATTATATATGCCATTAACGGTTCCTACCAGACCATGGGAAAGCATTTCATTGGATTTTCTAGGAGAATTACCAATGACTAAATCAGGGAATGATCACATATTTGTTGTAGTTGATAGATTCATCAAGATAATCAACTTGATTCCCTATAAGAAGACAGTGACAGGGGAAGGCGCAGCTAAGTTATTCTTTCATCATGTCTGGAAACATTTTGGGTTACCTACTTCCATAATCTCTGATAGAGATAGTCATTTTCTAGGTCAATTTTGGACCAAATTATGGAGTCTGATGGATACAAGACTCAAACATAGCACATTTTCACCCTCAAACGGATGGGATGAGAAGTGGTGAACATGACTTTAGTTCATCTCTTACGGGGATATCATTCTAAACATCCTAAGACTTGGGATGAAAGCTTACCCTTCGTACAGTTCTCTTTTAATTAAGCCTTTCATGGGTCTACCTTGAAGTCTCCTTTTGAAGTTTGTCTAGGATATTTACCTCAGAGTCCATTTGATATGGGATTCTCGACATCTCATGGTATTGTATCAACAGAAGAAGAAGACACTAGAGCTCAAAGGTTTATTGAGAAGATAATCAAGATACATACTTTACTAGAAGCTCAACTACAAAAATCTCAAGCTAAGTACAAGGCTAAACATGATAAACATCGTGTCCCTTGCAATTTTTCTAAGGGAGATTTAGTATGGTTACGAATATGGAAAGAGCGACTTAAAGGTGAAGGGAAGAAACTTAAACCTATACGCTATGGACTATTCAGGATATTGAAGCAATTTGGAGATAATGCTTTTCAGCTAGATTTACTACCATATATGCGGATGTATTCTATCATTAAATGCGAATATCTCGAAGTTATTTGAACCTCCATTACTTAATAAAGAGGATGATCAAAAATTGAAACGCCACCTGTAGAAGACTTGTGGATAGAGTGGGAAGAAGTTCTCAAAGAGGATTGCATTATGGAGACAAAAGTGACGCCTACCGGAAGAGGAGACGTGTAATGTTTCGTATGGGACGTGCAGGTCAAGTTCCAAGCAAAGCAAAGTGGTTTAACAAGGAACAAGGGGAAATTGAGTTTCCTCATCTTTAGTTCTGAGCTTACACATGAGTTTCAGCTTTCCAAAAATGGGGAGCCATGATACAGGAGTATCGTAGCAATATAGAGGCGTGTAGGCCTAGTAGAGCCATGTGATGGCTAGAGAGTGTCTAGGAGATACAAGAAGAAGTTGTTGGGTTGACAACTTAGTCGACAAGTTGTTTGATCAGCAAGTTTGAGGTTTTCTAATTTAATTAGGATTCCTAGTTTAGATGAGTTCTAAAAAACTCATAGTTTTATTTGTTTTTGGTAAGAGTAAACTCTTATAAAGAGGAGAAGTCTAGGCTAGAAAAGGGGGAGGAAAAACGAGAGAGGGAGCAGCCATTCTTATGGATTGTAATAGAGTTTTTCTTTCAAATCAATACAGAAGAAGAAGTTAGCAGAATCAGTTATATTCTTTTCTTTGTGTTCTTATTCTCATAATCTTTCTTCACATCAGTACTGACTCTAGGTACCACTGATCGATTACGTATCATTAGTGGAGGGAACATTTTGTTGAGATTCATCAAGCAGAATATTGTAAGAAGACTTGACATAAATAAGACCATTTCTATTACTTGTCCACCTAATTATCCTTACCTACAGCAGGGATTCTTATTCTATTTATATTCAACTATATCAGGAGTAAAGAGAGCATTAAGAATTTTCAAATTCCAACTCTTGGTATCACTATCAATGAGTTGATCTATTTTCAGGATGTTTGCAGAGACCATGGGACTAGAAACATGCTTACCTAAGGAGGGAACCCAAATATCCTTCTATATGTGGATATCTCTACCATTTGCAGTTTCCCAAAAATAATGTTGTTTAACTATAGCTAAACCTTCACAAACACATATACAGATCCAACTACCATTTTCACTAACCTCATCAGACAGAGGGTTATAATTAGGAAAGTATTTGTGTTTTAAGATTTAAAACCAAAGATCCTGGTCATCTGGTAGAAATCTCCAAGCTAATTTAGTCAACAAAGAAATGTTGAACATAACAGATTGTATTGTATTTAAGCTACCTCTATGTTAATAATCAGCAACAACTGACCATTTCTTGAAATAAATACCCCCAGGATTATTGTATTTATGCCACCAGAATTTTCTTTGAATAAAACATATTCTGTCAGTAATTTTCTTTGGCATGGTAAACACAAATATTTGATGGGTATCAAGGGAACCTAAAACAGTATGGCAAATGACACTAGAAAATTTGTTAAATATTTTTTTTGATTTCCACATAAACAGTCTAGCATCATACTTATCAAGAATACCACCAAAAAACTGATCTTTATTAGTTTGTAACAGGAGAGGACTCCAAGATACTTATCTTGAAGTCTCATTTTCTTGATATTGAGAACGTTGGTGATAACATTTATATCCTGATTACAAGTTTTTGGACTAAAAGCTAGCCCATATTTGTCAAAATTGATAGCCTGTTCAGAGGCTTTACTAAAACTATCTAGGATGGGATTTTAAATGTCTTACCTCCTTAGGATTATCTTTAGTGAAAATCAAGATGTCATCTGCAAAACAAAACAAACAAACAAACAAACAAAACAAAACAAAAAAAAAAAACATGTAAGAGACAGAGAACTACTTTTAAAAACCTTAATACCTTTAATAAGATTATTAGCTTCAGCTTGTATAAGTGCTCTAGACAGCACATCCATACCCAAGATAACAAGGTAACGGAGAAAACGGATCCTCTTGTTTTAATCCTCTACTTGGTTGAAAGAGGTTTCTGGAGATCCATTAAGCATAACAGAAGTAGTAATTGTAGAAGCATATTGCATATTTATTTGGCAAAAATCATCATGAAAACCAAGACATTTCATACAATCATTCGAAAAAGTTCCCTCAATCAGGTCAAAAACTTACTCATGTCAAGTTTAATATCCATTAATCCCTTCTTAGATTTATGTTTTCTCATAATATCAACCAGTTCATTGGAAATCACTATATGACCATGAGCCTATTCTTGTCAAAGCTTCTTGATAATGGAATATGATTTTGCTTAACATGGGTTTGAGTGTACTTTAAATGTGATCTTATAAGCTGCGTTACACAGACTTATAGGCCTAAAATCACCAGCATGTTTAGGGCAATTAATCTTAGGTATCAAGGATAAAACACTATTATGATTCTCGTTAAGCATATACTTTACTTACTGTGAAAGAAAAATTGCACCATTTTGACAGTATCTCCACCAAAAGACTAGAAAATGATATATTTGAATTATTTAAAGATACATAAAGTATCGTTACAAAGAGTACTTATATATATTATTGACCAAGGACTATACAACACGTTTAAAAAGAATACGAGACACCGACATACCCGCTATACAAGTTAATACTACACTCATACAATACGATAAATGAAAACATTAAACTGAACTCTTATACTCCCCATCAAGCTCAGTGTGCATGAGCTTGAAAACCAAAGTAAGAAATAATCTGAACTCAAACCTTTGGTAAGGCTGAGTCTAATGGTGTCCAAGATCTAAGATTTGGACTGTTCAAGTATCGCTCACTATTTGCTTGATTCCCAGAGTCTATTTCAGTTTTCTTGGATGTGAGATGGAAGAAATCCTGGCACGCCATTAGGAATGGCGTATCAAAAAAGCATCATACGCCATTAGGAATGGCGTACCAGCGAATATTCCAAGATTATATTCTCCGGAACGCCCTTAGGAATAGCGTGCCACGGTAATACAAATGGCGTATATCCAATACGCCATTACAAATGGCATCCCAGTTTTATATTTGTTTGACCTTTTTTTACGACACTCCGTTTACACCCTTATGTTATACCACACTCTCTTCGTGTATATTTTCTCACAGTGATTGCTGGTTAAACATACACCATTACGAATAAAGTGATATTGACCTTGGGGATACATGGATGGAATTATTACATATTTCTAAACGATTATTTAATCCTAAACTTAGATAAATTTCGCCAAAAGCGCGGCAACACATAGCATGTGCGACAATTCTTTAAACCGTTATGTGGCCATAACGGACGAGTTTTGTCTCGTGAGGGTTACATAGAGGTATAACCACAAAACCATTAGTATCATGTCTTTGATGCGGTTGTTTTAATCTTCCTCTCCATCTTGAGGAGGATTTGGTGGTGGTTGTATCGTGTTTAGTTCCAGGAAGTTAGCCTTCATGATTAAGTAGCATTGGTAAAACATGAATTCTTTTCCTGTATCCCGAGCGTATTTCTTATTTGCATATCGCTCCTACACAAAAAAAAAAGTCATAAGTTGGTTAGTGTTTTTGGTGAAGAATACGACCAAGCGGTCGGAGTAAAAAGATAAACTACTTACAAGCCTCTCAACTGTCCATAGAGGAGATCGGTTCTGTGCAATATAAATTTCCTTTTGGTAACGTACGTAAACCCTCACCCCTTTTTTATTACTCCGAGCCTACCCTTTATAGCTGCCGATGTTCTTTGATGAATATTTGTGAATTGTTGTCTGTAATTTTCGAATATGCGGTTCCAAACCGTATTAGCCGGAACCAAATGATGGTCAACCTCGGGAAGGGTGACAACACTTGCCTACGCATTTGTGATTGGAACATCCTATTCGACAGTATACCGATCCATTATAATAAGTGTGTTGTGCTTGCCGGATAGAAGTGACGAGAAGAACCAATATTCCCGAAGAAGATGTAACTGGATGGATCTGAATATCTTATGTTTTGCACTATAATTTTGGTGGACCAATAAGTATTTTTATAAAGGACCTTCTGTAAAAGTCCTTTCATGTAGCGATGACGTGTAAGGATTATCTTGTTTTTCAAGTTGGTTGAGAAACCCAATAAAAAACCCCGACATGTGAGACACTTTAAATCACTTCCTTGATTTATCATTCACAGTTTACCTTGTCGGAATAAGTAAATGAGGAAAAAAAATAATAGGATACAACGTCTAGTAAGAATTTAAGCGATTTGAAACATAATTTAATTTAGTGGTTTCCTTTAGCCCCCCAGATCATAAGCTACAATATCTGAATTTGATTTCGCTGAAGATCTTGTAATAATGAAAATATGGGTGGAACAATTTAACAGTGAAGCCTATAGACGAGAAAGCGTAAGTGAAGAATTTTTTGGTTAGGGTATTTCATTGTTACAAGGAGGAGTATGGAGCGAGAAGGGGAAGAACATTAAACCACATAAAGGATATGTGCAGATTAATCAAATCTGAACTTTCTAGCCTTCGTTTCCAACACAAACGCGCATTCAATAACCACCCTAATCCCAAGGATATGACCTAATCGACACTGGTAAATGTTTAAACCATTTCTTTATAGCGATTTAAACTTGATAAAAATGGATTAATAGTTTACATTTCAATGTTGCAGGAGTTACTGGCAAACACTACACCAAATCCAGGTTTTTGTCACAGGGCATATCTGTTACTGATTAAATTTGTAACACATATACGCCGTTCTTAAACATTTGTGATATTAATTGTTGTAATTTGTTGCAACGGTTTTTTCTGTGACAATTATTTTTAAAGTCACACTTTTCAACCGTTACACAATTAAACAAGAAGCGATTGACCTAATTTTAAGGAGGCGACACGTGTCTAATTTTGTCACAATAATTCGAGCAGGTTATAGGTGTGAGTGTATTTTACAACGATTGAGAGAGGACACGTGTCCCTTTTTGTGACGGTTACAATAACACTGTAAGTGTTACCTATTGCTTGTAACAAATCTTTGTTGACACGTGTCGTCCTCTTAACGATGACACTTGAGATGATGACACATGTTTTCTTTAGCTAACACTTTTTGTTACAATTTTTTACGTGACAATTCTTTAAATTACAATTAAAAAAATGGACAGTCCAGGTCCATTATTACGGGCTTGGACTTCCGGTTTACGAGCCTGCAACACAATTCATCCAAACACAGCTCCGCAATACAATGAAATACACGCCTTTGTAATTTCTCGATCCGCAAACTATCCGCATTTTAACACTCATACATACATTCTTTGAAACACAAGTACAAAAGTATGATACTTAACCCGATCCGTCTATTCATTATGATACTAAACCAAAAACAAAAAATTGTTCTATTCATTATGAAATTTAACCAAGCACAATTCAAAGCCAACATTCGTGAGTGCTACGCCCAAATAAAAAACAAGCTTAACTTCTCAATAAATACAAGAAGTTGCAAGAGAATAAAAATATACAAATGAGCCAATATGATTGTCATCATACCATATAACGCGAGCATAGACAAAGTTATCATTTCAAGTAATTCCGAGTGTTGGCATCAAATACGCATGACCTGTCCAGTAATAAAAATTGAACATGTTAATGACACAAGTGTTGGAGTGTTTCATGGGTTGAAAGAGAAGTAGAAAGAAAAACAGAATAAAGAAATATAAAGAACTACATTATCATCGTCAATCTCTCTTCATAAACTCCAAATTACTGACTTAGCTATATAAAGCAAATCATAGACTAAGTTGCATTTCACTTCCCACGAATACCACTTCCTAAAGTGTAGGCAAACGAGACTCATCATTAACACCTATGGTTCATCGTCATGTCCTGTAAACGAGAAAGACTAAAACTAATTCAACACTTGGTTGTACATATAGCGGGAACAATATGGTGGTTATAGGTAGTTAATGGACAAAGAAAATAAGACAAGAAACTAACTACCGTGGAGATAGAAACTATTCAGGGGAGCTTATTCTAGTTCAGGATCACATGGTGTCTACAACAAATCTTTACAAACAACCACAGTCTAATATATTTAGCTTGATATATAAAATTGAAATAAGTAACACTGAGTCTATGATCACCTTATCTGCCACAAACATTAACAAAGAAATCATCCTAGGGTACAAATTTGACACTGGGAACCTACGAAAAAGAACACGCTTCAAGAGTACCACAATTATATTATCAAACATGAAAGAGCTTGATAAAAGGATGCCTAGTGAGGAATAAGACCTTCGAATGGCCATTGAGTGTAGACAAAATCTGCCCAGATGTGCGGTCGAAAACAATAGCATTTGTGTCAACCCCTCCTAGGTTGCAATGATATCTGCTAGTCAATAAAGGGGATGATCGAAAGTTTGGACTCATAACTACATGAGGATTCCAAAAGTAGAGGCTAGTGAAATGAATGTAACATTATGTAAGGTCCAAAAATGACATGGCACTACGGCAACTTATAGTTGTACCTTGGATGGATGTATATCAACGAACAAAATGCCAGGTCCTTTAGTTTTGTGAAGGGATGGTGGAAAAGGGTGTACCTCTCAAGGGCATCGACAGGAGCCAATGTGGAAGGAATATGGAAACAAACAAAACAAACAATTAATAGTGTGAAAGCGGGATAGTGAACTTCTAAATACGCCTTTTGAAGCAAAACAATCTGGAGTCTTGCTAAGAACATTGAAATCAATACCTAGCATTTTTAAAATTTCTTTGTGGTAGTAAAGGAAGTGCATCTGAAATAGTTAACATCAGGATACTATATTTATTAAACAGTAAAGGAAAAACAAAAAAAAAACTACTATAGAAGTAATGGATGCTTACATTTGTTGACGACAAGGCAACTCACTCGATCCAGTGATCTTATATTCGAATTTGAGGGACTAACCTTAACCCTTACATTTTTAAGGGTTCACTTATCCTGTCAACAATAAAACATACACCAAGTTTGAAGAAAAATTATGTTTACCTTGTCCCGTTAATTTGGTTTGGATGATTCACATTTTGGTTGCCCAATAAAAAATCAATTACAGTTCCTGGCCATATTATCATCGTAGTAGACACATACGGATAAATTCGAAGTGATTAAAATGAGCCCCAATAATACATTCGATTTGCAGCACCAAGAGAATAAGGAATGCTTACCAATATTCAAAGATAATCCACCTTGAGTGGTCCTAAAACTGGAATGACAACCTCTACATCCATGGACTCCACCACCCATATCAACAAAGTTCGGTGGCTCATTGTGGAAGAACGATCGACGGACAAGTAGACAACCCCTGCAATTAAGCAAAGCATCGGATGAAACACTTGTATAGCAAACACAAAACCGCTTAAAAATTAGATAAAAAGATTCACTTACTTGTCTTGCTTTGCATCTTGTCGTAAGACTATATCTAAAACTCCAAGTGCTTCTTGTGAGTTTCGGTTTGACCACGTAATGCATTTGCTATGGCCTGCATAGGGATCTTGGCAAACAAAACTTATCTCTACCTTGAAACTCTTTGTCCGGCAAGGACGCCTAGACCTTGGACTACCTCTGTCACCAGATTCATTCTCATTCCCATTAGCGGCGAGTTCTAAATTAGGAGACTTGAAATAATAATAATGCAACGAGAATGAAGAGAGAACAATTTACCATGATCCAAAGATTACATAAAAGAATACCTGTTTGATGAGGCCTCTTCAAGCACAACAATGAAATCAAGTTTTTAGTAATTAGACTCTTTTCCGGATCATAAAAAAATGGTTCCCACCAACTCGGTATCATAGGCCTCTTTCACTCGATCTATCACTTTCCTACCAATGCCTTTTCCATCCACGAAGTCGACCATCTTCTTAAAACAGGGTAACTGAACCACAAAAAACGAGGAGCAGTCATTATGGGCTTTAATTTCAAAGCACATTCGACATAGAATATGCAAATACATACAAAGTACTAGTGGTAGAGAAATCCCAAATGAACTCAAAAAGGAAGAAAATAAACCTAACGAGAAGAGGTGCAAGGACATTACCAAACCCTTCTCCGCATTTTCTTTTCTGAAATATCGAAAATACACGAGCACGAGAAACAGATCAATTTAGCACATTCATTACAATACTAAGTGGGATAGTCACATTCGGCTACGGAAATATACCAACAATTGCTTCTTGGATACCATCAGTCACTTCTTTGAAACCCTTGATTCAAAAATCAGATCCAACAAAAAAAAAAAACTAATGAAAAGCATGTACGACTTGAGAAAATCGAGATCAATAATCACCCATAAAGATCATCTGGGTTGTGCCAAACAAAATCAACAAAATCTAAAACCCTCGATTCATAAAATTTGAATACCATAAAATAAAAAAATCAGTAATGAAAAACAACCTTCAAAAATTAACAACACAGTAACAGCAATCGACCTTAAAGATAATCTGGGTTGTGCCAAAAAATCAAAAAAAAAAAATGAAACCCTCGATTCAAAAAATTAGATCCAAACGAAAACAGTAAAAGAAAACAAACAAACGAAGATTATGAAATTAGAGAAATGGGTTTTACTCTCCATCTTGATTTCGAGATTGACCTGAAGAGATTTGATGGGGAAAAGAAGATGTCTATCGAAACCCTTAAAAATTAAAAACCCAAACGTTGATCTAAGTAAGTATTACGTACGAGAGATAGTGAGAGTGAAGGTATTCGGTGGTGGTGATTCTTGGATTAGAGAATGGATGAAGGTGGATGAGTTTTTCGAGTTAGGGTTTTATTCTTTTGGAGGCGGAACATTAGATCGAAGGAGAAGAGGAAAGTGAAAATGAAAATGAAGTGAGAGAAAAAAAAAGATGTTTTATCTAAAAGGCTTATGCCCGCTAAAAAAGTATGCTAATCTAATCCCAAGCCAAGTGAGTGAGGAATTTGTGTTTCTGGACGGTAGAGATTTGGTTTAGGATTGTCATACGGATCAAGGCAAGTGAGTGAGGAACGTGTGTTTTTGTGCTAGACTAAATTTGTGCGTTCGGCTTATTATTCCTTAGTCCCTATTAAATAGGCGGAGTTTTGAAAAATTTAGTCCCATTAGATAGGCGGATTATCAATTCCTAGATGGGTTTTTCCATACATTACCCTTATTTATTATAGGTAGTTATCACAATAATTAAGTTAATATTTAAGTTAATAATTAAGTTAGATAGGCGGATTATCAATTCCTAGATGGGTTTTTCCATACATTACCCTTATTTTCCATACATTACCCAAGTTTCTCATTCCTATGAACTGAAGTTGTGAAATATCATAATTTTAAACTCAGGTTGCCAGGTTACTAGAGATAGATACGAGTTTCTCATTTCGATGAACTGAAGTGGTCAAATATCAAAATTTACAAACTCAGGTTGCCATATTACTAGAAATAGACCCAAGTTTCTCAATCCGATGAACTGAAGTTGTCAAATATCAGAATTTACAAACTCAGGTTGCCAAATTACTAGAGATAGACCCGAGTTTCTCAATCCGATGAACTGAAGTTGTCAAATATCAGAATTTGCAAACTCAGGTTGACAGCTTACTAGAGATAGACCCGAGTTCTCAATCCGATGAACTGAAGTTGTCAGATATCAGAATTTACAAACTCAGGTTGCCAGATTACTAGAGATAGACCCGAGTTTCTCAATCCGATGAACTGAAGTTGTGAAATATCAGAATTTACAAACTCAAGTTGCCAGATTACTAGAGATAGACCCGAGTTTCTCAATCCGATGAATTAAAGTTGTGAAATATCTGAATTTACAAACTCATTTACAGGTAAGATTTCTTCGAGATATTCTACGAAACCTTTAAAAAAAAATATTATTTCTGCATATTGTATGCGTACCAGGATCCGAGATCGAAACCTGGCCGCGAGTTGACTACTCTAAGTCAGAAACTTGGTAAGAATGACGAATCCATCCATTTACAGGTAAGATTCCTTCAAGATATTCTACGAAACCTTAAAAAAACCCTAATTCTGTATATTGCATGTGTACCAGGATCCGAGATTGAAACCTGGCCGCGAGTTGACTACTCTAAGTCAGAAACTCGGTAAGAACGACGAATCCATCCATTTACAGGTAAGATTCTTTCGAGATATTCTACGAAACCTTAAAAAAACCTTATTTCTGCATATTGTATGCGTACAAGGATCCGAGATCGAAACCTGGCCGCGAGTTGACTACTATAAGTAAGAAATTCGGTAAGAACGACGAATCCATCCACTTACAGGTAAGATTCCTTCGAGATATTCTACGAAACCTTAAAAAAACCCTATTTCTGCATATTGTATGCGTACCGGGATCCGAGATCGAAACCTGGCCACGAGTTGACTACTCTAAGTCAGAAACTTGGTAAGAATGACGAATCCATCCATTTACAGGTAAGATTCCTTCGAGATATTCTACGAAACCTTAAAAAACCCTATTTCGCAAGATATTGTATGCGTACCGGGGATCCGAGATCGAAACCCTCGGCCGCGAGTTGACTACTATAAGTCGAAATTGGTAAGAACGATTTAATCCATCCATTCTGGGTAAGATTCCTTCGAGATATTCTACGAAACCTTAAAAAATCCTATTTATGCAAATATGTATGCGTACCAGGATCCGAGATCGAAACCTGGCCGCGAGTTGACTACTCTAAGTCAGAAACTTGGTAAGAATGACAAATCCATCCATTTACAGGTAAGATTCCTTCGAGATATTCTACGAAACCTTAAAAAAACACTATTTCGCATATTGTATGCGTTTCGGGATCCGAGATCGAAACTTGACCGCGAGTTGACTACTCTAAGTCAGAAACTTGGTAAGAACGATGAATCCATCCATTTTCAGGTAAGATTCCTTCGAGATATTCTACGAAACCTTAAACAAACCCTATTTATGCATATTGTATGCATACCAGGCTCCGAGATAGAAAACCGCCGCGAGTTGACTACTCTAAGTCGAAACTTCGTAAGAACGACTTAATCCATCCATTTACAGGTAAGATTCCTTCGGAATATTCTACGAAACCATAAAGAAACCCTATTTCTGCATATTGTATGCAAACCAGGCTCCGTGATCGAAACCCGACCGCGAGTTGACTACTCTAAGTTAGAAACTTGGTAAGAACGACGAATCCATCCATTTCTGTGTCACGAAACCTTAAACAAACCCTATTTTTGCATATTGCATGCAAACCATGCTCCGAGATCGAAAGCTGGATGCGAGTTGACTACTCTAAGTCAGAAACTTGGTAAGAACGACGAATCCATCCATTTACAGGTAAGATTTCTTCGAGATATTCTACGAAACCTTAAAAAAACACTATTTTACGCATATTGTATGCGTACAGGATCCGAGATCGAAACCTGGCCGCGAGTTGACTACTCTAAGTCATAAACTTGGTAAGAATGACGAATCCATCAATTTACAGGTAAGACTCCTTCAAGATATTCTACGAAACCTTAAAAAAAACCTATTTATGTATATTGTATGCGTACCAGGATCCGAGATCGAAAACTGGCCGCGAGTTGACTACTCTAAGTCATAAATTCGGTAAGAACGACGAATTCATCCATTTACAGGTAAGATTTCTTCGGTAACAACCCAGGTTCAAAGATTACTAGAGTTAGACCTGAGTTTCTCATTCAAGAACGGAGAAGAAATATATCAGATTCGAACATCCCAGCCTCAAAGATTACTAGAGTTAGACCTGAGTTTCTCGTTCGGATGAACTGGTGACCAAATATATCATATTTGAACATCACGGGTTCAAATATTACTAGAGTTAGACTTGAGTTTCTCGTTCGGATGAAGTAGAGACGAAATATATTAGATTTGAACAACACGGGTTCATAGATTACTAGAGTTAGACCTGAGTTTCTCTTTCGGATGAACTGGTGACCAAATATATCATATTTGAATATCACGGGTTCAAAGGTTACTAGAGTTAGACCTGAGTTTCTCTTTCGGATGAACTGGTGACCAAATATATTATATTTGAACATCATGGGTTCAAAGGTTACTAGAGTTAGACCTTAGTTTCTCGTTCGGATGAACTGGAGACTAAATATATCAGATTTGAACTTGACCATATTACCCTTAGTGGAAATAAGTGCAATAAATATTATGGTGATTGTGAAAATGACTAGACTACCCTTTTGAACAACACGGGTTCATAGATTACTAGAGTTAGACCTGAGTTTCTCTTTCGGATGAACTGGAACCAAATGTATCATAATTGAACATCATAGGTTCAAAGATTACTAAAGTTAGACCTGGGTTTCTCGTTCGGGTGAACTGGAGACGAAATATATCATAATTGAACATCACGGGTTCAAATATTACTGGAAGTAGAGCTGAGTTTCTCTTTCGGATGAACTGCAGCCGAAATATATCATAATTGAACATCACAGGTTCAAAAATTACTAAAGTTAGACCTGAGTTTCTCGTTCGGGTGAACTGGAGACGAAATATATCATAATTGTACATCACAGGTTCATATATAGATTACTAAAGTTAGACCTGAGTTTCTCGTTCGGATGAACTGGAGAGGAAATATATCATAATTGAACATCACGGGTTCAAATATTACAATGATTAGACACGAGTTTCTCGTTTCGGATGAAGCGAGGACGAAATATATCGAAATTGAACATCACATGTTCAAATATTACTAGAGGTAAAGCGAGTTTCTCTTTCGGATGAACCGGAGACGAAATATATCGAATTGAACATCACGGGTTCAAATATATCGGATAAAGCTTGTGAAAATGACCATATTATCCTTATTGGAAAAGTGCAATAAATATTATGGAGACTGTGAAAATGACCATACTACCCTTATCGGAAATAAGTAAATTATTCATAGAGACCGTGAAAATGACCATATTACCCTTATTGGAAAAAAGTGCAATAAATATTATGGAGAATGTGAAAATGACGATACTACCCTTATCAAAAATAAGTAAAGTAATTCTTATAGACTGTGAAAATGACCATATTACCCTTATTGGAAAAAATGCAATAAATATTATGTAGACTGTGAAAATGACCATACTACCCTTATCAGAAATAAGTAAAGTAATTCTAATAGACTGTGAAAATGACCCTATTACCCTTATTGAAAAAAAGTGCAATAAATATTATGGAGACTATGGAAATGACGACACTACCCTTATCGGAAATGAGTAAAGTAATTCTTACAGACTGTGAAAATGACCATATTACCCTTATTGGAAAAAAGTGCAATTAATATTATGGAGACTGTGAAAATGACCATACTACCCTTATCAAAAATAAGTAAAGTAATTCTTACATGATGTGAAAATGACCATATTACCCTTATTGAAAAAAAGTGCAATAAATAAATATTATGGAGACTGTGAAAATGACCATACTACCCTTATCGGAAATGAGTAAAGTAATTCTTACAGACTGTGAAAATGACCATATTACCCTTATTGGAAAAAAATGCAATAAATATTATGGAGACTGTGAAAATTACCATACTACCCTTATCGAAAATAAGTAAAGTAAATGTTACAGATGGTGAAAATGACCATATTACCCTTATTGGAAATAAGTGCTATAAATATTATGGAGATGTGAAAATGACCATACTACCTTTATCGGAAATAAGTAAAGTAATTCTTACATCATGAATATGACCATATTACCCTTATTGGAAAAAAAGTGCAATAAATATTATGGAGACAGTGAAAATGACCATAGTACCATTATCGGAAATAAGTAAAGTAATTCTTACAGGACAATGAAAATGACCATATTACCCTTATTAGAAAAAAAGTGCAATAAATATTATGGAGATCGTGAAAATGACCATACTACCCTTATCGAAATAAATAAAGTAATGTTAAAGACGATGAAAATGACATATTACCTTATTGAAAAAAGTGCAATAAATATTATGGAGACTGTGAAAATGACCATACTACCACTTATCGGAAATAAGTAAAAGGGTAAAATGGTCATTTTCATAGTTTGTAATATTTACTTTACTTATTTCTGATAAGGGTAGTTTGGTCATTTTCACAATCTCTATTACATTTATTAACCTTATTTCCAGTAAGGGTAAAATGGTCATTTTCACTGACTATAATATTTACTTGACTTATTTTTGATAAGGGCAGTTTGGTCATTTTATAGTTTCCATGATGTTTATTGCATTAATTTCTAGTAAAGGGTAATATGGTCATTCTCACGAAACGAAATATTAACTTTACTTATTTTTAATAAGGGTAGTGCAGTCATTTTCACATTCTAAATAATATTTATTTAAGCTAATTTCAGTAAAGGGTAATATTGTCATTTTCACGATCTGTAATATTTACTTTACTTATTTCCAATAAGGGTAGTCCGGTCATTTTCCATGTCTCCATAATATTTATTGCATATGTTTCCAATAAGGGTAAAGTGGTCATTTTCATAGTCACGTAATATTACTTTACTTATTTTTGATAAGGTTAGTTTGGTAATTTTCATAGTCTCCATGATATTTATTGCACTTATTTCGAGAAGGGTAATATGGTCATTTTAGTCTGTAATATTTACTTTACTTATTTTTGATAAGGGTAGTTTGGTCATTGTCATTGTCTCCATGATATTTATTGTATTTATTTCGGTAAAGGGTAATATGGTCATTTTCACGATCTATAATATTTTACTTTACTTATTTTTGCGATAAGGGTAGTCTGGTCATTTTCATAGTCTCCAGAATATTTATTACACTTATTTCCAGTAAGGGTAAAATAGTCATTTCCATAGTATGTAATATTTACCTTACTTATTTCTAATAAGGGTAGTTTGGTCATTTCCATAGTCTCCATGATATTTATTGCACTTATTTCTTGTAAGTGTAATATAGTCATTTTCATAGTCTCCATGATATTTATTGCACTTATTTCTAGTAAGGGTAATATGGTCATTTTCACGATAAGAAGGGTAATATGGTCGTTTTCAAAATGTGTAATATTTCCTTTACTTATTTTCGATAAGGGTAGTTTGGTCATTTCCACGATCTCCATTATTTCTAGTAAGGGTAAGATGGTCATTTTCACGATGCAGTAATATTTTCTTTACTTATTTCTTATAAGGGTTGTATGGTTATTTTCATAGTCTGTAATATTTACTTTACTTATTTCGATAAGGGTAGTCTGGTCATTTTCACAGTTTCCACAAATATTTATTGCACTAATTTCATTAAGGGTAATATGGTCATTTTCACAGTATGTAATATTTACTTCACTTATTTCTTATAAGGGTAATCTGGTCATTTTAACAGTCTGCATAATATTTTGTTGCACTTTTTTCCATTAAGGGTAATATGGTAATTTTAACAGTTTGTAATATTTACTTTACTTATTTAGATAAGGGTAGTCCGGTCATTTTCACAATCTTGAGAATTTTTATTACAGTTATTAGATAAGGGTGTCTGGTAATTTTCATAGTCTTGGAAGAAGCGAGATATGTCAAAGTCAAATTTTTATAAAGTCATGACTTGTTGACTTGGTCTTGATCATGTTTTCTAATATTAAGAAAATTAAAAGAAAAAGAAAAATATATTTTGATTTATAGAAATGAAATAGAATTGTTAGTTTGTACAAATGTGGGAAAATTAGTGACAAGTAAAATTCAAAGTGTTATAATTTTGGGGTTGTTTTAGATGTTGTGAAATATTTGGGTGGAATTATCACTTTGAATTATAATTGTGATTGTCTGTAAAATTGTCAACAAATATTATTGTGACTAATAAAAGAATTTAATATTCCTAATTATTATCACGAATACAAAATTTAATAATGATTATAACTGTTGCAGGACTTATCACAGGTGTATCTGTGACTGAAAAATAAACTGTGACAGGTTGCACTGTTACAAAATCCTGGTTTTGGTGTAGTGAAAAGAGGGGTACCGCCGAGATAATGGGGTGGATTTTCCTCATAATGAAGTTTTTAAATTTATGAAAACCAAGTATCGGGTGGACCTTCTAACGGAACTCAAAAGTAATCTTAATGGAGTTCCTGATGAATGGGAAGGTACTTATTAGGTTTTACATAAGATTTTGTGGGTAAATCTGTTCTCAACCTTCATGAGACAACACTCGTCCGTTTGAGACACCTTACGGTTTAAAGGCTTGTTGCACGTGCTAAGTGTAACCGTGATTCCTACAAAAGTGAGTTAGGTTTTGAATTATGATTTCTAATGTACTAAGATGTTATAATAAAATTTGTCATTATAAAATGTGTTCATTACCTCATTGCAAGAAGGAAAAAAACACAATACGTAAGACCACACTTAACATCATAAGCATCTGTTAACCAAACTAAAACACACAATAAAACATAAAAACCCAATGGAAGAACTGTAGCATAACGAGACCTATTATGGTGCGCGCCTATACAACCTACTCGGATTGTACTCGTCGAGGGCGTCCTTCATAAGGAAGTAGCATTCGTAAAATACGAACAAGGCGTCCGTTTTTTCAAGGAAATATGCTTTGGTCGAGTTTTCTGCATGAAGTGAACAAACAATCAAATGATAGAGTATGTTTGTTAAAAACAAGTATTTAATAACTACAATTACTTAAATATCCATATCCAGGTGTAATGAGTCTTTGGTGGAACGTATATAGTTAGTCCGCTTGGAGGCTAACATACAATTTCACATCCTTTTTTATACTCCCAACCCTGATCCTTATGGCTCGCTTCGATCTACGGTTTGGATTCGAAAATTTTTCTACAAAATGGTTATGGACCAGATGACATATTTATTTATTTTTTATTTTATTTTATTTTTTTTTTTTGGGGGGGGGGTCTATCAACCCCTTCCATAACCTGAGATGTCAATACACTAACCCATGCAGCACGATTGCGATATCTTCCTCAACGGTGAATCCAGCATCCATTTGGAAAAATTAGTATAAAATAATAGAAAAAAATAATTAAATAAGATGTTTAAGATTGTGTATTCCATTTTGGTACACGGGACTCTATTTATAGGAAAAAAAAAGAGATGTGTTGTCCCTACGAGACACTCATCACGGGTGTGCAATCTCATTCAATGTTAGTGTTTTAGAAAAGGTGCTAGATGTCTCCCCACTAGATGAGTGTCATCGACCTGTCTTTCGGAATAGGAACTCTTTTGTCCATATGAACTTAAATTATTATTTTGAATAGGTGGACCACACTTTACCACCGGCACTAGTCCAAGTGACCACCGATACAAATAGATGCCGGAGGACCAACAAAAACAATTTAACTTGAAATATTATAAATATACGTCATTGTCGTCGACCGCGATTACACGTGTAACAATCCTTTCAACCATTAGGCGACCCTCTTTGGACGAGTTTAGTCTCGTGAGGGTTTACAAAGAGGTGTACCCACAAAACCTATAGAGAAGGTGTTCTTTGTCTTAATCTTGGCTCCATATTGTATATTGTATTCTTGGGACGATGAAAGATCTCGGGATTATACTCCCCCACCGAATTGCGTCTTTAGAATCTCGAAAACATTTGCTGCATGTGTCCATCTTTGTCCTTCCTCTTCATATGCAATTTGTCTTAGACGGTACTGGGTGAAATTCATTTATTGTGTTAGTTTAGTGATAGTGTCTCCAAAAATATTGTAAATAATTATTGTTTAATAAACTTACAACCGTTGCAACGTTATAACCCCCAGCAACCATTCCCAGGCAATGATCTCTCACATAACCCACGTATCTCTTTACCATTCTTTTCAAGTTTGAGGTTCTTTGCTGTATGGACTTTAAATTTCTTGCAGTGTAGTCGTCAATTGCTGCTCTAAATTCTGCTAGTATGCGGGCCCAAAATACCATCCCGTCCATCTCTTTGTCCATTAGAGGATCACTAGAAACCGAACAATAAGTACGAATTAAATCGACATCCTCGGCAGTTGAATATCCAGGCATATTGTGGTAAGTAAAAGCAGAAATTAGGGTATGAAAAAATAAAAGAGGAGATAACGAAACTAAGAGTAGTTGAGGGTGTTTGAGTTAGGCTGAATACCCAAACTATTTATAGAGGGTCTATTTATGTGATTGATAACAAACCTTTTTTCCACAATTGGTGGAAAGGAAACCCTTGCTTAATCCAAAAGACAATCACTGCTCAAAAACACCCAAAACGTTTTTCAAAGGTTGGTTACTGTTACCAGACAAACCTTACTTTTTAACGAATACCAACCTGAGTTTTAAATTTTCAAACTTGTCATTACCCCATCAATTAAACACTACAACCTAAAGTGGGTGTCAGAATCACGTGGTTAGGGAAATGGAGTAAAGAAAAATAAAAACTCCACAAATTTGAAGATTCGTAACAAGATACGTGGGTACAATACTCAACTAACTATCTTTGGACAAACCAAAAACAAAAAAACAAAAAAAAATCATTGTCAATAATGCATGGAAAAATACAAGGCAAATATGTCCTTTTCACATGACACATCAACAATTATTCAACCAAAAAAATTACATTGGGTCATTACCACACACATTCACAAATTAAAAACCACAACCATAAAAAATACGGAAACATTATAAATCTATGTCATTTTCGTCTAACCCGCGATTACACTTAGCCCGTGTAACAATCCTTTCAACCATTAGGCGACCCTACTGGACGAGTTTAGTCTCGTGAGGGTTTACAAAGAGGTGTACCCACAAAACCTGTGATGGAGGTGGTGATGTTTTTATATCTTGCCTCCATTTTGCGGAGGAGGAATATTAGCTAGTTGTTCAAAGATCTCTGGATCATACACCAATGGAAAGTGTAGTTTCAGTACATGAAAGACCGCATCATGTCTCCATCTAAAGGGGTGTTGTCGATCATCTTCATAATCTCTTCTACCTTGGTCGTACTGGATTTAAATTTATAACAGGTGTTAATACGAGGTTTTCATTAACATAAAAAAAATAATTAATAATTTTAAATTATACTCACCGCGCGTTCATTGTCCCATCCATTGGGTAAGTTCATAAAATAATGCCTAACAAAACCTACATATCTTCTCACTTCTCTATCGAACATCCTAATCCTCAGCTGCAATGAATTGTTATTCCTAACCGTCTCACCTTGCCATGTGTTTCTGTATTCTACTCTAACCTGGTCCCAAAAGGCAACACTTTCTTGGTCGTTTCCAACTTGTGGATCTAATCTAATAAATTACACCATGCACCAAAAAAAGTGCAACATCCTCATTGCAAGAAAATCTAGTTATTCTTTTTTAATCAGTAAACAAATTGATAAAATAAAGATTATATTTTAGCAGGAGATAAAACAGATGGTTTGTTGTGCGTTTAATTTTAGATGAATGAGACTCTATTTACAAAGTTCATATTAATTGGCCTTTGGTGAAAAGAAGGATCACGTAGGGGACACCTATATTCAATTTTTTTCAACCAATGGTAGTCCACAAACGTACACTCTTTATAAAGTCTATAAAGAATGAAATGATGATAATTATCACAAGTACCCATCACTCATAAATGAAAAAAAAAAAACATTTGTAGCACTTAAAAAAATAACCAACTAGTTGGGTTGGACACACCACCAATTTATTATAAGTTTTTTCGGATTCTCATAGCGATTGACAAAAAAAAAAAAAAAAACAAGGAAGGAAGGGTACATGATACAATCTAAAGCTATGTCGTTGTCGCCTGACCCGCGATTACACTTAGCCCGTATAACAAGCCTTTCAACCCTTAAGTGACCCCTTTGGGACGAGTTTAGTCTCGTGAGGGCTTACAAAGAGGTATACCCACAAAACCAAACTGTTTGATGTCATCAGGCTGCACGACGGGCTAACAATTGGGGGTCCATATAAGAAAAGTTATGCCTCATGCTAAGGTAGAAATTCTGATACATAAATCTCTTTCCCTTCCTTTGGAGGTACAACTGGCGCGCATGTGTATCCTGAAGTACACAAACATATAGTTAGGATCAGTGTGTAAAGAAAAAATTAAATTTAAATGCATGTACACATTTACATCGCTTCACCTACAATCATTTGTTCAGACTACCCTTCGGGAACATTGCGATATATGGGAATCTGTATTGCAACAAAAAAGTTCACCTCCTTCTTTGTGGTGTTGTGATTGCCATTATATCGGTAAACTCCTGCACAACACACATCCAAGACTCCTTAGGTTTCTCATCTGTTAATACATCGGGATCATTCGAAACGTTGCAGTAAGCCCGTGTTAGAGCTTCATCTTCCTGTGATGTGTACCTGGTTGCCATTTCTTTGTAGATACAAATAGGGTAAAACTAGAAAAAATAATAATCAAAGGATAAATGTTATATCCCAATGAAAATATATAATTTTTATTGGCAATTGTTTATAATGGTTTTAAAGATATCAGCCAGCTGACTCAAAGAAGGAACAAACTTAATAACTAGAAATTTGGTGACAATAAGATCTTTAATAAAGTAGTAATCAATTTCCACATGTTTTGTTCTTGCATGGAAGATGGGATTGCAGTCAAGACTAGAAGCACTTTTATTATCACAATAAAGAGAAAATGGTTGATGAAGAAAAATACCTAACTCCTTTAGAAGATAGGATAGCAAAACTAACTCAATTGAAGGCTTTATATTTTGTTCCTGCTGATCTTCTTGAGACTGTTGGTTGTTTCTTAGAAGTCCATGAAACCAAAGAAGTACCTAAGAAAACACAATATCCATATGTACTCTTCCTGGTGTCAGGGCACCTTGCCCAATTGGAATCTAAATAAGCTGGAAGTTTAGACAAGTCAGAAAAACCAAGAGTAATACCAGAACCCATACTGCCTTTCAGAAATCTGAGTATTCTCTTGACCAGTTGAAAGTGTTCAACAGTTGACGGTTGACGCATGAATTGATATACATAACTGATAGCATAAGCTATGTCATGTATTTTCATAGTTAAGTATTGGAAACATCCAACCAAACTTCCGTAAATCAGAGGACTATGAAGTAATTCTCCATCATAAAGAGAACACCTAGCACCATTAGCTACTAGAGTTGAGCTAGGCTTGCAATCAACCATATCAACTTTCTTAAGTAAATCCAATGTGTACTTATTTTGGGTTAATAACATAGTGGAATTGTTCCAATATATTTCTAGTTACTTCAACGCCCAAAAAATAATGCAAGTCACCTAAATCCTTCATCTTGAATTCAGAACTAAGATAAGTAGTAAGAGTTGAAATCAAAGAATTTGAACTCCGTGTTAAAATGATATCATCTACATAGAGACGAAGAAATATCATACCAGCTGAAGGATTAAAAATGAACAGTGAATGATCACACCTAGATTGTTGAAAACCGTATGATGTCAGAGTGGTGCTAAATTTTGAAACCAGGCCCTTGGTGCCTGTTTCAAGCCATAAAGGAACTTCTTTAAGTGACAAACATAATATTCTTTACCAGGTAACTTGAAGACTTCGGGTTGCTCCATAAAAACACATTCATTGAGATTTCCATGTAGAAATGCATTGGATACATCTAATTGCTTAACTGGCCAACCTCTTTACAGAGAAATTGTAAGAGCAATTTTGATTGTTAGTTCTTTAACAACATGACTGTAAGTCTCTGAATAATCCACTCCATTCAACTGATCAGAACCCTTAGCTACTAACCTAGCTTTACACCTTTCAACTGTCCCATATACTTTCATCTTTACTTTATACACCCATTTACACCCAACTATATTCATTCCATGATGATAAGGAACATATATAGTCCCAAGTATCATTATCTCTTAAGGCACTGTGTTACTCCTTCATAGCTTCAACCCAAAATCAGGAAATTTATTTTTCCTAGAGGTTCAAACTTATGATCTGGTGATAATAAAAGAAGAAGTAGGCAGAGGAGTGAGATGATCAATGACATCGGATGAAAAAGACACAGAACTAGAAGTATTTACTGAATTGTCAAGAGGAACATAGATGGATTTGATGGAATAAGGAATTTTAGCCTCATCAAAGATAACATGTCCTTATGTATAAATTTTTCCAGTTGCATTTTCATAACACCTATTGCTCCTTTGTAAAGAGCTATATCCTATGAATGTACATAAAGCATATTTATGATTTAATTTGTCAGCCATGTAAGCACCTAATAAGTAAGGATAGCAACAAGAGCCAAAAACTTTGAGAAAAGAAAAATCAGGTGCTTTTGAAAATAGAACTTCAAAGGGAGAATAAATTGAAGAACTTTTGTTGGTAATATGTTTATAAGAAACGTGGCAGTATGAAAAACATCATACCAAATGAATTTTGGGATATGTGCTTAAAAAAAGAAGAGTAAGACTCAGTGACATGTCTATGTTTTCTCTCAGCAATTCCATTTCGTTGAGAGGTATTGCACAAGATAGTCTTAACGAAATACCATATTGGTCAAGAAAAAACTTGAAAGGACCTTTAGTGAGTTTATAAGGATCTTGAGCAGATAAAGTACTATCAAGTTTTAAAGAGATAAAGATTGCAACATTAGTAAAAGGTAGTCGGAAACTATACAGATCTTGAGTAGATTCATTATTGGAAACAGCGGAATAAACTGAAGCACAAGTGACTAGAGGCATTAATCAAACACAAACTCAAGAGTCGTGAAATCTTGCTATGATGTAACTTTAAAAAGATCAGTCTTAGATGAATTGACCAATAAAAGAAGAAAATATTGAAAATAAGGTTCGAGAAACCAGATCTGAGTAGAAGAAATAACTTCTAATTACTACAATAGATTTGCAATTATGCGATAATTTGATCAATGATCAAAATTGCAATGTGACATGATCAAAGATCTGAGAAGATTGTAGAATATTTTTGAAAATTTGTTGAAGATTTGAGAGAAAGATCTAACCTAATCTGATATCATATAAGATAGTCAGAGTAAAAGACCAGAAAATGATATATTAGAATTATTGAAAAATACAAAAAGTATTGTTACAGAAAAGACTTAAGGTACTGACCAAGGATTATACAACACGTGTAAGAAGAATACAGGACACTGACATACCCGTTATACAAGTTAATACTACCTACACTCATACAATACAATAAGGGCAAACATTAGACTGAACTCTTATACCCTCCAACAAAAATCGAACCAAATCGGTTGGACTTAGATTTTGATCTCCACATTGGAGTATTCTCCTAATATCATAACTTACATGAAAAGGAGTTTGACATTTTGAAGGAAACAACAGGTGGTATTCAGGGGTCGATGTTGGTGTTGCACATAATTGGAACAAAGGAATATCAAACTGTTTTCCATCTCAACGACATGGAACGGACTACATAATTTAGCTATATACTATTAAGTCAAAGTTGATATGTGTCGATTCGCCATTAATTGGTTTGGTAGAGGGCAGGCAGGCACGTTCGCATTAGCATTGTGATTTATGGAGCTCCACTAAGGGAGAATAGATTCTTTTGCCTTGCACACTGTACTTGGTCATAAGGTGCACATAGACTCTCTCAAAGTTTATGTACTTGGCCATGGAAATTAGAGTGTTCACGTTCAAAAAGGCTGAAACAGATGCAATGTAAGATTGGTAATTAATGATCGAATCAATCCATCTCTGATCTCTTCCTTTAGCGTTTAGTTATCTAAAATTATGGCTCCACGGTGTTTCTTATTAATCCAGATCTCTTGCTGGTTAAGTTTAGTATCGTTTGCTGCTGCATTGGAGGGGACGAAGCAAGGTTGCCAAGCAAAATGCGGTAATATTACCGTTCCTTACCCTTTTGGTATAACTCCCGGAGGTGCGGATGACATTCGAGGAGCAGATGGGTGCGCCATTAATGGAGTTGGATATGGCTATAGCGTCAACTGTAATACTTCATATGAACCTCCCAAGCTCTTCATAGGAACAGGTAATGTCGAAGTATTGAGTATATCAGAAACCGAAATGCGCATAAAAAACTTTGTACCTAGTGTATGTAACAGTATGAATGGTGATTTGGGGCAAAATCATTCGGACGTCGCCATAAGCTTCTCCAAGACTCATTTTACATTGTCGGACACAAAGAACAGATTTTTTGTGGTCGGGTGCGACACCGGAGGGATTATTTCAGGGTATGATCAGCTTGGAAAACCCTACTCAAGCAGCTGCCAGTCGTCATGTCAGAACATGGAAAAGGTGAAGGAAGGATCTTGCAATGGCAGTGGCTGTTGCCAGAGTACCATCCCAAAACGGATACAAAATTATAACACAACGGTGACGGTGAATAGCAATACTACTAAGACGTCCTTCTTGTCCTTCGACCCTTGCGTTTTCGCCTTTGTGGCTGAATATGAGCAGTTCAAATTCTCTATAGCATATCTTCTGGCCATGCCCGATGCAAGAGACATCCCGATCGTTCTTAATTGGTCAGTAGGAAATAAAACATGTGAAGAAGCACAAAAGATCCTAGCATGTTTGCATGCAAAGAAAACAGTCGTTGTAGCAATTCAACCAACTGTTCTGGGTATCATTGCACCTGCCTTGAAGGTTACAAGGGAAACCCTTATCTCAGTCCTGGGTGCCAAGGTATGTCTGTATATCTGTCAGTCCTTCGCCATATTTGAGTGTCAGTATGGCGTTATTTTTCTTCTGAGGATTTCTTTTTTCTGACAACAGACATCAATGAGTGTGAGGATGCAAAAAACAATCCTTGCGCAGGTATCTGCATCAACACGAAGGGTAGCTTCAACTGTACTTGCCCAGAAGGCAGTCATGGCGATGGGAGAAAAGACGGGACAGGTTGCACTACCAATATCGTCAAAACCGAAGAATTTCCAATCATAAAAGTTACTCTTGGTACTGCTTCCTTGTTAACCACACTTTTTCATTTTAGTCTATTCCAGGTTTTTCCGCTTTAAGTAGCAATAATGCACGTACTTTCTCCGTCTAGTACTTTTTATGAACTCCTACTATATATGAATGCAGGTATTGGTTTGGGGCTATTGTTTCTGATTATTGCAACTTCTTGGATATACTTGATTATAAGAAAAAGAAAGCTGATCGAAATGAAAGAGAAATTTTTCCAACAAAATGGTGGGTTGATATTAAAACAACAGCTATCGTCGAATGAAGGCGGTGCGGAGACTTCATCAAAGATCTTCACGGCAGAAGAGCTAAAATTAGCAACCAATAATTACGACGAGAATTTGATTCTTGGAAAAGGAGGCTATGGAACCGTTTACAAAGGAACCTTGTCAGATGGCCGGGTAGTTGCCATCAAGAAGTCCAAAATAGTTGATCAGAGTCAAATCGAGCAATTTATAAATGAAGTTGTTATTCTGACTCAGGTTAACCATCGTAACGTGGTGAAACTCTTGGGGTGTTGTCTGGAAACCGAAGTTCCGTTGCTTGTGTATGAATACGTTTCTAACGGAACCCTCTTCGAGCATATTCATTCCGGCGGTGGAGCGCCTTCACTCTCCTGGGAAACCCGTTTGAGGATTGCTGTTGAAACTGCCGGTGCACTTACTTATTTACACTCATCAGCTTCAATACCCATTATTCATAGAGATATCAAGTCTCCCAACATACTTTTAGACGAAAATTACACCGCAAAAGTAGCAGACTTTGGAGGGTCGAGGTTGATTCCTTTGGACCAAACAGAATTATCCACGCTGGTATTGGGGACTTTAGGATATCTGGATCCAGAGTACTTCAACACAAGCCAACTGACAGAGAAGAGCGATGTTTATAGTTTTGGTGTAGTTCTTGTAGAGCTCATGACGGCAGAAATGCCCATTTCTCAAGAGAGATCTGAAAAGCAAATAAATCTTGCTCCCTACTTCATTTCTTTCGTGAAAGAAAATAAATTGTTCCAACTTATTGATCGTCGAATACTCAACGAGGGGACTCCAGAACAGTTCATTGCAGCTGCTGATCTTGCAGTAAGATGCCTTAGCTTCAGCGGTGAAGAAAGGCCAACGATGCGACAAGTAACAACCGAGCTAGAAAGTTTGAGAGGGGCAGAGAAACAAGCTTTGTCTTTTCAACCGAACCAGGAGAAGAAATCGAACTCGCAGTTTGAAGTACCGGCCGATCTCTGTAGTGTACCAATAACCTGGGCAACACCTACTGAACACTCTGGGCAATACAGCGTGTATTCTGAGGAATCTGAGCAATATGGTCTCATAGGTCAAACGAGTACGCCTCGATAATAATTGTGTAGTGTATGTATCTTGATTGGTTTTACGATTAATCGAGTTCGGTTGGATTTTGAGTTGATTGGAGTTTGCTGTAAGAAGTCCAAACGTGTGTTCACCATCTTCTTGTAAGTTCCAGGAATGAATTGTATGTTAAAGTACAGTAGAATTATTTTGGGGTTACTTGCGTTGCATTATCTTAGGGTAGGTTAGCACATGTACATGGCAGTTCTCAGATTTTCCATCAAAGAGCCAAGATTGAAATCTTACACTTAATGTTTTAGAAACTTCCTCACATCTCAACATGCCGGGGGGGTCTCTCTGTGAATGTTTTCCTTACTGTAAGTATTGTCATTTTCTTAGTGGTTTACCACAGTTTTTTGTCGAAGAGTATGAGTGTGTTTGATTTTTGCTGACTTGGTGTCTGAATCTAATTCGGCATGACTCGATTCGAGCCAGATGTCAGACCGTTAAGTCAGGGAATAAAATAACCCTGACTCATGGGAGCAAGCCACTAACTCATGTATTTTTGAGTCAGATGAGTTAGATCTTACGCAAAAAACAAATATATTGAGTCAGATCCAGATATATTGAGTCAGATGATATCTTTTATTCCCTGACTCATGGGACCAAGCCACTAACTCATGTATTTTTGAGTCGGATGAGTTAGATCTTACGCAAAAAACAAATATATTGAGTCAGATCCAGATATATTGAGTCAGATGATATCAATGAGATTCAGACGACTCAGATGAGTCAAGAAAAAACAAGATGTAAAGTGCAACATGGCCTAAAAGATAGTAATCAAATTGAGTTGAAAACATCTCGGATTGGTTGGAAGTTGCAATCACGTCTAATATACAAATGGCCATGACTTTTGACTAGGTCGTTTGAGATTTAGTCTTATACATGTATTATATACCCTCAAGTAATGTCAATTAGACTCTTCTTTGTGAGTTCTAATATAGTTTGCTTCAAAATGTCGATCATGAAGAATACAAAGCTCAATCTTGTTCATTCCATATCAGTATTGTTTTTCTCTATTCTCATTCTATCGGTATCTGCACAAAAAAATGCAACACATCCTGTTGATGGTAAGGTTCTAGTTGCATTTGCTAGCTCATTGATAAATCTTCCGTTCCTATTTTGTTCAAAGTTGTAAATATGTTGTATTCTATCTGAATTTGTTTGAATAATGTTTAAACAGTTGCGGGGATAATTCTCATACAAACTGCTTTTCCAGCACTTGGAGTAGTAAATTCAACGTTGGCTGATCCATGTCTTCCTACACCGTATTCATGGGTTACTTGTAACTCGGATGATAGCCCTCGAGTAACAGCACTGTAAGATAAAATCTTCAATCTCTTCTTGTTCGCAATGGGATGCTTGACATTTTTTGTTCGCTACAGTGATCTCGTATATATATCATTTTTCAGAAATTGTGGCAGTAAAGGCCTATCTGGAATCCTGGTCGATTTTAGCTTAATGGATGCACTTGAAATCATGTGAGTAATTTAATTTAGAACAAAAGTGCTTTTCAAAATCATTTTCAAATTCAAAAAATGGGTCATTTGTCCAAATATTTTTAAAACATGGTTCTAATGGACGAGTAAAAATTATTACGGGTGAAATGGACAAAAAAAAAATATCAAGAATAAAACTGGATGCATCCTGATGTAAATTAAAAATAAAAAAAATATTTGAAAATGGGTAGGATGATACTGTTTACATCCTGGCTATTTTAACATTTTTGTCCATTTAAACAGTATTAAAACCTAGATGTCTTTTTCACCCAGGAATTATTAATTTTGGTCTTTTTAACCAATTTTGTGTTTCAAATTTTATTACAAATCTAATTTTGTACTTTCCACTTCTAAAAATCGAAAAGTTACTACTGATGGTGTATCCAAAATCTGCTATTTACTTACATGTTTGTTTTTTATTCATGGTTCATAAATTCTTCCTGCAGAGACTTCAGCAATAACCATTTGACACAACACTTTCCCGACTTTCTTGCCAAATTTCCTAAACTGAAAGAGTTGTAAGCTAATATTCTCTCCCTAATGAAGATCAAAATACATCTCTCTAATTGGTCTAAGGAGTGTCCTTACAAATCAATTGTGTTTCTTTTTGTATAGGAATTTGGAAAATACCGGTTTGATTGGAACAGTGCCTACTTCATTACAGAAGAATATGAACTTAAAGTTGACGTAAGCAAAAAAAAACACTCCCTCCGTAACTATATTATATAGGCGGAATTTCCATTTTTCCTTGTACCATTATATAGGCGGAATCCAAATTTCAAAATGAGTTTTTACTTATATTATCCCTATTTATTTGCTTGGGAATCATCACAATTGAGTATATGTCTCTAACATTGGCAATATAATTAAGGGTAAAACAGTAAAAACATATAAATGTATAAAATTAATTAAAGTTTCTTAATCTAAGAGAATTGGTCTCTCTGTCTATATATGTGGTACGGATGGAGTATGTCAACTGCACTGAATTCATGTCATATTTGATTGAGTTTCTAAAGGCATATTCTAACTATTGACATTTTGTTTATTGATTTTTCGCGTCAGGGTGATGCCGGGTAACCGATTCTTGTGTTTTTCTGATTACGACTCATGCAGCTCGATACAACTTAAAACCGTCATAATGTTTCTAATGATCGCGGCTTGTGTGATAATCATCGTCTAGGAATGGCGTGATCTCTCATTCTGGTTGCAGTTCGTGAAATAATGTTTTTAAGGCTGCCTTTCATTTATTTCTTAATTGTAAGATCGTTTAGCCATTAGGAGCGATTAAAGTCGTTGGAATGGTGGAAAAAATAGGAGTACGTGTAAGAAAGTTTTAAAATTGTTGTGAGGTGAAAAAACCACAAGAAAAGGTCATTAAAAAGGAAGCCTATTATCGGGGCTTCACATTCTGGGGCTTCACATGGATTCCTAGTGACTAAAAAATTAGTTGCGGGGTGTCTTAATTGCAATAGTAAATGTCTAAATTACCCCATCTAAAATTAAAAACTAAAATCAAAGCCTAACACTTATTCAAAAACCTGCTCCTCTCTTCTAACCTACCTCTCCTTCGTCAGCCAAAACTCCTTATCTCTGTTTTTTTCCCAATAAAATCATTTTATCGATTCGAAAAGTTTATAATATCGAAATATATATTAGAGATGCGGAAGAAAAATATTGACAATGATTACTGCGACGATAAATAACAACATTTTCGGATCATCAACCGTAAAATCATTCCCTAAATCTGTTACGGTTAGAAAATGAAGAACTCTAAACCGTAAATTTCCTTAGATTTTGAATTGCATGTGATTTTACGGTTGGGTTTCTAAACGTAATTGGTTTACGGTTGAGTTCGAAATTGATAAAATCCAACCGTAAATAATTTTATAACTCTATTATTTTTTATGGGTAGGTTTAGGCTTTACAAAATTAATCTTAACTACTTTATGGTTGGGTTAGACCTAGCCATGCATCTTCAATATTTTGTCCAAGTTTTATTTAAGTTTAGGTTCGAGTTTTTTGGTTAGCCATAATGGGTCTTAACGGTTGGGTTTTTTGTTGCAGTAACTAGAAACAAAAAACAGAGTTGGCGATACAAAATCGGAGAGTAACATATTTTCTTTGGTAACACACAATCTAATATTAAATATGTTATAGCATAGCTCGGTTAAACCCACCAAGCGTTGGTATGTCTAGTTTGGTTGTCATATTTTAGTGAATCAAAACTCATGTTACGAGTCGCTTGATTATGTACTAAAGTCAACTTCGTATAGTTTAGCTTGAAAGTATTAGGATATGAGACTTTACAAGTATTGCGAAGACTTGAAGATGTGAAGAAGCAAGGAGCTACGACGACAACATCATCCTTCCACTTGAGGTTAGTGATATTTGACTTGAATGGTTTCATTCCCTAACATATCTTTCAAGTCATGCATATTGAAAACAAAACTGCGAAGCATGTTTGAACTCTAGATAGACATAGTATTAAGGAGTACATTACGAGGTTTATTGATTAACCATTAAACTTTGTAGATAAGACATCGCCATAATCATTTGAATGCTAGTGTGATTATGTATGAGTATGAGGTGAGGATTTCATCCTAGGGAACAATGTTTTTCATGTGTTCTAAGGAAGTAAGTTCATAAACTTGTTTGTGAATCGAAAAGGAAATCGCCTGGCGTTATTGGGATTGTTAGTCATTGCGTATCTTTTGAACATCCAATATGTGTGATTTAGTAGAACCATTCATGACTTGTAGTGTTCTTGGTAAAAACTATTCACAAATGCATGAGTTATGGATTGGTATGACTTTTATTAGTGGAACCGATCTTAAGTAATCAGCTGAGTTGGTATGATAGGTTTTGTGATTTTATGTATGACCAAATCTGGGAAAAGGGGAACCGATCCTAGTAAGAGGTGCATTATATCACAAAGGGGAACCGATCCTTGTATGAGGTGCAGCAGGTTTATAGCGAGAAGGGGAACCGATCCTATGGACATGTGCAACACGTTTTTAGGCAAAGGGGAACCGATCCAATGGACATGTGCAACACATATAAGTTAGATACCATATATATATATATATGTGAGGAACCGATCCTAGTACCTAGTCAACCTAATTTTGGAAAGCTAGTGTGACTATGCACGGTACTTACATGGAAGGTAGAACTATTACACCCATGATTTGTGATTGAATGTTATTTGATCAATCACATAGTTCTTGAAAGTCAGATGAACCAATTCTAAACTTGTTTGGAAGTGTGGCAAATCGGTTTCAAGGTTGTAAGTATGAAAGAGAACTTACAAAGTTAGGATGTCGACATACTTTGAACACGTGTTGTGAATGTTTATTATTTAATTGTTCAAAGTTATTCCTTAATAGCTAATGGAAGAGAATCCCAGGATCGAAACACAAATAAGTTAAAGAATTAGCAATGTGCATTTACTAATTAAAGATTTTCTGAGAGATTTCGATCATTATTTTTGGACAGAGCATTTCCAGGAATTATGGAAACCGAATTTGTGCTTTAATGAATATCTTGATAATATTTTAGGTTTTGAAAATTCCTTGGTGTCCAAACTTCCTAGTTTATAAATACTTGAAGTTTGCATTTCTAGCAAACTAATCCTTCGTAACATCAGACTACCTCTTGTTGTGCTGCTACTGGTGAAGCTGCCTATTCGGATAGGAGAGCAACTTAATTAGGAGAAATCTCTTACGGCCGCTCAGTTTAAAGTCTTCTTTGGTATTGAGAAGTGAAAAAGCGGGGGTACAACAACGACACCTAATATTTCGCTTAGCAATCTGTATGGACAAACTCCAATATATTTTCTAGAGAATCAACTAGACATTCAGACCCAATCTAGATAAAAATTATATAAAATAGTTTATATCTTAATCTCTCGATTTGATCTTCACTCAAGCAAATAGAAAGCTGCGAGTCTTTATCAATGGTACTAAAGACCAATATCCAAGTGTCAATTAATTTAAATCAACAACCAAGAGGTCGGATATTCTAATTGATTGAACAACGCACAACCTGTGATATTTCAATTATATAACAAAATATAATGCGGAAAAGAAATAACACAGACACCAGAATTTTTTTAACGAGGAAACCGCAAATGCAGAAAAACCATGGGACCTAGTCCAGATTGAACACACACTAGATTAAGCCGCTACAGACACTAGCCTACTTCAAACTAACTTCGGTCTGGACTGTAGTTGAACCCCAATCAATCTCACACTGATCCAAGGTACAGTTATGCTCCTATGTATCTGATCCCAGCAAGATGCTACGTACTTGATTCCTTAGCTGATCTCACCCACAACTAAGAGTTGCTACGACCCAAAGTCGAAGACTTTAATGAACAAATTTGTATCACACAGGAAAGTCTACGGTAATAGATAAATCCATCTCCCACGAATAAACCTATGAGTTTTGTTCCGTCTTTTGATAAATCAAGGTGAACAGGAACTAATTGATAACCCAGACTTATATTCCTGAAGAACAGCCTAGTATTATCAATCACCTCACAATAATCTTAATCGACGCAAAAAAAGATATTGCGGAATCACAAACGATGAGACGAAGATGTTTGTGATTACTTTTATCTTTCTTATCGGAGATAGAAATCTCAAGACAATTATTAGAATTGTACTCGTACGATAGAAACAACAAGATCAGATCACACAACTACAAGAAAGTAGTATCGGTCCATCTTCACAATCCCAATGAAGTCCTTAAGTCGTTAACCTGGTTTAGAAGAAGAAACCAAAGGTTAAAGTAGAATCGAATCTAGCTTAGCACAACTAGTATCACAAGGAATGTGTGGGGATTAGGTTTCCTAGTTGCTAGAGTTCTCCCTTATATAGTCTTTCAAATCAGGGTTTGCAATCAATGTTAGCTTGGTAACAAAGCATTCAATATTCACCATTAGATGAAAACATGATTAGATTCAAGCTAATATTTCTCAACCGTTAGATCGAAAACTTAGCTTGTTACACACAAATGAAATGCACATTTATAGGCTTGTGTAACGTACCCAAACTTGTACATTTGTTGGTTCAACAATAGTTAACCAAATGGTTAGCCATATGAGTAATTTCATATCAACCATATTCTTCTTCACCATAACTAGTTCAAATGACTCAAATGAACTAGTTAGAGAGTTGTTCAATTGCTTAGATCTTTATGTAACTACACAAGACACAATCGAACAAAAAACGATTTGATTCACTCGAATAGGTTCATGAACTTTATAGCCACGGTTTGCAAAAGCATTCCTTAGTTTATATAAACATGAGTTCAAGAATAATCGTTTTTAGATATAACCAACTCAAGTTCGCGGACTAGGTTAGCGGTCTTAAGTTCCCGGAAGGAGTTCACAAACTCCAGAACAATTTCTCGGGTCGAGAACTTCCGCCAGTTCGTGGACTGGCTTCGCGGACTTAGCTCACGCCACTATTCCGGTTCTCTTGATCAACAAAGTTTGCAAACTTTGGTTCAAGGAATAAAGACTTATACATATATGTTTTTCCACAACAATGCTTATATCCTACAAATGGTTATATAATCTAAACTCTCATTTCAATCATTGAAACATTCTTAGAGGACGTTATATAGTTGTTATTCACAAACCATTTTTCGTCAGAGCAATTTTCAAAGTGATTGAAACATAACATGACTTTCGTCACTAGGTAATGATGAATTTGTCTAAAGCGAAAGATTACCAACACATATTTCTAGAAATAGATAGGCGAGATAAACTCGGCTCGAAATACCAAATGTTTATGAAAAGGCGAGGGTACCCAAATATACATCAAGCTAAAAATTTTCCTACCTATAAGTCCTTTATCCGAAAGTGATTGTCTATGGACTGATTCGAGACAATACAACTAATCAGTTCACACTTCGTGTGATCGTCTATGGATACGGGATCGAGACAATACAACAACGAAGTATGTTTACTTGATACAAAGGTTCTGACTTAACCAAACACAATAGGATTGCTTATCAAGTAAATAGGAATTAACGTTTGTGTGATTTACTTTAATTATAATAAAATAATTATAATGCGGAAAATAAAAGTAAATGACACAGCAAGATTTTGTTAACGAGGAAACCGCAAATGCAGAAAAACCCCGGAACCTTGTCCAGAATTGAATACTCTCGGGATTAAGCCGCTACACAAAATTACACCTAACTTTGTATAGTGGAGACCAAGTAACTAACCCTATAGTTCACTTAGTTCCGTATGTATTCCCACGCCTCCGACTTGTGAATAAGTCACGTACTTGGAACAATCCCTTTGGTTCGTATTCCAAACAGTAAAGGAACAACAAATCTGTTTGGTATCAACTCTATTCAACCAAGTGATATGAGTCGGACAAAGGCTCTTCTGTTTATATTAGCATAAATACCTTCGTCGGGTCCTTAGATCCATCTTATGTTCAATCACCCAAAGGTAATAGTTTAAGATTAAGCCAATCAATACCTTTAATCACAAGGAAACGTATTGATGCCGATCTACTCAATTAATCAATCCAATATACCACAAGGATAAACCGACTATTAATTGGATCCTCTTTTATCGAAACAAGTATTGTGAACACCAAAGATTATAAAACACAAGTCAGATCTTCAATATCTTCTCTGTCTTCAAATCTTCTTAAATCTTCAATAAAAACCTGCACACAATCACTTGAATCTCTTGTGATCAATCATGCACAGAACGGAGTTTGTTAACAATGGATTATCACAAGATTGTCTTTAGAACTAACAACAGTCTAAAGATCCATGTCGAAACTCTGAACTAGTTTGAGTGAATCTTATATCATAAGAGAAGATTCTCAAGAATAAACAAACTAGGTGCAATCAGATTTCAACCACCATTAGTCAATCAAATCAATCGAAAACAAAGATAAACCGCAATTATCTAGTTTCCCACCAACGGGTCGCGCTAGAGCTTCTCAATCCCAAAGAAGACTTTAAATTGAGCGGCCGTAAGAGATTTCGCCTAATTAGGTTACTCTCCTCTCCGAATAGGCGGCTACACCAGTAACAACAACAAAAGAGTAAATCTGTTGTTACGAAGGATTAGTTTGCTAGAAAGGTAAACTTCATGTATTTATAGATGGTAGGCCTGGAAATGGGTTGATATTTATGCCTACGAGTGATAACCGCAAGTGCACGGCGTCTATCGGAGACGCGGCAAGTACGGGTCGATCCCACAAGGACTTGTGGTGCTTGAGATTGATCTATGGCTTACTCGACTGAGTTTTAGCAAGTGTGTAACACAGATTGAAAGTTGTTTGTGTCGATACGACTAAGGGCTGTTGTGACTCTGAACTAAGGGAAAGAAGTAAATTGTAGAGCACTAGGGCAGAGAATCCGCCACTTGATCTTATGCTAAGGCAATTCCTAATCTAATTATGCCCTTGATTCATTCCAAGGAAGAATAACATGATAATGTCTTGGCTAATTTCACACACTCCCCCTAGTATAGAGTGTCTTCTTACAAGACACTCTATCACAGGGTCATGTGATTCATTAGCTAATTCAATCTTTCTAATTAAGCATAACAAGAACAATAAACAGAAAGGGAACAACTTAACATGCAATCCAGGGTTTCATCCCAACCCCCTGGAAAATTACTTAGAACATTACAAGAAATAAAAACACAAATTAGAACTAGATGGTGCACTGGCTAGCCCAGGCATGCTATCAACATCCCCAACTCACTTCTATTTATACATGCAACCCAAATCAAACCCTAATTTTCTACAAAATATAAATTAAACAAACCCAATTACCCAAAATCTCTGATTCAGTGTTTGCTCTGTCAATTCGGCTCTGAGCTTTCCTTGCTTCTATTTTCCTCTCACTGTATTGAAACCCTAACCCTAATTTTCTCTATCTCAATCTTAGCTCCTAGGGAAGAAGCTATGAACTAGGTAGAGAGACGTTAGGGGATGGTGGTTGTGGCTAGTGTCAGGAGGTGATGGAGGTGGTGATGGAGGTGGTGATGGAGGCAAAGCGGCGCGGTCGGGGAAGAAGGTGATGGGGTTGCGAGGAGAGCGAGCTCGCTCCGTTATCTGAGAGTGTCGGGTGAGGGGGAAGGAGGAAGAAAGAGAAAGTGAAGGTGAGATTAGGGTTTGGTCGAGGGGTATAGGGTATGTGATTTTTGTTGTGAAGCAGGGACATCGAGTGCTGATGGGACGGGCCGAGCGAGCGTAGGATGGAGCTGAGGGATATCTGAACGGCTGAGAGAGACTTGGAGTGATCTGGTGTTGCACGGGAGCAGCGAACTTCGATGCGAGTGGAGGCAGCGACCATAGGATGTAGCTAGGTGTGATCTCAATGGCTCGGGTTGGATGGGCTCGGATCCGGGTCGCGGGTAGCTCCAGCCCATGTCTTCCTTGTTGGGTGCAACTGTTTCGGGCGGCTTTGGCTTCTGCTCCATGGATGCTCGACTCCATTCTTCGCTCTTTGGTTCCTCGGTTTCTCCGAGCTTTATTTATTGCCTAAAAACACAAAATTAATTAATACAAATATTTATTCTTGAAAACAAAGAAAACACAGAACTGGGATAATATCGATTTCTAAGCGCCAAAGATGAGTAAAATGCCAATAAAAAGGTATATAAATATGCACTATTTGGCACTCATCAAATACCCCCAAACCCGAATTTTACTTGTCCTCAAGTGAAACAGAAAATAAGAAATCCTAACTATACCCCCGTCGCAGTCTCTCGAATGCATTTAGCGTATGCACTAAGCCTTTAAACCCCTAGGTGTCCCTAGTGGACGAGTTTTAGTCTCGTGAGGGTTTACAAGAGGTTTACCCACAAAACCTTCTCCAACTTCAGAGTGTAAAGAGTCTCAAGCATCCAAGAAGCTATGAGGACATAGAGTTTCGCATGCTAGTAAGAGGTTAGAACTACCAAAGAATGCATTCTCATCCTTAAGTCTTTGAGCGAGAAGTAACCATACCATATGAAAGAATTCGGATTCGATTGTGATCATAAGCCTCGACTTCGCCTCACCATTAGGGTTTATGATAATTGCACTCAAAAAGATCGCTTTTTAGTCTCTCATGTGTGCAGGCAGGAATAAAGAGAGAAATCCTGCACACGTTGTAGGTAAGAAGGATAACCTTCTGAAATAAAATCTGGATACTCCACAAAAGTGTGGACAAAAAGAATCTTTTTCTGATGATCTCTAAGAAAGGAAATCAACCATTAGCAAGGGGTGGGAGTACTCACTCACTTCTCACCCGATCGGCAATTAATATCACTCTCTCATAAGAACCATAGAAACGTCTTCAATCTTCGGTCTTCGGTCTTCAATTGTTGATGACGAACTTCGAACTTTACAAGATCTTGATTTTTTTTTTTTTTTTTTTTTTTGAATTACAATAAAACGATAAACTCAATTTTTCACAAACTTCATTAATTCTCATCCTATTTTCTTTTCTTTGTTTTGTTGCATATAAACCTTGGACTATATCAACTTTTCTTTCAATATTCGTCTGCTCTCCGTTTGTTTGACGATGATGAGTTTCTATGGGTCTTCTTGATTGAGAGAGAGAGTGATGCTAACCGCAAATCGATATTTAGAAGGAGTTTTCATCTTTAGACGTCACCCTCATGATTGACAAAAACTAGCACTCAAGAGATCAAAAGTAGTCTTGAAATTGGTGCGAAGTTGGGTAGCTCACCATTCCTACCGGAATTGACGTACGGTGACACACACTCTAATGCTTTTCTAGAAAGTTGCAAAAAATTGAAGGTTGGTGCCTCACTTGATGTAAAATGGGTAGTCTCCACTATGGGTGATCACAATTCTACTACCGAATATCTAACAAAGACCTAATTCGCCCTGGGTATGGTTAAATCCAACTTTAACGCTCTAATCAAATAAGAAACCCGATTGTGTTCTCCGGTACTTCCAAGTTCCGTTATTTGGTCGATTCTCTATGTAAACATAGCTAGAAGCATGCTAGTGACTCTAAAATCTCTAAAAGTTGGAGGTTTTTACAAAAAGAGTTTTTTTTTTTTTTTTTTTTTTTTTGAAAATAAAAGGTAAAATAAAAGACTAAAAACTCTAAATGCAAATGCACCCCAAACCTAAATCGAACATTGTCCTCAATGTGTCAACAGATAGGAAAAATTAAACAGTCACATACCATGAGAACTATGTTGATAAGAGAAAAGGGAAGAGATTACCGGTATGTCGGCGGGAGCAAGGTTGAGCTTCATTAGTCAAGGCTAGAATCCAACATTCTCAGCGGAGATCATATCGGATTAGCATAATATAAGCACAATAAGACTCAACCGATGCAAGAAAGAAAAATTTAACAAGTCCTACTGGATTATATACAATGAAAATTCACCATAAACCAACAGTCTAAAGAGTTGAGGATCAACCCAATAGAAAATATATACAAACATCAACAGCCTTACACAAATATAATATGAGAGTGCAAGTAAGACTGTGTATGTGAATGAGCTTCCCCCAAACCTAAACTTGTGAACGGGTGTGTTTGGGAGCACAAAATCTTGCAATTTTAAAGGTACGTCATGCAAAAGGTCTAACTCAAAATGAACAGGCAGACATACACATTCCAACTGTGGTTCCTTAAAGGTGTTATACTTTGATGCAAAATGGTCCAAGAGGACTTGGGAAGCACAAAGCTCTAAGCCTAAATTGGGAACTCTCAGAAAAGTTGGTTTAAGATTTTTGTGACAAACTACACCTAGGTTTGGTGGAGGAGTTTCAATTTGTGACTCAGGAGAGAGATTAGGTACATCTAAGTTGTTTTCATGTATAAGATCATTTGTACCATCACACACTTTCCTAAGGTCAGAAGAGGGTAAATCATGTTCACCTGCATAAAACAGTTCATCAATCTCCATGTCATAATCAACATCACTCTCATGCACAACATAACCAGGAGATATCATGTTGTAACCTAGGCATGGAATCGGGCACATGCATTGAATCATCTGTGTTAACAGACAATTCAGCTATTCCTAGGTCACAAACAGGTGGTAAAGCACGCTCACTTTCACTGAAGAATTTCACAAAATCAAGCTCAGAGTTAATATCACATGTATGATTATTAGAAGAGGCATCATTCATAGGGTTCTGTAAGAGACACCTAACGTCTACGAACCAAAAGATTCCATTACATTTTCAGTATACACATGCTCTTCTAACATATCATAATCATCATCATCATCATAGCAAAAATCCATCTCTCCATTCAAAATTGTAGCATTTTTAGTGTACTCATCTACCTCTAGATTAGGTTCATATTCAGTGTTAGTTGCATGAGTAGGACTAGAAACACTATTTTCATAATTGTCAGGAATAACAAACCTCCTATCATAATATTCCTTCCAATCTTCATTTTGTAACTCAATCAGGTTCCTTTGTAGAATCATAGTGAGTTGTTCTATTGAAGGAGAGTCTTCACTAGTGGGTATGCATTCCTCATATGGATATTCACTGTATGGTTGTGCATGAGGTTCACTAGAGAAGGAAATTGGACATGTTGCTATATGGATGGTCATGCATTGCATTCAATTCAAATCTAGCATTGTTTTGCTCTATGAGGTTTTCCATTGAGTGCATACATGGGTTCATTGGAGGGTAGAATTGCTCATCCTCCCATGGTGGTTGATTATACATGTGGTCATAATGATTAGGGTATGGATGTTCAAGGTCAGGGCCCTGAGAAGGCTCATAATAATCCCTAAAATCACTATGGTATGTGGGGGTTCATATTGTGGAGCATGCCCGTAAGCAAGCTCTCTAATGGATGTTCGTATCCCAGATTGCGGACAAAATCTGACATGATTTAGCACTCGAATTGAACTCAAAATCTAGTTTGGTTTATGTGGGCTTCTTTGGTTTATTGGGATTTGATTTGGTTTATTGGGCTCAGGTTTGGTTTATTGGGGATTAGTTGGGTTATGTGCAACCTTGACTATGTGAACAAAATGTACAACCCTGGGGTTTGTGGGAAGCCTAGTTGTGTGGGCTTGTTTGGTTTTATGAGGGCTTTGGTTGTTTGGTTGAAGCCCAAGTGGTTGTGGGTTTCAGTTAGGTGCAGCCCAGTGATTGCGGGCTTCAGTTATGCACAGCCCATCAGCTGAACTTATGTGGGCTGAAAGTTTTGTGCACAGCCCAGCAGAATAGTTGATGTGGGCTTCAGTTTAGGCTGGCAAGTTAGCAGCCCAGTTGGTTTGCAAAGCCTAGTGGAATTTTGTGAAATGCCTAGTGGAACTGGGTTCTGACCTTGGTATGCCTAGTTTTGGTCATCCCCAGTTGCACAGGTTGTGTGCAAGTTATGCCTGTTGGCAGGGTTATGTGAATGCTGGCAAATGAACACAAAGATAGGGTTAATCAAAGGGGGTTGGCAAATGACAAAGACAGAATAGCACAACTCACACTAGGTTTAGGGTAAAATCAAGCATGCATTGCAGGGTCAATCATGCAATGGGGTTTGCAGCCAACTTGGTTAACCAAGTTGTAGCTCGTGCAAATTTCAAAGAATGCACTGAGTTTCGAGATGGCTCTAGTTGGTTGCACAAAGACGGTTTATGCAGGCAAGGTTATACCCAAGACGGCAATGCATGAATAGGAGAATCACACACACAGCAGCAGAAATGATACCTGATTTCTCAGCTTAAGCACAACTTATAGCAACACACACTCACACAAAAAGACAGAGCACAGGCCAGATTAAGAGCAGCTCACAAGCTCAGGGTATCAACAAGTCACAATGTCAGCAGGGGTCTGAGTATGTTTTTTCAAAATTTTGAGCATAAAGTTCAGCAGATATGACTTAGCCTTTACAAGTGGAACTGGTAGCAAGTGAAAACAGATGAGTAAGCTTATGAGATTGGTCGGGCCAAGCACAAGAATATGAGCACAACAGACTTATGAGCACAAATAGAAATGCCAACATGATTTCAATGCTCGGAGGTTATACACCAGCAAAGTAGCGGGGTAGCTAATTCAACAGGGTCACTTGATGTCAACTAACCCGAGTTGACATCAAATGAGTATGGCTGGGCATGCAACATACTTGAAACCTCACTGTAGCTTGAACTCTCGGCTTCGTGGGCTGGAGAGGTTAAGCTCGAGTTAGTTGGCTCACTAGGCACACAAGCACGGATTCACGGGTCTAGCGGGGTAATGGCACGGGTTTACGGGTAGATGTTTGTACTTGTTGTGGCTCAAACTCACAAAGACAGGGGCCGGAGTTGAACACAAGCCTTGTCAAGGCCAAGGGTTCTCGGACAAAAAGCCTGATTACTTAAACATACTCGGCTATCATGCTTACAAATTAACTACCAAGGAGCCACTTACGAATTGCGGCTTTGCTCGGGGCTTGTGAACTCGGGTTCCTTGGCCTTACTCGTGACTCAGCAGTACACGCTAGCTCAACACAAAAGTTTAGTTCCCATTTGCTTAATGAGAACCGGCTAGCATAGATGAGAGTTTTAGCAATGGGTATTTGATGGATTAGGCCAAAGTATTTGGATTGAACCCAATGGGACAGACTAAGCCGGGTAAGATGTTAGTGTGATGGTGAGTGCAATGCACCACTATCTTACTGACTCTTTTACTTCAATGGATGTGCACAGATGACAAGAACACACAACCGATGCTTCGAGAGAGGTGGGGTTTTTATGAGATGCGGGGAATGCAGATGAGCAAATATGCAATGAAGATTAACTAAGATGCAGGATAGTGAAATGCAAACAGTTGAGCTATGAATACAGCTAAATTAACTACAATGCAGAGATAAGAAGCAATATAAATTAACTAAGTTACACTAATAAAGGTTAAAATAACAAAGCAAGGCAAATATGTACAGGAGTAATCTAGCATTCAGTGAAGCAAGAAAAAAAATCAACAGGGCACACGCCAAGTCCCCGGCAACGGCGCCAAAAACTTGGTAGGCCTGGAAATGGGTTGATATTTATGCCTACGAGTGATAACCGCAAGTGCACGGCGTTTATCGGAGACGCGGCAAGTACGGGTCGATCCCACAAGGACTTGTGGTGCTGAGATTGATCTATGGCTTACTCGACTGAGTTTTAGCAAGTGTGTAACACGCAGTTGAAAGTTGTTTGTGTCGATACGACTAAGGGATGTTGTGACTCTGAACTAAGGGAAAGAAGTAAATTGTAGAGCACTAGGGCAGAGAATCCGCCACTTGATCTTATGCTAAGGCAATTCCTAATCTAATTATGCCCTTGATTCATTCCAGGGAAGAATAACATGATAATGTCTTGGCTAATTTCACACACTCCCCCTAGTATAGAGTGTCTTCTTACAGTACACTCTATCACAGGGTCATGTGCTTCATTAGCTAATTCAATCTTTCTAATTAAGCATAACAAGAACAATAAACAGAAAGGGAACAACTTAACATGCAATCCGAGGTTTCATCCCAACCCCTGGAAAATTACTTAGAACATTACAAGAAATAAAAACACAAATTAGAACTAGATGGTGCCTTCGCTAGCCAGCCAGCATGCCATCAACATCCCCAACTCACTTCTATTTATACATGCAACCCAAATCAAACCCTAATTCTCTACAAAATATAAATTAAACAAACCCAATTACCCAAAATCTCGATTCGGTGTTTGCTCTGTCATTCGGCTCGAGCTTTCCTTGCTTCGATTTTCCTCTCTTGTATTGAAACCCTAACCCTAATTTTCTCTATCTCGATCTTAGCTCCTAGGGAAGAAGCTATGAACTAGGTAGAGAGACGTTAGGGATGGTGGTTGTGGCTAGTGTCGGGAGGTGATGGAGGTGGTGATGGAGGCGGCGGCGGTCGGTGAAGAAGGTGATGGGGTTGCGAGGAGCAGAGCTCTGCTCTGTTCTCTGAGAGTGTCGGGTGAGGGGGGAGGAGGAAGAAAGAGAAAGTGAAGGTGAGATTAGGGTTTGGTCGAGGGGTATAGGGTATGTGATTTTTGTTGTGAAGCAGGGACATCGAGTGCTGATGGGACGGGCCGAGCGAGCGTAGGATGGAGCCGAGGGATATCCGAACAGCCGAGAGAGACTTGGAGTGATGCGGTGTTGCACGGAGCGGCGAACTTCGATGCGAGTGGAGGCAGCGACCATAGGATGTAGCTAGGTGTGATCTCAATGGCTCGGGTTGGATGGGCTCGGATCCGGTCGCGGGTAGCTCCAGCCCATGTCTTCCTTGTTGGGTGCAACAATTTGCCTTGTGAGCTTTGGCTTCTGCTCCATGGATCCTCGACTCCAATTCTTCGCTCTTTGGTTCCTCAGTTTCTCCGAGCTTTATTTATTGCCTAAAAACACAAAATTAATCAATACAAATATTTATTCTTGAAAACAAAGAAAACACAGAATCTGGGATAATATCTGATTTCTAAGCGCAAAAGATGAGTAAAATGCCAATAAAAAGGTGTATAAATATGCACTATTTGGCACTCATCAATAGACAAGGAAGTTTGGACACCAAGGAATTTCCAAAACGAAAATATTCTCAAGATATTCATTAAAGCACAAATTCGGTTTCCATAATTCCTGGAAATGCTCTGTCCAAAAATAACGATCGAAATCTCTCGGAAAATCTAATTAGTAAATGCTGATAAAGGCTTAAAATACATCTTTCGAGTATCAATTTCGTATGCTTTTCTTAGCTATTTCTCTTGTATTTTTGTATATTACGCTTCTTTTACATTTTATAGGTGTTTTGGAGTCATGCGATGAGAAAGAAGGCAAATTGGAGTCGAAGGCATTGCTAGGAGGCATAGGTGCAAAGGACACAAGGCTCTGTGTTAAAATAACAGTTTAGTGAAGCAACAAATAACCAGTACTTAGTGCAGGCGGTGAACTCCACTTGGTTACTACTAAAGACATGCAGTCGTTCGTAAAGGGGCACCAGTTCTCATTAGAATTATACAAACCCAACTATAAGGTCGACTTATTTGTTCTCCCTTCTTCAGTTTGTCTAGGGTACTCTTGCTACTGAGCCAAAACCTTGATCTCGGTTAGCCAAGGCTGTTGAGTGCATATACGAAATATTAGAGGATTAAGGCAGTGAAGGATCCTGTATCACGAGTTATAAGAAGTCATTTTCATGACGAGAAAACAGGTTGGTGTCGTGAATTGCTGCCATTGATTCCCGGGAAAAACAGAGAAGAAGACGAGTTCACTGCCATTGAAGACGTGAGCTGTTGACGTTGAGTCAGAAGATGAACAAGATTATGAGGTAATTGAAGAGTTTCGATGAATTGGAATCTTTGGATTGATGACAGTTTTGGACGAGAAAGTGAAGCTACAAACCAATGAAGAATTGAACTTGATATTCGGTGACTAATGATGAAGATTAAGGAATCAATTGAGAGCGTGAATGGATTGTGAACGTGGGTTGTGTGTAAATTCGAATTATGTGCGAGGAAGGATCGATTTGTGCGGCTTCCACAATGCGGCCACTATTCGGTCATTACCGATTTTGTGACGCACTAAAACTGTTTGACAAAATGTCCGAGACAACGATTTTGCACACATTCAAGTTGAATGCACCCCTAGCCAAATGGATCGATGGCTCGTTTACTGTGTGATAAGAAGCATTTGGAGCTATAATGTTTGGGTTAGTTCAGGCTCAAGTTCAGGACTTGATTTAAACATAGAGATACACGGCACATTGGGTAAGTTTGAGAAGGTCTTGGGTCTGTTTTGGCAATGAGAAATCACCAAGAAAGTAACCAGAGAGAGCAAAGACTCGATTGCACCATTCCTCGGCCATTATGAGTCTTAGGGTTGTATAACAAGGGTTTGCTTCCAAGGCAAAGAAGGAACTTGGATTCTCTCTGAATTCGAGTGTACAGCTAAGTATGGAGTTTGTGCTAGAGATTATAAGGGTCATGGGTGCAGTTCAGGAAGTGAGAAAGCAGTGAAGACTCCAACAGTTCTGCCTTGGTCGTATGTTGTTGTAGCTATGGTTCGATAGCTATGTATTCATGAGCCTGTGCAAAGGGGTTAGTAACATGGTTCTGTGGTGCTAACTTGTGGACCGTGTGGGATGTTTGCGAATATGAAAGATACTGAACATGACAAGATAGTGCAGCTAGAGTGGAGTTGCAGAATAGCCATCTTGGCTGGAAACTGCATGCGAAGGAGATCTAGGTACAGTGGTGTTGTTGATGCTTGTTGATGTTCTGCAATGGATGTTGCTGCTGATGGATCTGGGTTGTTCTTGCCAGAGTGCAACAGTGTTGTTGCTTTGTTGGTATCGATTGTTGGTTAAAGGAGGTACAAAGGAAGCTGATTGTCACTGGGAAAGGTCAGGAAGATGTTGCAGCAAAGGAAGAGCTGAACGGAAGTGTTGTCGACGCGACTGAAATGGAAACTGGTGGATACGCAGTACTGTTGGTGATGCTTGGCTGCTGTCGAGAACGAAAAATGAGCTACAGAGTGACACTGATGGTGTGTTGTTCTGAATTCAGTGGAGCAGTTGAAGATGCAGCTCAGGTGGAGGCAATGTGATCTGGTTCGTGCAATATGGCAGCTGAAGTTGAGTTGCTAATGTGCATATGGCTTGGCAGTTGACGCAGCTGGAGTTGCTTAATCTGTGACTAAGATGGGGAGTGCAAGGAGTAGCAGCTGGTGCTAATTGCAGTGACTCAGGTGGTGATGGAAATGTACAGAAATTGGTGATGCTGTTGCTTTGCAGAACAAGAGTAGGAGCATGAGTGGTGGTCGTGAGTGTGGTGCTTGAGTGGGAAGAAGTCTTTGCGGGTGGTGGAAATTATGGGATGAATGGCAGCAGTGGTGGATCGGGGTGATGTTGGCATCGCGAGGTGTCTTTGTGCTTGCAGGAGCTGAAGCTAGTGAAGATGTTGGTGCTCGTACAAGATGCTGGGATTTTGGATTGAGGAACTGGTGCTATGTTAGTGCAGCTCTAATATGCAGATTGCAGTGGAAGCAACAGGGAATGAATTTTGAAGCTGCAAAAACAGTGCGAAAAGCGAGCTAGAATGGTGAGCCGGTGAGCATAGTTCCGGTAGCTGGATTTCAGAACTTGAAGCATGAATCACAATATTTCAGTGAATCGCGAGGGGGGTATGAGTCGGATACAAGAGTTGGCCGCCGGACATATGAGTTATGGGTCACGCTTTTGGGTGCGTTTTCGCAAGATAAGAAATTGGGTTAGATGGTTTTTGTGAATGTTTGAACTGCAGAGAAGCAAAGTTGAGCTAATGGAAGTGTAGAACTGCCTGGTGACAGTGTATGATGGCGAAGGCGGCCTGAGATGTTTTTCCGACGCGGATTAAAGCCATATTCCGGCCGAAACCCAGTTTTCCGGCGAGCATATTTTTGAGACATATTTTCACATGGGTTTCTCTCACATGGTTCATGGGCTTGGTGGACTTTTTGGTGATGGACTTTGAAGACCTAATTTTGGAAAGTGGGAAGGCTATAAAAAGAAAAGGTTTCTATTCTTTTACATATCACGTATTCTTCTTGGAGTTTTGCAGAGAGCCGGAGCTAGGGTTTGCTTTCATTTAATATTTTCATCTTCTTTACTTTATTTCCATTATTATTTGATGATGATGAACTCCAATATTATGAGTAACTAAAACTCTCTTTGATTAAGGGCGATTTCGAAGCCCGAAATATGAATCTATATTTGATATGAAAAACTTGTTCTCTTGCATTAATTAATGTTATTGATTGATTTCTACCATGCTATTATTGTTTATGGATTATTTGTTGATTGTTTAAGTTCGAAATTAAGTAGTTGATTCATAATCCTATTGCTAGTTTAGATTTTCTTGACCGTAATTGTCTAGAGAAGATAAACACAAGTAGTAATATGTGGGTATTGATGATGGGACTTTGTTAAGTACCCATATGTAGAAATCAACACTAGTAGGTGATTCATGCTTTTGAGTTCATCACTAGGAGCAACCTTATCTCACGGAATTTAGAGCACTTGTTCAAGTCAAACCTAGTAAGCGTACCTCTAGGAAACTTGGCAAGTAGGAACTTAGGTAGTCGAGCGCTTCCGTATCCGGTGAGCTAGGAGATAGTAACGGAATAGTTGAGCGTACTAATTATTCCAGGGTTGTTAGTAACATGATGATGTGAAGAACATAGCTATCTATCAATTTGGTTTGTATTCCGTGGTCTAGAATGAACCTTTAATCAATTGCATCTCATATTTGAATACATTTTACAATTTTCAGCATTTCTACAACAAAATCATCTTTGCTAAGAGTATTTGCATAACAACTTGAACTTCATACCTCCCTTGGGACGATCCTACTTACATTATACTACTTGCTAGTTAAAGAGAAGTAGAGAAATTTATTTTTGCGAGATTGACACCTTGTCAAATGCACATTACTAATTATGTAATTTCCCTACAAAATAAAATTAATAACCTTAATTAAAAGATTCTTAACTTACTTATGTTTCGATCCTGGGATTCTCTTCCCTTAGACGTTAAGGAATATCTTTGAACAATTATAGAAATAAACATTCACAGCACGTGTTCAAAGTTTGTCGACATCTTAACTTTGTAAGTTCTCTTTCACACTTACAACCTTGACACCGATTTGCCACACTTTCAAACAAGTTTAGAATTGGTTCATCTGAATTTCAAGAACTATGTGATTGATCAAACCAACATTCAATCACAATCATGGGTTTACGGTTCTACCAAAACAAGTTTCGGTTCTACCTCCATGTGAGTACTATGCATAGTCACACTAGATTCCCAAAAATTCGGTTGACTAGGTACTAGGATCGGTTCCCAACATATATATGGTATCTAACTTATATGTGCTGCACATGTCCATAGGATCGGTTCCCCTTTCTGCTATAAACCTTGCTGCACCCCATACAAGGATCGCTTCCCTTTGATGTATTGCACCCCTTACTAGGATCGGTTCCCTTTACCTTACTAGGATCGGTTCCCTTTCCCTTACAAGGATAGGTTCCCTTTCCCTTACAAGGATCGATTCCCTTTCCCTTAAAAGGTCAGACATACAAAATCCGATTATACCACCACTACAAGAAAACTTGGCTTTAGCGACTATTTTCTTACCAACTACAGTTGGTGGAATTCTTCAGCAACAACTGTTTGTAACTAAAAACAACTCTGGTAGGCAGAAATGTCTAAACACTAGTTTTCCAGCAATGATAGTGGGTGGAAGGCTATAACATGAATAACCTAACAACCGAAATATCGTATTTGTTGTTATTAACCTCCAGCCATCATGTTTGGGCAACCAAAATGTACCCTAAAAGGTACACATCTTTTGCCACTCATCTTACCCACGAAACAACCTGTTGGTATACACCTCAACCAACCATCAAATTATTGGCGTTGTTAGTAGCTTTCAGCCACGAGAGTCTGACAACTAAAAAGAACACTAGAAGGTAATACTTCAAGACACCATGTGTAGCCACCAAGTCAATCTTTTGGTAGACACTTGTACCAAACATTAGTTTGTTGGTGTGGTTAGTAGCTTTCAGCCACCAGGATATGATAACTACCAAGTTTCATGGTTTATTAATTAAGTGCGCAAAGATATTAGAGTTTGAAAAGTTTCTTCCTTTGAAACAATTAAAATTTGTCTTGGAGAGTTTATCGTTATTGCATCTATATATGATATAAATGCATCACCTTATAAGGTTGATGCATATCTGGTTGATCAAAATGTATACTAAAGATCAATATCTAGCAGTGTAAACCAAAATATGCCTTGCCATGTCTCGGATTAGTTGAAATATCTATACATAAACTTTAAATCTAGTAATAAACCACCGAAATGGTTTTTGTTCTATATCCAGTCGACCAGAATGTATCTGGAGGTCAATATCTACCAATGTGAACCAAAATATGCCTCGTTCAGTCTCTGATTAATCAAAATATCTATAGCAGAACTCCAAAGTATGTCTACTTCCATGATTACTCATTCTCGGGGTTCATTCTCGTTCTTATATATATTTTAGGATTCGTGTTTCGGAGAAGGTTAACATCCGATTAACCTGGTTTCATTATTCATTTTTATATTCACTCTCATTCTTCATATTATGTCTAGTTGAAAGTTGATAACGATATTCTATTCTTATTTTCTTCTGAACTTATGATAATTTGGTGTGTCACATGTAAAAATAAATGTCAACCCATAAAAATATTCTTCTCAAATTATAAGCTCCCTATATAGGTAGGGATTCACAACAACCGGGCCATCCGAGAACTGGGAAATTTTGATCCAAACCGAGACGAAGCATTCACCCAATGGTCATTCACGACTTATGAAATGAGAACTGGGCTCAGTGCACGGTTTGAGGTTCAAAAGCGGCCTACCCGAACTGATCTAAATCGGCCAAATACCCATTGGTCTAAATCGCTAGAGCATCTAGATGATATAAATGCATCACCTTATAAGGTTGATGCATATCTAGTGGATCAAAATGATTACTAAAGATCAATATCTAGCAGTGTAAACCAAAATATGCCTTGTCCTGTCTCGGATTAGTTGAAATATCTATACATAAACTCTAAATCTAGGAATAAACCACCGAACCGGTTTTTGTTCTATATCCGGTCGATTAGAATGTATCTGGAGGTCAATATCTACCAATGTGAACCAAAATATGCCTCGTTCAGTCTCTGATTAATCAGAATATCTATAGTAGAACTCCAAAGTATGTCTACTTCCATGATTACTCATTCTCGGGGTTCATTCTCGTTCTTATACATATTTCAGGATTCGTGTTTCAGAGAAGGTTAACATCCGATTAACCTGGTTTCATTATTCATTTTTTATATTCACTCTCATTCTTCATATTCTGTCTAGTTGAAAATTGATAACGATATTATATTCTTATTTTCTTCTGAACTTATGATTAAATTTGGTGTGTCACATGTAAAAATAAATGTCAACCCATAAAAATATTCTTCTCAAATTATAAGCTCCCTATATAGGTAGGGATTCACAGCAACCGGGCCAGCCGAGAACTGGGAAATTTTGAGCCGAACCGAGATGAAGCATTCACCCAATGGTCATTCACGACTTATGAAACGAGAACCGGGCTCGGTGCACGGTTTGAGGTTCAACAGCGGCCAACCCGAACTGATCTAAATCGGCCAAATTATACCCATTGATTTTTTTAGGTAGTTTAATCTTAACCTTCCATCTGCGTAACCCTAAGTATAAAACAGAAACTTCACCTGCTTTCTTCTTCATTTTTTTGGCCTCTACATCTTCTACTCCTCTAAATACGTAACCCTAAGCACAACACCACCATTCACCATCGTATACCCACCGGCCACCATTACCCCAACACCATTCACAGCAATAACAAAGGTTACAAATCATTATATTCGAAGATTCAATTTTGTTTCATTTAATTTGAAACCCTAGATTTCAATTCAATATTGGTCTGAGGTTGACAATTCAATCTCATCGTCGTGTTTGATATCTCGCTGCTTAGGTAACGATTCTACTCTCTTTAACCTCCGTTTTAATTTCTTCTTTTCAGGTTTTAAATATGAGTTTTCGTTTTGAATGATTTATGAATTGATCTTTTTAGTTTTATGTTGATTTCTTAAGTGGGTTTTTATTTTTTTTGTTTTGTTTTGTTTTGTTTTGAGTTTTTATTGTTGTTGTGTTTGATAAAATGACTGAATTGTTTGTGAATTGTTTTGCTTAGTTTTGGATTGTACCAAGACATATTAGTGAGTGAGGGTTGAATGTATATGAGTATCGAATGTGTTTGAGTGGTTGAATTTTGAGAACCAATAAGGTAATTTAATGGTATGATTACTTCTATTTCCTTCTGATTTTGATTCAAATCGTTTGATTTTGTTTTAATTTTGAAGTTTTTCATTAAAAGTACCCTATTTTTTTAAAAAAAATTTGGGTTTTAACTAATTTATGTTTCAGATGGAGGTTGTTTTGTAAATTTTATCTTCCTTCAGTAGTACTGATTTATGCTATGAAGTATTAATCTTGGTGATTTGGTATTTGCAGAAATGGCTTGTATTGAGCAAAGTAAGTCAACTGGAGGGAAGGAACCAATGAAGCAGCTAGCTACCAAGGCTACACATAGGGATGGCAATTTTCCCCACCCAAACCCATCCCCATGGGGATCCGCCCCTATGGGTTAGGGTTTTACCCGTATAAATGGGGAACGGGGCGGGGTACGGGGAATCCCCGAAAGTAGTGATGCGGGGATGGGGTGGGGATGGGATTCAAGGTCCCCACCCCATACCCGCCCCATACGGCCATACCATAACCTATTATATTTGATCAAGGAACGTTTTTGGAAGATAACGAAGAAGATCATGATGAGATGATTAACATGGAGGAAGATGGTTAATAGTGAGGAACTAAGAAGTAAAAGGAACCATAATACTTAATTGTGGATCAATTGTTTCCTTTACTTTTCAGTTTTACTTGGTTATTATAAACTTAAAATTTTAAAAGGTTTTACCTATTTCCCATCGCTATTATTCCTATATCCTATCCCAAACACACTAATAACATTTTGTATAACTCTTTTATAATGGGTAAACAAAACTTACCATATCATCAGCCCCCGTCGTCTTCCTTCTTCCTCTCTCAATCTTAACCTAATTACACCATTATTAAAAACTCTGGGCGCCGCCTTCAGGTATTACATCACACCAATATATCCAGTACCAGCAGTATCCATAGGCATGAAAGGTTTCTACTAGAACTAATCACACAATTGGTTTTTCTTTTTTATTCGACTTGTAATTTGATGCTACTGAACTATGTGTAAAAAAAATCAAAAGTTTGGAATTGGTTACCTAACGAAAATTTGATTTGATATTCCCTATTTCAATTAAGTTTTAATCAGATCCCCAAGTTTAACAATTCTCACATCACTGGATTCTTTCTTTACCTGTCCATACTATATTATACTATGGAAAAGAAATAAAGGAAGTTGCAATGATTTCACCTGATAAAGATTGATATTCGCAAAATAATTTTCAAACTTGATTAGTTTAGTGGTGGTGTTAGTGATAAGAATTTATATTAAGTTTAAAGTTCAGAGATTATCATAATTTAGAGTGAGTTTTGTTCACCTACATCTAAAAAGAGTTACACAAAATTTCGGTTATGATGCTGGGATGAGATTTAGGAAAAGTATGGTTAGGAAATAGGCAAAACCTTTTAAAATGCACTCGCTTTAGGTTACTATCATTGTTTGCACCATTATAATTATTTTTAAATTATTACTATTATTTACAAAATTTTAAATATTTATTGTAATGTTATGGTAACCCATGGGAAACCCATACCCTACGGGGATTCCCCATACCCGTCCCCGCCCCATTCTTATGGGGAACGGGTAGGGGATGGGTTTTGGTTTTTTGAACGGGGTAGGGGATGGGATTCAAGGTCCCCGCCCCATACCCGCCCCATTTCCATCCCTAGCTACACATAAGTCTGCACCAACTACCGTCCCCGGGTTAGTCTTGAGCGAGTTTTGAGTTTTGGATTTAGGGGTTTCATCTTTTGTTTTTAGAGTTGAAAAATTAGTTTGTTTTTTCAATTATTTTGCTGTGGTGAACTTACGGTTTTATATAGCATTGTTTGGGTATCTTCTGAACACTATATTTGTGTTTTGATGTTTTATGTATCTGTCTTTTGTACACCAGCAATGTAGAACATTGTCGTTATACATAAGCACAAGAATTTGTGGACGATGATATGTGGATTGAGGCCTGCTCAAGAGAATCATATCCTCTCTTCACTTCAAAACCCATTGTCTTAGTTTACAAGCTTCATTTCATTTGGAGCCAGTTGATGCAGTCCCCAACTTTGTAGGCCATGTAAGTTGTCTCCTTCACTTGGTATCAAAGCATTGCTCGACTAAGAAAAAAAAAGGTTGTACTTCGTAGCAGGTGTTCCATACAAATCAGCATGGTGAGACATTCGACTCTCACATTTTCTCCGTTACCTTGTGTTGATTTTCTAGTCTCTTACATTTTCTCAGTTACCTTGTTGATTTCCTAATTTATGCAAGGAAAATTAATTCTCAATGGCAACCGGCAACAAATGTGCTGGGTATGGTTCTTCCAGTTGAGCAAGTAAACAGAACTCAAACTAGATACTCCATATCTGATTCAATCTGATGTGATTCAGCTGGTGACCAGGTGATTACGATATATTTTGATCTATATTCATCAGGTATGTATTAGTTATTGCTTCTTGATGTATCAGATGTACTAGAATGGGTTGTTTTTATTGTCACAAACACCAATTCATTTGATTTAATTTGTATTTATTCAGGTACTCACTTAGTCCTGCTATAGTGTGGGACTTTCTGATGCATCACCAAGTTTTCCGTTGACCAATGTAACCAACAATGTAGAAATTGATCAGCATTCTGTTAATTATTTGTTTACATGACATCATATTTGCTAATTATTCGAATCATATACGGAACTAAAGTTGGGATTACTTTATATCTCCCATGTTATGCGCTAGTATGACAGATAGCATCACTTATTTATTCCTCAGTTATAATCTCTTCTACTTAATTTAGAATAGTAAGTCTTTTTGACGTATGTTTACTTTTAATGAAGCACCTATTTCCCATAGGTATACAGTTTTATAGTGAGTATTACATTATTACTCATAGTAAGCTCGATGAGCTGACAGTCCTCGACATCTCGAGGAACATCTGATGATTTTTTCATTCAGGTTAACAACGACACTTATGACTATTCTGTCCCTAGAATATATTAATTTCGTTTTCTGGTGATCAGTATCAACTTATAAAAATAGTTTTGTATATGTAATCCTTGACGAATGTAATTGGATTCGAATATTATTTTATTTTATTTGTTAATGGTATAACATGATATTGGTTAAGGCGACAAGAAATTCCACAACAAAGGAAGGTGAACCATCCCCTCAAGAAACACTGGTTCACTAGCCGCAGATGATCATTTCAGAATTATTTGAACTTGTACCTGGTATGTGCTTGCTTTCTCTAGTGAAATCCAGTCTTCGATTCTATCAACAATGGGTTTCTGACATAATTGTTCCTTGATTGCAGACTGAACTTGATGAAATAGAAGCTAAGTTTTTTCAGGAGAGAGGAATGCTTGAAAGCTAAGTACCAGAAGATGTATGATATCTATTTCTAGAGCACATAATCCACAGAAAGAAACATTTATTTCAGCGTTTCACCTTTAAAGCATAACTCTTGGTTGTCTGTTAAATTTCAACTGTGATTTTGTTTTCTCGATTCTAAAAACCTTGACCACCAAAAAGCTTCAACTGAATTTTGAGACTTTTTTTTCTCAGTTTTTTTTTTTTTTTTTTTTTTTTTTAATTGCAACCAAGATTTCATCTCTAATGATCATTGAAGGGTTGAAATTAGTTTTTATTTCAAAATTTTCTGTGTTATTGTGTTATTGACACTAGTACAAAAATGGGCTTAGGTGACAGTTAAAAACTGTCACCGTAATACTTATATGACAGTTTTCAAAAATATTTGATTGTCACCAAAGCCTCTATTACGAAAGGTCTTTAAGAAACATTATGCATTCATGATTTGTATGACAACAGTTTCTTTCAAAACTGTTATTATTGACAACTTAAGGTAACATTTTATTAGTAAAACTGTCATCAAAAAATCAAATTCTTGCACTAAGGTAACAGCTTTCTACATGAACTGTCATTGTTCACAAATTCTGATAACATCTTTTAAATAAAACTGTCACCAAAACCCATAATTGTACTAGTGATTTCTCGCATAAGGGGTCATTATTAAAAGAACTGGTCACATAAGCGGTATTAAGGTAGCAGTTTCTTCATGAAACTGTCACCGTAAAGCTTAATTTACAACAGTTCTGTAAGTCTTCATTTCCCGTTAGGTAGATGGTCAACATCATCACATATAGTAAGAATACATGGAAAATAAAAAGGAATATATATTTATTTAAACAAAATGTTTTTACAGACTCTCTTGTATGAATGCCTTTTACAAAACGCTAATTATACGTGAGTAATTAGCATCACCAAGACACCAACTATCAAACATTAGTATCAAACCAAAAATAATATAAAATCAAACAATGTAAGCTCACGACAAGACCCCTGCAAGATAAAAGGATCCTTCACAAAGAGATACCCACACAGCAAAGTCAATCCCATAGCAATACTTCTTGAACAAGACAGCTAACAGAAACTTGCAGACACACAGGAGAGCCTGGTCAGCACACACTTCTTGACCGCGTTCTACTCAAACAATCTAACTGCATAAGCTTTCTACATAATAACCTAGAAAAAATCTTCACATATGACACGATGGAAGCAATGTCAATTACCACTTAGAAAAAATATGTATGAATGTAATGATTATCAACATATGCATATTCTAAGAGACACACCTTAGCATAATAACCTAGTTTTCCGTACTCACTCCAACCTTCTCTTCACTGACAAATTAGTTTTGATGCTTTCAACAATTAATCCAAGATGAAATTTTATACCCTGGAATTGAAGGATAATCAATTCAGTAGCCACCTCAAGCTTTCAAATTTCTGCGGAATGTTTCCACCAATAACTAAATACTGAAGTTTACACCATAGACTTGACCAATGCATGATAGCTTCAAAAAGATACATGAACCCCGATTTTCCGGTTCAAGATTTATTGCAATAACATGAACTCGACTTGCTAACCGATCGGTATTGCAAAAGATTAGATCACGGGATGCTTTGCGCAAAAAGAAGTTAACGACATGGCTTGGTTATATTATCTTAAGTTGTTGACACATCGGAAAAGAAATTAATCCGATTAAAACATGGACATAAAAGAGATAATAAATTACTAGCATCAAGTGAGTATGAAAAATAACAAATTTGACCTCGTAGAAAAAACATGAATGATGAGAATGAGATGAGAAAGATTTTCCGGATAACCTCATTGAAGAGGTCACAAGAGATTTAAACATCATCGATGAATTCTATGCAGTTATCCGCATAGAAATAATACATGAGCAAGCATGAAACAAGAATAACAGTTTTACAAGACACACCGAACTAATTTGAAAAAACTGAGTTGTTTCGAATTTGTGGAATTACACTCAAAGTAAGCATACCTTTGAAAGTTCCTTACTTTGATGGGGAAAACCCATCGTATAAATGGCCCATCATACCTGGACACACCATTGGAACCCATAAAACTCAGTCACCCAAAAAAAAATGTATTGGCTAGAAAGTTTAGAAAAAAAAAATACTTCTAAATAAGTTCAGGAAATTCTCACTAATGGCGAGGCATTTGACCTTCTTCTGGTGCTAAAAACTGGAGGGGCACTTCACCTTCACGTTTATTAAGTCTAGAAGATGATTTTGGATATAATTACTATTCCGATGCAACCCGCCTATCCACCTTGAAAATCAATGAATTGATAAGAAACTTCAGTATGAAAATAACAGAAGAATAAACATAAAAATCAAATATAAATCCACTGAAAGCACGAGAAACTGCATACAATCAAGCAACAATATTTATTTCGGCTAAAGAATTACATTGATTAGAGAATGTAGCGTAGAAACGAATAATCCCGAAGGAAAATAAAAAAAAAACTTGTTCCCTCATTCGCAGTGGCTTTTAAGGTTTTGTGCCCCATTAGTGGACCAATCAAGCTAACTGGCACGGCATATTATAAAACCAACTCCCCGGATCCTCAAGTAACTAGCTAGTGAATCACTTATAAGCAAGTGAATCGAGATAATCACTTGGCACATTCCAAACAATTTATATGGCAAAACTAGGTTAAGCAAAAGGTTTACAATTTGTAATAGATATAAATAAATGGAGCAACAATATATCAAGACTATAAATACAAGATCGCTAATCACCCAAATCTTCTCTTTGTATTCCTCAGAATAAACCCGCATGTTGTTTCTCAAATTAGGAGTAACTTATGTCTATGGAAAAATACACAACAGTGATCATGTCACATAACCAAATTCTTAACATCTATAGAAGTAGAAACTAGAAACTACAATCCTAATTACTGAAAAAATATATGTTATCTTGACTGAAAATTATGGTTTATAATCCCCTAATTCATTATCACTGCTGGTTATAGCATACGCATTCGATGACCTAAGAGCATAAAGAAGATTCGGTTTCAATGTATCGTGTATTTCACCCCGAATAAAATTCACTCCCAAAGATATGAAATAACAGTACGGTCGTATAAGTACACGCTTTCATTCTCTTTAACCCAGTTGAATTATCAGGAAACCTAATTCAACACTAAGGAAAACCATTTGTTCATCAGTTCTTTCGCACAAAACAATAATGAATACAGATGAAACGGTTACTTTCAGCCAATCTACATGACAATAAGCATCTTAAAACTTCGGCCAAGCCTTCACAAACTGCAAAGCTAAGTATGAAATAATATTGTTGACTTTTGCACCATCTCAAATATAAACACATGCATACTGGGTGCTCAAACAAGCAATTCAACTTATGAAATTTTCCGGATTAATAGATGATTATCCACTAGCACTTGCAAAACAAATTGAAAATTAATTTAGCAAAAAGCAATATTGCAACATAGAAGCCAGAACTAATCTTATCCAAATACTAACCAAAACCATAACGAATCACTTTCCTTCAATATAAGAATACAAACGGAAGAACAGAAGATTAATACAATACCTTAGACGGAGCAAAAGTAGCCACTTCACCTGTCACTAAGCCATATCCTTGAAGAAAGTGAAAACTTGAAACTGGATCTACTAAGTCTATCAAATGAAGGCAATAAGCTTTTAGTACAAATCCCTGAACCAATTACTTGTACCGACGCCATTAGAAAAATCCTACAAAACAGATGATATTAACAACTTCTTTTCATATGTTTAACTCAAAATCAATATCTTTTTTTAATACTAGATTAGAAGGAATTCATTAGGTTAACATTGGAAAATTGGAATCAAAAAATTTGGGGAAAGAAAACATGGTAAAAAACAACAACAAAATTAGGGGTTCCACTACGAACGAAATAAGGGGGATTAGTATCACCCCTGTTGATTAGTTCATCTAATCTGGTTATAAATTCGATAATTTTGGCATCCCTTTTTAGGGAAATAAGAATTTCGAGATTGAGAAGGTCAATCGGGCAGGACGACAATTATGTTAGGATTGAAGTAAAAGATGAACCCTAGATTGAAGCAAAAGATGTGATTCCATATTTTGCTAAGAGAAAAAACCAACAGAAGAGAGGGATTTCCCAGAGAAATAAGAGGCGAAGATTATTGAGAAATTGTGTTTAACCTTCATCTTTTGGGATTTCCCAGAGAAATAAGAGGCGAAGATGTGGAGACTTCAGAGACCCACTAAGGCCTCTTCCTATGCACATGCCAAAACATGGTATTTGGCATATATGCACCCACTATGGGTATGCCAAACTGCCAAACTCATATGCCAATATGTTATTCCTGGCATATAGGCATACGCGACAGAGTTTCCAGCGAGCGATAGAGTCTTCGTCGCTCGATGGTCAAATGATCGTTCGATGGTCATTCGGTCGACAGCGACAGTCAAGCTATCGCTCGGTACTATGATAATCGCTCGTCAGATCTTCATCCAACGGCTCCAATTTCCCCCCTCTATAAATACCTGATTTCAAACTCATATCAACTCACACCAAAAATTCTAAATCTCTCTAGAATTTCTTAATTTCTCAATCTTTTTCAAATCTAAAACTATCACAACTCCTCTACAATATATTTTCTTGTAAAATGGATTCACAAGCAAAAACTCAAGGCAAAGGTAAGAAGAATCGAGTCCGTGGTGCAAAATACACCATGATAGAAGATGAATGTATTTGTCGTAATTATGTTTTTTTACCCAAGATTGTATCGGTGGTGCACACCAACATGGTAACACCATGTGGGATAATATATTTCAAAAATATGAAGAACAAACCATGAACATCAATGGTCGTGATGCAAAAGGATTGTCGAACACTTCATTGTAATCAACCGGAAGTAGTCGCTTATGTTGCATTGATAATGCAAGCCAAGAGAAAAGGAAAGGACAAGGTGGTCGACCGATGTTGATTTTGAAAGAGAGGTTCAGACAGATTGGCAACGAAAACATGGTAAACAGTTTTCTTTCGAAAGTTGTTATCATATTTTGAAGGGTTTGAACAAATATAATCCCGATTACTTAGCAAATAATCAAATAGTACCTGAAAATTCACCATATAATTCTTCTCCCTCAACACCAAATTCTTCACCATTTTCACAAGGTCCATCAAATTCTTCACTGGATACCCCTACAAGCTCAAATTCCAACGTAGTTTTCAATAATTATATTGATGGTAATACTAAGGGAAAACTTCCAGGAGGAATAAGGCAAAGCGGCTAGAAAATTAGCTCAAGAAGGAGGGAGTTCCGTAGGATTTAACATGGCGGAGTTTATGGATTATCAAAAGACCATCGCAAGGAAAGATCCATTCAAAGGAAAATTCAAAACCGGAGAGTAAGAAAAGTCGTCTTTCTCAAGAAAATTCCATTTGACTATGACAAGCATAACATTCTTCAAGCCAACACCTCAATTATGAACGCCCAACAAAAACATGTATGGCAAATCGAATTTGACAGGTTAAGCCATGATTGAAAAGCAAGTCTGGATTTACTAACAACCGTGATGAAGAAGATGATGATGATGGAACTGATGATGAGTTTGATGAAATAATTCCTCTAAATGATTAATGTACTAGTTTATAACTAGTTTAATGTAGATTTAAGTTTTAATGTTCTAGTTTAAGTTTTAATTTGATATGTTGTTATGCATTCCAATTAATATTAGTTTGAAATGAAATGTTGAAGCTTATTAATTAGAAAAATAACAATACATAACATAACTTAAATCAAGCTAAAACATTAAGAAAAATACATAAAATCATCTTCCATGCTCGCCCAAAGATTCAATCTCGGATCATCTCTTAACCTGGTCATACAAATTACGGTTCAATGTAGTTAGTCATTTGACCATAATTCCTTGCGGGAGGCCTCTTTCGGGTCGAATCTCCTCCGCCTCAAATCTTCATCATCATAGTTAATCCAATCCGAATCACGTACGGTTTCGAATTACCATGTTATGAAGAATTATGCAAGTGAGCATAGTCTTGTGCATTTCACGAGGACTCAACCCACGATATGGGCCACAAATGATAGCGAACTTCCTCTTCAAAATTCCAAAAGCGCGTTCCACATCCTTCCTCGAGTGCCATTTGGGCATCGTTAAAATATCGGTATGAATGGCCCAATGCACCAGCAGAGGCCGACGGTAGCATTGAACCAAGGTGGACCATTTTGGGTAGATACCATCCGCAAGATAATAGCCATGAGTGTACCGATGGCCGTTGATCATGAAACGGACGGATGGAGAAATTCCATACTTCAAATCTTCAAACAGAGGCGACTTGTGCAAAACATTAATATCATTTTGTGAACCGGAAGACCAAAAAAGCGTGCCATATCCAACAATCGTAAGAAGCAAGCTTCTAAGATAACTGTTGGTTTTGGATAATGACCTTTATATTGACCTGAGCCCAATAAACAGGCATCCATGCCATACCCAATGCATACAATCGAGACTACCTAGCATTCCCGGGAATCCCCTTCCTCATTCTCCCTTAATATTTGTCTAACATCTTCGTCGGTTGGTTTTCGTAAATATGTTGGACCAAAATGATTAATCATTACTTCACGTAACAATGAAAGGTAAGTGTAAGAAGTTGTTTTACCCATACGAAGGTACTCATCATTCGCATCCGCCGGAGTGCCATAACCTAGAATCCTTAAAGCCGAAGTAACTTTTTGTTCGGGACTATGACCTCTAATATTCAAAGTGCATCAAACCGATAATTGAATTGAGGTTCCACTCGACAAAGCTCTTCAATAATCTTTTCACCGGATGACGAGGCATGCGGAATCGACCTTGAAAATCTCGACGAGTACACACAATTGGGAAGAAAATAATCGTGCATGAGCTTCGATGGTAAAATTCCCTCCTCGATACGTATATCTTCTTGATAATACTTCTTTGGGCCTGGAGCTCTTGGTATTTGACCCGTATGTACAAGCATCATAGTTTCGATTAGATTCTCATCTTGACTTCCTCTTCGTCAATTTCTTGCAACCTCATACGATAACTTTCTTGTCAGTAACTCGAACATATTCATAATAATATCCCTTTCTTCATTGGATCTCGACATTGTGAAGCTTAAAATTGAGAATAAATGAGTAATATCTTTAGAAGCGGTGTGAGTTTTCCGTCGAGGTAAAATGACGTATATATAGGAACCATAGGGGAACTAGTCGTTGTAGAATAACTACTTGGCGATAACCATTGTATCGCCGGCGTTATTGTTTTTAGCGAAGCGATATTGACAATATCGCCGCCGATAAAGACTTTATCGCGGGGCGATATTGTCAATATCGCCGCTAGGGATTCGATCGCTCAATGGGTTTCCCCATAGTGGCGCAAATGGTTTGGCATGCCACCTGGCATGCCAAACACCATTTTTTTGGCATGTGCATAGGAAGAGGCCTAACAGGAAGTTACAAAGCAGACCCACCACAGCACAGAGACCACTACTAGGCACTTGAACTAACAACATCGTGAGTTTGAGAATGTTTTGTGCCTTTGTGGTAGATTTGTATGAGTAGCAGTTTTGGATCATATAAGTGGCGGTAATTACAAGAACTGTTAGGCTTAGTCCTATGGGCTAGATATTTAGCCGCTAGATTGGCCATCCACGTCAGCCTGGGCAACCTCCTAAGTCCTATGGGCTAGATATCTAGCCGCTAGTTTGGCCATCCACATCATCTGTGAGCGCCGAACGGTTCGGCGTTTTGGTTACTTTTTGTGAACGCCGAACGGTTCGGCGTTTTGGTTACTTTTTGAGCGCCGAACGGTTCGGCGTTTCAATCTCAGCCGTTGGATTTTGTGATTTTTTCTGAGCGCTGAACGGTTCGGCGTTGAGACAACTTTTTGAGCGCCGCACCATTCAGCGTTTCAATCTCGCCGATAGTGAGACTGCGAGCAAATGCTAGGCAAGAGAAGTAGCCAGATTTAGTGTTAACTTTTTTTCCCACACTTATTTCATGATTTGCAACACTTTTTGGCCAATCTAGCACTCCAATCTAGCCCATAGGACTTAGCCTTCGGTAACAGTTTTTATATAGATAAGTCACTATAGCTTAAAAATAGTAACGGTTCCAAAACTCGTTATTATACTTCAGTGTATGGTAACACTTTTATAATAAAACTTCCATTGTATAATAGTTCAAGAACAATTGGAAAACCGATCATGACAAGTTCATCGCTAGTGGTGTGAGTTTTAGTAAGAAACTGTTGCCTATATCTCATAGCTTTTACATTTGTAACAGTTCATTAGTGAACTGTCACGGTTATGATTATTGAACTGTCACCAAAGCCCATATTTGTACTAGTGTGAACGGTAAAGCATTTTAGTACGTACAGGAATAATTTGAAGAACGATTTGAATTTTATGTTTTTTCATTTTCTATTGATGATGTATCCGAGTTGAAATTTAGGGTCTGAAGTGTTTTCTTCTATTCTTTTCATTGGTTTCTATCTCTTTTTAATTCGTTTCTATTTTGGTTAAATTATTTAACTGTTTAGTTTTTCTTAATTTTAATCACCTATTAGGGTTTAGATTTATATAATGGGTATTTGCAGTTAGTGTTTATCTAGGATAACTGCTTGCTAGTTATTATCTGCCTTTCATGTTTGCGAATAACAGTGTTTCTAGTTTCCAACATGAATGGGCTGCCGCAGTGGAACGAACTTATTGGTGAAGGTGGTTGCAGAAGGATAAAATCCTCTACACTGCCGGAAGTGTGCAAAAAGCTTCATTTGTTGATTTGGAAATCTCTCATTGCCGAGCTTAATAATTTGTGTAGACTCATGCAGCTTATGAGCTGTTTCTTGAGTTGGAATAGGTTTGAATGCTTCGCCTCCCTTCCTAGACCCTACAGAATGCATACGTACGGAATGAACAGATGGACTATGAATTTTCGGAGCTTAGTGAGTACAAACCCAGATCCTGACTTTCATCTGCTACCAATCCCTCAATAACATTCTATGTCATGTGCCCTTGATGTCTTAGTATTTCGGTCAGTCTTTATTTTTAATGTACAATGATTATGGATGTTAGCACACAAATATGTTCCAAGTTTATGTTGTCTTATTGGTTAACCAGAAGAGGTGGATGGATTTTGTAGTTTACTTTATTGTATTATTTTCAGAATAAAATCTATATATTGTTTTTGCATTGTACTCTTGTAAATCACTTTCAAAGTCGTTGGCTGAGGGCCTTCACCAAGTGAACGGAAACGACCGGACCTAATGTTGGTCGAATTCTTTACCAACGTCGCACCTAACACATTAACCAGCCAATTATTTTGCGGCTAAACTACTCTACCAACTAAACTTCGGTGGTTAAAGCCTTTGACCGTCAAAATATTGGGTGGTAAAATTCTTAACCAACTACATCAAACACCTTCACCAAATGAAATTTAGATAGTCAAAACCTCTAGCAGCTGGCGACATTATATAACTTCCACCTCTACCAATGATGTATTAGTCTCCAGCAACAACTAATTTTGCGGGTGAAGAATTTCAGCAACAAATACTTTATGCTTTTACCAACGATAGCCAACAGTTATTGAAAATTTCAACCGACCAAATATTTCGTTATCTATTATAGTTGAAAGATATCTCTTCCAGTAGCATGATTGGTCCAGGTCTTTAGCAAAGCAAGCTTTAGTCACAGAGCGTGTCTGTTGCCGAACAGATTGCTAAAGAGCTCCATTCGCGAAAAACGGCCTTGTACCCACTGAATTAGAGTAGTCGCTAAATCCCAAATTTCTTGTAGTGCACAGGTGATTACTTAAGATCGGTTTTACTAGTAAAAGTTATACCAATACATAAGTCAGGCCTTTGTGAACAGTTCTACCAAGAACACAACAAGTTGTGAGCGGTTATACTCTATCACACATATTGGTTGTTCATAAGATATGATAAAAATACCAATAACACCTGGCAATTTCCGTTTCGGTTCACAAACAAGTTTATGAACTTACTTCCTTAGAACACATGTAAACATTGTTCCCTAGGATGAAATCCTCACCTCATACCCATATATAATCACAATAGCATTCAAATAATTATGGCGATGTCTTATCTAAAAAGTTTAATGGTTAAGCAATAAACCTCGTATTGTATTCCTTAATACTATGTCTATCTAGAGTTAAAATATGCTTCGCAGTTATGTTTTCAATATGCACGACTTGAAAGATACGTTGGGGAATGAAACAGTTCAAGTCAAATATCACTAACGTCAAGTGGAAGGATGATTGTTGTCATTGTAGCTCCTTGCTTCTTCACATCTTCAAGTCTTCGCAATACTTGTAATGTCTTATATCCTAATACTTTCAATTTAATCTATACGAAGTTTAACTCTAGTACATAATCAAGCGACTCTTAACATGAGTTTTGATTCACTAAAATATGACAACCAAACTTGACGTACCAACGCTTGGTGGGTTCAACCGAGCCATGCTCTAACAGTGTATAGTCAAAGTCTATATAGAAAAACGACCTTTGTATCAAAATAGGAGATAAATAGACTTTTGAGTGATAGATAAGTTCAAGTCTCCACATACCTTTTAGTCGATGAAGATCCACCCTAGTTCCTTGAGTAGTCCTTCGTCTTGTATGATGATTGTCATGGAGTTCTTGAGCTCAACTACACTTTCTATCCTAGTCCGAGACCTTAGCTATAGTAGACTAGAAATCAAGACTTACAGTTTTGATTACTAACATTGACAGACATGCTTGAGATAGCAACACATGCGAGTTCGACCGAGCAATGCTCTAACAATCTTCCCTTTGTCATTTTAGTGACAAAACTATCAATACTGAGATGGAATACAAAAATAAATAAATGAACTTTTGTAGATCCTATTCCACATGTCTAATCTTGAACATTACTCAAAATCTTCGTCACTTCCAAGTACTCTAATGATCCCAAAGGTTGTAAGTTCAAGATCATCGTTGTTGAAAATCCGTAGCTATCACAACGAGAAAACAAGAGTTATCAATCATTGTTATACATTGTCATAGTATCATTACACAGCGTTAAAGTTCAATTGTATCACAACTTCGACAACAATACTATGGTGATATGTATCACTCCCCCTTAGTCAATACTCCATCTCACATGGAAACTACTCCCCCTTACATAATGATCCGAAAACCAGTCCATCGATCCAATGGTCAAGATCGTTAGGATATTTTTGTCTTGTTTCAGCCCTTATAAACCTAGCATTTTTAGGGGCCACTCAAAAGGAATTAGGGGCCACTAATAAGAAAAAATAGGGTCACCCAAACCTAATTTGAAGGCAGCCCTTAACTCGCGTAAGTTGTAATGGCCAAACTACCCTTCAATAATCGGTAGTTAAGAAGACCAATTCGCTTCCGAATTTCAATCGGGTACAACATTACATCTTTTTGAAGAAAAAAATTATTGAGTTTTTGAGTCGTAAAGAAGAAGAAGAAGGAAGAACCACCATGAACCACCACTATATTCGGAGGTTTATATTGTTACTCGAACCTCCGAATATAAAGTGGCCCAAAAATCAGATTTTGGAAAAAAAAACTCAAAATTTTGAGTTTTGTACTAGTCATACTCGGAAGACCAAGTAACTCATTTGACTTCCGGATATGTGTTGGCTCCCAAATGAGAACCACCATGAGCCTTGGAATATAGAGCTTTGGAACCACCATGAGGCTCGGCATATAGAGCCCTGGCACTACTATATTCAGAGGTTTATATTGTTACTCGAACCTCCGAATATAAAGTGGCCCAAAAATCAGATTTTGGAAAAAAACTCAAAATTTTGAGTTTTGTACTAGTCATAATCGGAAGACCAAGTAACTCATTTGACTTTCGAATATGTGTTGGCTCCCAAATGAGAACCAGGATGAGCCTTGGCATATAGAGCTTTGGAACCACCATGATCCTTGGCATATAGAGCCTTGGCACTACTATATTCGGAGGTTTATATTGTTACTCGAACCTCCGGATATAAAGTGGCCCAAAAATCAGATTTTGGAAAAAAAAACTCAAAATTTTGTGTTTTGGACTAGTCATAATCGGAAGACCAAGTAACTCATTTGACTTCCGAATATGTGTTGGCTCCCAAATGAGAACCACGATGATCCTTGGCATATAGATCCTTGGCACTACTATATTCAGAGGTTTATATTGTAAATCAAACTTCCGAATATAAAGTAGCCCAAAAATCAGATTTTGAAAGAAAAAAATACTCAAATTTTTGAGTTTTGTACTAGTCATAATCGGAAGACCAAGTAACTCATTTGACTTCCGAATATGTGTTGGCTCCCAAATGAGAACCACCATGAGCCTTGGCATATAGAGCGTTGGAACCACCATGAGCCTTGGCATATAGAGCCTTGGCACTACTATATTCGGAGGTTTATATTGTTACTCGATCCTCCGAATATAAAGTGGCCCAAAAATCAGATTTTGGAAGAAGAAAAAAAACTCAAAATTTTGAGTTTTGGACTAGTCATAATCGGAAGACCAAGTAACTCATTTGACTTCCGAATATGTGTTGGCTCCCAAATGAGAACCACGATGAGCCTTGGCATATAGATCCTTGGCACTACTATATTCGGAGGTTTATATTGTAAATCAAACTTCCGATTATAAAGTGGCTCAAAAATCAGATTTTGGAAGAAAAAAAAAACTCAAAATTTTTAGTTTTGTACTAGTCATAATCGGAAGACCAAGTAACTCATTTGACTTATGAATATGTGTTGTCTCCCAAATGAGCATTACTATATTCGGAGGTTTATATTGTATATCAAACTTCCGAATATAAAGTATTCGTAAAATATAGTTTGCGCACACTTCCGATTGTGCAACAAAATTCAACAGTTTCAATATGTAACATTCCGGTCGGTTGCAAATCATCGTTAAATTCATAAAGATAACTAAGAAACCATTCATAATCCATAAAACTAATCATCTACAAACCATACACATAATTTAAGAACATATAATCCGATCCATAAAACGACATAATCCAACACCAACTATGAAACCCATAAACATAGTTTAAGAACATCTGACTCCTTGTGCAGCTCTTGGATCTATACCTTGTCGAGCGCCTTGTGTAGCACTTGCCTCTAAACCTTCTACACCTCCTTGTGCAGCACTTGGTTATACACCTGGTTGAGTACCTTGTTGGGATTCATTTTGAGGACTAGAATTTGCATTAGCACTCCTTGCTCTCCTAGAACTAGCTGGTACCTTCTTAGACCCTTCTACACAAGGCCCTAAGTCAGTTGTCTTGGGGGCTTGATTAGCTCGACTTTGCCTAAACAACAAAATAAAGAAAAATGGGTTCGTAAGAATCCGTTTACAAACTACAAAATTGGAAGAAAAAGCACATTAATTGGACCCGAATATACACAGTCGTGCGAAAATTAAAAATAACAACTACCGGTTATAAATATTCGGTAGTAAGGGTTCAATATTACATTCCGATTATAAACAATCGGAAGGCAAAGACAATATTGTTTCTCTGAATACACCTTAATCGGATGATAAATAAATGTATTATCTACCGAATAAGCATCATTTGTATTACAGAGAATTCTTAAGTTGTATTATATATAATCAGAAGTATATCAAATTTCATGTTCTTCGGAATATTAAAACATATATATTCGGTAGTAGATTGACTTCCGAATACGAGTCTCTACGTCTTCTAAACATAATATATATTCGGAAGTCAAAAAAATCTAACTTCTGAATATGTCCAATTTATATCCAGTGAGACACAGTGTTATATATTCGATAGAAAACCTAAAAATATTTCTTCTGAATATGGTCGATGTTCTTCATTTCTGATGAGCACGGCCATTTCGGAAGTTTATTAGCATGCAAATCTTCCGAATCTGTGTAAATAACCCAAACCCTAGTTTTTTTTTTTCATCAATTCATCAAATTAGAGCGATGGAAACCCAAAATATGATTGAATCTTACCTAATTGGAGCTATTTGGAGTTGCCCGAGAGTTTGACTATCAGATTCACCGCCTCCAATCACATCCGCGGCTTCATCTTCTTCGTGTTCTCCTTGTTCTTCGTTTTCTCTGCGCCTACAATATGTTTATGTTTTAATCTTTCTGCAAAATTTTGGTTGAAATGAAAAAAAATTGGTTGAAGAAGAAGAGGTGAAGAATAGTCGAAATGAAAATTTTTTGACTTTGATTTGATTTATTATGGGAAGGGCATGAAGGTAACTTCAAATCATATATGGTATCCCTTAACTAGTGTCCTTGGATGGTATAAATGAATGGCCCCTAATTCCTTTTGAGTGGCCCCTAAAAATGCTAGGCTTATAAATCATGCAAAAACGTATGATTTGCCTAAATGTATAATTTTGATCGAAAAAATACGGCAGCTAATGAGATTATGCCAATTGACGCCTTGGTGCTCATTTATTCATACGCTGTAAATCAATATTCTGGCTACTAAATTTTGGGATGATAAGAAACTCTAGTAATTTTACTAATGAAAAATTCATTCACCGAGTTATGACACACTAAGCAAACCAAAATATCTACAAACGAAGATAGATGATAAAAATAAAATTTTCCTTTTGTTGATAAAAAAAAAACGATAAAAATAAATTTACCAACCATCGCCAATAAATTTAAAATTCAAAGAATGTCGACCTTTACAAGGCCTAGCTTCAAAAAATAAATAAATTCGAAGAGGTCACATAGAAAATAAATAAGTACTTCAAGGAAACATAGAAAATGAATAAGTACTTCAAGGAATATAGAATACATATTTTACAAGGGGTAATGCTATTCAGCTCACTAAATAGAGCTCTATTCAATGCACGGACTGACGTGGAAGCCCACGTGGTAACTAAAGCTAAACGTGTATACTTTCTCTCTCTTCAGAGACCAAAAACTCATCTTTTACTTTTTTTGTTCTTGTTTATCAATTAGTCTTCCCTGTTCATCTCAAATAATCAGATCTTCAATCTTTATTCAAAATGTCACAAAATGAATTCCCTAATTGCAGTAATCAGTTATTAGTCATTAAAGATTCTAGGTCAGAAGATGTAAACATTTGATTTGGTGATATCTCAGATGATCAAATTCCATAAGGTTAGATCTTAGATAAATAGAGAAGTTCCTTCCATAAAATAAATCCCTGCAAACTAAATCACTTACTGCTAATAGTTAGTTCATCATCTTTTCTTGGTATCCAAAATGCAAATTATAAGATTAAGAAGACAATAAACGCAAAAATGATACTCACCTAAAAATCATAAATTTTGTATCTTATGATTCTCAAACCTAAATAATAAGTTCTTGAACTTAAAAACTGAAACAGGATGAAGATTTCAAGTGAATATGATAGATTTGTGGTGGATGGAAATTATTTTAGGTTTTAGCCTAAGATAATAGGCAAGCAATAACCAACTAAATTCATTCTATAGACATAGAGTAATCAATTTAGTTTCTATGATGCTGAAATTTTGATTCGGATGAACAAGCTGAATTAACATGAACGAAAATCCCTCATCAAATTATTTTTTTTTTCATGGTGATTAGCATCGATTTTAAACTCATGATATCTGCCTAATCTAAGAAAACACAGCAAATGTAGATCACATAAAAGTAGTTAATAAAACCATAAACAAAAAGACGAAAAATTTGCATTTCGGTTTTGTGGATCTCAATTTTCAATTGGGATTATGCTTCTTCATTGATGATTTATCAATTAGTCTTGTGATGGATGTTAAAATTTTAGGGGTTCCAAATATTAATGAATTATATGATTTTCATCACTCAAAAGTAGTTGAGGAGAAGTTGCTAAAAGCAGCAGAGAGAGTTAGACAGAGGGAAAAAAGAGAAAATTCAGTCTCTCTAGAATCGAAGAAGAGAACAGAGTGAATGATAATCACGTGGCAGCAGTGGGACAGGGAACCGTGGCAGTGGCAGGACAGGCAAGCATGCCACAACAGGTAGTGTTGTGAATAGAGTGGTACATAGAGAGCGGAATAGCATTTCCGCACATACAAGGCCCAGCTTCAAAACTGCCCCCTGTCCATCGTACAGCTCCTTCTTCTGCTCGGCTTATCTCCAGCAGCCTTCAAAGAAGCAAAGGTGTTGGACATGAGGAATTGTTACGATTTCATCCACAAGAAGTTTCCAACTTCCTGTTCTTGGATATAACAATAAAGAAACCCCTCTAACTTTGAAAATAAAAGATAACTTTACTATTTAATGGAGAAACATAATGTACATACACAGGCCCAGCTTTACAAATACCCCGGGACTTTGTCACGGTCGACCATATAGTCTATAGAGATTCTTCTTCTGCTTGGCTTTTCTCCAATAGCCTTCAAAGAAACGAAGGTGTTGACATGAGGTGTTGTTACGATTTCATCCACACCATCATCATCCACAAGTAGTTTCCAACTTGCTGTTCTTGGGTTATAACAGTAGAACCACGTCTCCAACATCGAAAATATAACTTCGCCGTTCTTTGTTAGCAGTATAGGCCAAAACAAATTTGCATACTTCTCATGCATCTCGTACACTATACTGAAGTCCTTGATCCAAATCTTATTCTTCAAGGACCATATTTCAATATCTGGAGTTATCAAATTTTGGTAATAAAAACATAAATTACCTCCCAACACAACAAGTCCAAAATGCTTTTCGGAACAGCTACTTCCGGTGAAACAAGGAGGGTTCGGAACAATCTGGAACTCTTCTTTCACCAAATCGAATGCGTAGATGTTCGAACGCTCGAGCCAGTAAATAGCTTCATTAGCAAACGTTCCCGGCAATTCATAACATCCCCAGGGAAAATTATGTATCTTTTTGTTTCTCCAACCACAACCACTACCAATAGTGTATACTTGGACCTGTCCTGCCACCTGATAGCCGTCGAATAAGATTCTAACAACTTTGTACTCATTGGTGGAACAAACATATCCGAAACCTTGAGCAAGACGAAGAACCCTGGGACCACCTCGTACAGGTACGTTGACTTTAGGGAGATATGTGTGGTCTCCGGTAACAGGATTACAAATGTAGATGGGATCACTGATCTTGTCATGGTGTCTACCTAGACATATCAAGCCATTGCATGATCCAACCAAGTACACCCTTGATGTATGAAAGCGCATACGAGGATGTTTAATCTTTTTAAGTGTTGTCTTGAAGTCATATTGCTTATCAGTATTAATCTTATCATTGTACCGTCCCCCATAGAAAAGGGCAACTTTCTTGACTGTTCCCATCGACGCTACGAGCACAAAGGAGGCCGCTGTCCACATTAGCAGCATCACCATGGTGAAGTTGATTAAGCTGCCTCCGTACGTGCATGTTAGTAAAATAAGTTCTTTTGCGAGTAAGGAGACTCAGCCAGTTCTTGCATACTAGTTTACAGGCTAAAACGGACTCAACTGGTACCCGAGAAAAGATGTCTAACAAAATATCACAAGGAAGATGCTTGATGTGTCCTATAGTTACATAAAACAAACAATTCGGTGTTATCTCATTGAACTAATAATGAAAACGGAATCATGCCTACCAATTTGAAAATAAATAAAATCAGAAATTTGCCTACTGAAACTGATTAATTTTTTAAATAAACCAGAAGATTTTGGTGATGATTAAACCAAGATATGAACAGCATCAAACTAATTGTCAATTTCTTTGAGAGAATAAAAATTGTGCAGTTGATTGTAATCCAAGAATCAACCTTTTTTTTTTTTTTTTCCTTTAGAGATACCAATGAAATAAATCTAATGTGGGGGTATCAGCGAGTCCAACTTTGTGCACCCCTCTAAAACCGGGGTGCACATTCCGGCTGTTGCTATGGAGGGATCTTGTGTCCAGAAAACCGGTTTTGGTTTATTAATTTTTGTATTCTCTGTTCAAACACAAATTCCCAAGCCAAAAAATACTTTCTCTTTCTTGTATTTTAATTCCTGATTTGTTTTCTCCATTTTTATATCACCATAATCTCAGGAATCAACATGGAGATTCCAAATATGATCAGAGGAAATGATAGATCATAGATTCATAATTGTTCTTCATTATACTTCGGGAACTGGTTGTACTCAGCTGCAGATCCAAATTATATGTGTTTGATTAATAACTTGATTCAACATTCAAAGTTCAAATCCACCTAATACTGGCTCTTCCAATCACTTTCAATCCCACCTGAACTTAATCCCAAACTGTAACACGGTTCAACTTGAGTAATTCATTAATTTTTTTCCATCTCTACTTATTGATTAATATTTTGGACGAAACTCAAATTATTTATTCTGTTGAATCTTTAGTATTGGTGAGTAAAGTTTGGGATCTATTCTGATATTCTTTTTAAATATGAAGTTTTTGGATTCAAATTGAATCTCTTGGGATTTATGATTGAATGTGTGAATTAATATATGAATGGAAACACTTTATTAACCGGTACTATTAGTTTCTGTCATTAAAAAAGAATTGCAGTTCTTCAAATAGTTATTCACCTTAATGGTGGCTCATGGTAATAGTAATAATAATCCAAATCCAAGAGGGGTAAAGAAAAAAATTAGGGTTGTGCTACCATTTCAGAAATTGAAATCAAATGCGTCCCAAATCTATTTGTTGCAGGTGATCAAGATTTTCATGGTGAAGGTCAAGTTGTTGAAGATCTAACTTGCGCTATTCCTTGGACAGGTACTGTGCGTATCACTAGAGCTTTGGAAGAGAAGATAATCTTCAAAAAAAGGAAAAAGGAAAAGAAAAAAAAAAAAGGAAAATTAGTTACGTAAAAACCGAAGAGTGTGGTTTAAGAGAGCGGTTTTAGAAGTTTAACTAACGAATCAGAAGGGCCGGAATGTGCACCCCGGTTTTAGAGGGGTGCACAAAGTTGGACTCGGGTATGAGCTAAACACCCTTTAATCAACATATAGCACAAGGAGATCATCTAACTATAGCAATCATCATAGACTATAGATTCAATTGACAATAACCTCTTTGCCTTAATTCTGGGTATATAAAATCCTCTTTTGTTCAATTGATCATCACATACGTTATTTACAAAAGAGTATGAAACTTACCATCTTTAGCATATGGGAAAGCAAGACAAGGTGCAACAGCACCTCTAATTTGACAAAGATCTGATTTCTCCATTGCGGCTGGCTGAAATTGAAGATGAGAAGAGAAGAACCTTAAATCTAATTGTGTGGATACCGAACAAGGGAAGAACCAATAGTATACAGACTGAATTAAAGAACTAAAAACGTTTCCAATACCAATGGCTGCGCCTGCTAGAGCAATAGTAGAAGCTCCAGCTCCAATTAATCGCTCCGTTTCCTTTTCCGTTTCGAACACCAACTTAGAAACCGAGTCGAAAGAGGAAATCGCTCCGTTTCCTTGCCAACCAATTGCTTTGGCCATCAACTACAACACTTCCATATTTAAGCCAAACTAATCTCTCCTTTAGAGCAAGCGCTATGGGTAGTGTCACTCTTTCAGATGAAAGAAAACACTACCAATTTGAGCAAATTAGGGTGGGTAGATTTCAACCCACTTTCTCCCCAAACTCGTTCAACTGAACGAGTGGTTGGTAATGTAAAATTACACGGGAGATTATCCCCATTTAAAAAAAATTAAGCTAGACGGAAGGCAAAGCCCCGTGTGGGTTAAATATTTTGTTACACACGGAACACGTTCCCCGGTCTAATAGAAAAATTTGCCAAGACGGGACATGGTCCGTCGTATGCTTGTTTTCTTAGTTCTAGACGGATGTTAGTCTCCTTTCATATGAATGAGTTAGTATGCAAATGAAGACTACCCATACCCCTTGCTTTATAGAATCATTTTCCTTATTGGTCCAAGCCATACATTTGTAAAGTAGTTCTTTCTCTTTCGATTTGGCTTTCTTCGGCTCTCAGAAATGGAAGCTTGTATTATAATAAGGAAAGGGCTGACACTAAGAACTAGACCACACTGCCAAGTCTCAGCTTTCAGACGAGTTATTTTATACCTTGACAAGTTTGTATTTTAGTTTAGACACCAAATATTAGAATTCGCCGTGTCCAAATATGCTCATTTGTCTCGGACTAGATTTCACACCGTGACCAATCTACGCAATGCTTACGGATCTGTTATACTCACCCTGTCCAAACCAAGAGATACTTGGATGTTGGGCCCAGTTTTTAAGATTAATACGTCATTAATGCAACATCTAACACTTCTTTTTCTTAATTAAACATAACATCCATGACATGAGATTCCATACATATATAGCTTACTCTTAACAAGAATGAGTCCTGTCAACTTATATACCAGGGCATAGGTTGAGGTTAACATATGCCCTGGTATATAAGTTACCAGGACCAACTGGAACTTTTATAATCAACCTTAACGTATGCTCTGGTATATAAGTTAACAGGAGTCCACAAGGAAATAAATGACGAAATCCTTATGATTAAAATGCTGGTAGTACTTGTAATGTAGGCCCATGTCAGTCTTCACTGATAAATGCACTGCAGTGATCACAGCTTCAAGGGCGAGATTTCTTTATCCAAAGAGTACTCAGTCACATCATAAGAATAGATCAATGAATACCTTTAAGCGACTTTCAAGTGTGTTCGTCTCTTGTGCACTCAAGTCTCTGATTTCCTGTGTGGCATCCCCGATAGCAGCTTGGTCTGCCTGGAATTGAATAGCATATTGCCTCTGTATATTTGTAGATTTTTAGAAGTTCCTGAAACATAACCAGATACTAGTGGTTCACTATTTTTATCAGATTTTTAGATCAAACACAACATGTTAAGTTATTGGTGTAATATATCAAGGATAAAGGAAGGAAGCAGTTTGTTCGTCATAAGTTCGGCTTATTGCACTTAGATAGGGAATTCCAGCTCCCAATACTTAGAACCTACTACCAGGAGACACATAAGTCAAAAGTTCTTCTGAAATAGTTGTACAGAAGCATTCTGAAACTGGTTTACCTTTATTGAGGTTACTTCGAGAATGGAGCATGACCATGGGCCACCTTCAAAGCAGTTTATCCCAAATGATCCATAAAAGTATATAATTTTCCTTATAGGCATAGAAGACGAGCGTTTTATTTATCGCTAGTGTTCATGGAAAAAGTAGACACCTGCCGAGTAAACACTGTTATACAGTTCACAAATAAGCTCTGCAGTATCTCTGATTCATTGGTGATATAATGTCAGACCTAGCTTACTTTTCTTTGGTTCTGGCCGGGTTATCTATCTTTAATTACTTGGAACTTGATACCAAACAAAAAAAATATTATCTGTTAGGCACAGTACAACCTTAAAGAGTTTATGTTTTATATTGTAAAATGTCGATTGTTTGTGTCAAATCAACCACGTACTGTTTTATATTGTACAACCTGAGCGCTCGCTGTGGGAATCTTATTACTCCTGAAGCTCACCATCAGACTCTATATCTGAAGCATCCATGAAATGACCTGCATTATAAACAAAGCAACTAAGTTAGCACCAAATTCATGATTTACCCAGATAAAATGACACTCAACAAAAATCTGGCAGCTCAACATCGAAAAACAAGGTTAAGAAGAGCATGGCATCAGTCACATTTCATAGCGCAAATATTTTGAAGAAGTAAGGAACCTTAAATATCGTCATATTAATGCATCTCCAAGGGATAAGATGTCGACCACTACCAGATTCTTAAGTACAGCCTACAAAAATCAAACAATGAGGAAGTTGACATTGTTTTCCCTTTTATGAAATACAATTAATGAATTAAGAGTAAAATCTAAATAACCAACATACATATATGGATCTGAATAGCAAACAAGAAAATACAAATGAGAGTTAAATGATGAATACAAATTGATACACCACATGTCTGAAAATTTCCAAATTCAACAACTGTAATGTGACCTGGAATCTGGACTAATAATCCTGGTGTTAATATACTACTGACACAAAGACAAACCCCCATCTGTCATCTTCTTACTTAATGTCTCTCCCTAGAAAGATGGGATTCAAAAGGTAATGGTGGGTGGTGGAGAATGTAGACAGATTTAGAATAGAGTCACAAACTAGAAAGAAAAAAAGATAAAACAAAAAAATGAGCTTCTACTGATCTAAATTAAGAGACAATAATGACTTACTCGCTACCAGAAAATGCTCCATATGGACCCTCTTAGTACGAACCCCACCACCACCACCACTAGAAGTAAGCTAAGAGCTCAAGGTCTTATTGAAGCTCATGTAAAACTTCCAAAATCAAGAGGCTTAACAAGAATCCATGATTTAGTGGTTTCTGTAATGCACAATTCAACTCTCCGATGGCAAGCTTAATAATAACCTAACATGCCTATTTTGCCTCCTTTGGCCTTCCGCAGAAGGGTTAATTGCAGTAAGAAAAAACATAGTTTTGTAGGTGCACACCATATGTGTAGGGTATAGTCGTCCTCATAAAACTTCATCTTATGTGGATAGAGCTAAGTGACAACCTGAGATGATTTCCAACATACACCTACCAAGTCGAACTTCTAAGTACAATACTTTTGCACCATCAAAAAAGAGTCCCAAGTCTCCAATTGCTGGGCATTTACCAACTAAAATCCCAAACCTTAATGTTATTATCCTTAAAAACCCCTTACTTGATTCTGCTTTCTTAAAGATGCCTGCCCTCACACAGCAAGAGCTCCTCAGAATTCTGACGCTAGGATGTCGCTTGGCTGTAAATGAAGAAAGATGTAAAAAAGTCAAATTACAGTAGAATGGCATATATAACTTACGTGATTTTTTGAAAGTAAATACGTCCCTGACTGAATCAAATTGACAGGAGACAGTGATCACTGAGATTTCATCCCTTCAACTTGTTCCCAGGAGATAGTAAAACATTACATGCTTCATGCGCTAACGGGAACAACCTGTGCAAAATTAGTATAGCTGGAATTATGCCCTGCCAATCCATATGTTTTTATCCTCTAAAAATGTCTGGCAAAACGGCTAAAGTAGGAAAGCCAATCTCCAACATAATTTAGTATAACCCCAGCTACCTTGCAAAGCTGAAACATGGCTTTCTGTACTTCATTATAACCATGGTCCATTACCAGTTGCAGATCCAATACTGTTAACTTCGTCCATGAAAATGACTGAAGGTGTTTGCTCCTTGTGAAAGAAAAATTCACGTGTTAAATAAGTACCGAAACCACAAACTAGTAATTTCTACACACAATGCAGCTGGAAAGAGTAAATGATTAACAGATATGTTGTACTAGTCACATCTTCTATTGGTCAAAGAAAAGAAAAGAGACGAAAAAAGGTACAATTAGCACCATAAACTCCAACGAAGGTAACTAAATCGGTATAATGACCAGTTCTTCTGTAAGTAGTATATTATCTGTGCCAGCCATAAGTCTCCGTGTACCTAAAAGAAATCAACCAACAGTCTAGGTTACACCCACCAACAAACCAGTGAGTATCCACTGAGTATACACAAATAATGTAAGCGAAATCACTATCAGAAATTTCCATAAACAGCCATTGTGCATACAAATCTCAAATCCACAACGCAGCTAGATAATTCTTTAGACTCATATATAGGGTCCGTCTGGCACACTTATACTGGAGGTAAAAGAAGGGTGTGGTGCAATCAGAGGGAATAATCAGAGGTTAGAGCATCGTCTTTACAGATGGAAGACGCATGACATACTTCATTACTGTGTCTAAATATTATCAGTAGATCTAATCTATTTCCTTAATTATTATTTTCTTTATTACAAGATCTGATTCTCAGTCAATCCAAATACAAATCATTTTTCAACAAAATGAATCTTAGAGTATTACTCTTGGCGGTTTTACTGATGGTAAAGAAAATGGACAAGTTGAAAGGAAAAGAATATGCGAAGATGAACTGAAAGAAGCGAAGTGAGTACTGCCGACCGAAAAATAAAAAAAAAAGACCGAGTTAGAGATCGAGGAACCAAAGTTACCAAACGTTCAGACTCGGAGTTGATCATGCTCGCGTCAAAAAATCCTAGCGTCTGACCCGTTAAATTATTCTTTTAGACACGCGTCAATTCAAACACGTGCTCTGCAAAACCAACCAATCAGAAGAATATATGAAAGATACACTCGTTAGAAGAGTGTGAACAGATTTGGACTCGACTATTACAAAGTGGGTATATATAGACCCTTGTACACAAGAGAGTACATGCCACGTCTACTAAAACGTGTCACCGGAACTTTTCCCAGTTGATGTCTTCGCTAAGTCAAGATACCTTCTCCACACTTATCCAGTGGTCAGCCACCGATTATATATAACACTCCCCTTTGGTTATATTAAAGAATTAGAGAGTTCTTGGGATGAAGAAATTAGGTGGTGTAATCAACATTTTACTGGTACAAGTTGTGTGACTACAATCAAGAAGTTGGTGCTAAATGGTTTTATTTATCATATCTGGCGGGAAAGAAATAACCGTGTTTTTAGATCTATTTCAAATTCTCAAGACCAAGTTAGTATGCTAATAGTTCAAGATGTGAGATTTACCTGTAAGTAGTATAAACAGGTATGCGACCGTCTGAATCCTTCTATTTGTTTGCAATCTTTTCTAGGCAGGCATTTTGAGCATTATTATTTGATAAAATTCTTATATTTATCCAAATAAAACAACAGGTGTGCGACCATTACCTTACTGCGTCCATTGACATGGTTAGCGAGGCACGCAGGATTGAAAAGCAGCTCCGTGGTAATGGGATCGTTAAGGTTCTGGACGATAAGGATCAAAAGGCCCGTCTTAAAATGGTAAAGTCCCTTTAAGAATTTTCTGTTAGACTTTGTGTTGGTTTAGCAATATAACATGCTTTGTGTTTTAATTAATCTGGATTAGCATTAATACTAATCAGTGAGTAATGTTATATATTGTTTATCTTTTTTTTAAGATAAGAAATGGCATATTGGTTGATATCTTATATTGTAGGACTGTTTTTCAACTTATGATGGAATAAGTTTTCTTTTTAAACAAGATCTAGAGTGGAGTTCACTGGATTAGCATTAATACTAATCAGTGAGTAATGTTATGTATTGTTTATCTTGCTTTTAAGATAAGGAATGGCATATTGGTTGATATCTTATATTGTAGGACTGTTTTTCAACTTATGATGGTAGGTTGATTGACACATGTTCTACTTAGCATGAGGTGGACTCCACTCTAGATCTTGTTTAAAAAGAAAACTTATTCCATCATTCAAGAACAAGAAAAGATAGAAGTGGAAGTTTATCTAATTGCAGTAACAGCTGAAGTTTACAAGCTTTCATGTTCTATTGTTTTCCTACAAACTAAGGTATGTACTTAAACTTCCTATCTATTGACATGAAGATATAGAATATGTGATCCTAAAGCATATAAAGAATAGTCTATCAGCAGGAAGTGTTAACCATGTTTACAAACAGCTTGTTTATAGCTATAAGAAACTAGTAAGCATGATTAAGGAGCTGATTTCTAACATTGGTATCAGAGCCCTAGGTATAACATATTCTACATAACATGTCTTGGTAGTTGTTGTGACTATTATGAAATGAAAACAATTCACATATCAGTTTAAACATGAAGTTCCTAAGATTCAAATCATGTAGTATGTGTGTTTTGTTGTTGTCATGTTACAAGGCTGATCTAAAGAATTATTTGAACCCTTGTAGCAGTCTTTGGTGTGACTTTTATCGTTTCTATGTGTCGCCAAAGTGATACTTAGGGAGCTGATAAAAGCTACATATTTTCGTTATGAAAGGACTGTGTAACATTGCATTTCAGATGTTGTTCGTATGACGATACCCAATGGTTAATTATACTTGTAACATCTGTAATGGAGCAAGATATTCTATTTATACGTAGTAAATGATAGATCTTTTCGACCCAAAGGTTTAAAAGTTCCGTTGAATACTATGGATAGGCTGATTAGTCTTGTTTTGTGTTTAAGACTTGGTATATTACAAGTTTACCCAATGGTGAAGTTGTGATTGTATCAAGTCTGAGATCAGAATATTGTTATCATGAAGTTTCAATAACAATTGTTAGTTCTGATTTATGCTATATGAAGTTTCATGTGCTGGTGTTGTAAACAACGTGTAGTATTATAATGATTTCTTATGTTTAAACACATATATATCATTTGTATATGCATCTTTTCAGTTACAAAAATGAATCCTTCACAAATTCAAGGTCTTGTGGCTGGTATTGAGCCTCTTAGTGGTACAAATTACCTAAAACGGAAGTCACATCTCGATATAGTTCTTGGTTATTTGGATTATGATATTGCTCTTAGAGAACCTAAACCAGACATGCTTGTCGACACTTTCAAAAGAAATGAAAAACTAGATTTCCAGAAATGGGAAAGGCAAACAGAATGAGTATTACGATTATCCTTAGTGCGATTCCAGATGCCATTAGAGGTGGAATTCCATTGAAAGATACGGCTAAAGAGCTAATAGAGGTTATTCAGTCACAGTTTCAGAGTTCGGAAAAGTCTATGATTGGTACTCATATGGGTCAGTTAACTTGTATGTTGTATAGTGGTGAAGGGAGTATTCGGGATCATATACTTCAAATGGCAGATCTGATTTACAAGCTATGGGGGATGGATATGAATCTTACAGATGATTTTCTTGTACAACATGCGATTAATTCACTTCCGAAACAATTTGAAACTTTTAAAGTTAATTACAATACTAGCGATAGGAAATGGGGTAGCAGAACAGCGAAACATAACCTACAAAGACATGGTTCATACCATGTTATGCAATTATACTCTATCTGAGTCCTTTTGGGGAGAAGCCTTACGGACAACAGCATACATACTGAATCGTGTTCCAACTAAAGCAGTACCAAAGACTCCTTATGAACTGTGGACAGGTAGAAAGCCTAGTGTAAATCATTTTCATGTTTGGGGATGCGCAGCGGAAGCTAGGCTATATAATCCTTCGGAAAAATCTCTTGATTCTCGCACTACAAGTTGTTTCTGTTTTGGTTCCAAACATATCAAAAGGATACAGGTTTTATTGTCCATCCAGATCTTTCAAATTGCGTAAAACTAATAATGTTAAGTTTCTAGAGAATGATAAAATTAGTGGGAGTGAAACTCGACAAGTTGTGTTTGAAGAAGAACATTATCATCCGGATGTTGAAACATCGGTTCGAAAGGAATCCACTATTGATGTTCCGTAATCATCTAAAGTCGAGAAAAGGATGAAATAGTTCTTCGCAGATCCGCTAGACCAAGAAAACCGTCGTAAAACCCGAATTTAGTACATTCATGGTAGAATCGGATGGCATTGTTGATGATTTGGAAGAACCATTAACATATTCACAAGCAGTGAATGGAAAGAATTCGCTCTCTTGGCTTCCCCGCCATAGATGAAGAATTAGAATCAATGGACAAGAATGGAGTATGGGATATGGTGGATGCGCTGGAAGGTGCAACAACAGTTGGATGTAAATGGATTTTCAAAATCAAACACAATGTTGATGGGAGTATCGAAAGATTCAATGCGAGACTTGTTGCGAAGGGGTATACTCAAGAACCATGTGTTGATTATGAAGAAACCTTTACTCCTGTTTCCAAGAAAGATTCGTTTTGAGTTATTATGGCAATGGTAGCTCATTTCGATCTGGAATTGTTTCAAATGGATGTGAAAACAGCTTTTTTGAATGGTGATCTAGATAAGAAAATTTATATGGTACCACCGAAAGGTTTAGCATCTAAAGATCAAGAGGTAAAGGTATATTGCTTGAAGAAATATATATACGGGCTGAAACAAGCCTCTAGGCAATGGTATGTGAAGTTTGATCAAGTAATATCCTCATTTGGTTTTGTTGAAAATGTGGCAGATAGGTGCATTTACCTGAAAAATAGTGGGAGCAAGTTTATCTTTCTGATTCTCTATGTTGATGATATCTTGCTTGCTACTAATGATCTTCACATGCTGTATGATACTAGGAATTTTCTCTCAACTAACTTTCGGATGAAAGACTTAGGAGAAGCTTCTTATGTTCTAGCACTACACCAAATTCCTGGGATCCGTAACATAACTGAGATGTTACTAAAACGGGTTGTAACGGCTCATGCCTGTTGCAAAAGTGGGTGTTACATTTTTTTGTAACGGCAATAGGGCCGTTACGAATTTTGGTTGTAACGGCCCTCGTGGATGTGTGAGAGTCACATTATTTTGCCACGTGGTAACAAATTCGGGTCGTTATTTAATTTTTTTTGTAACAACGGCGTCGTAACGTCCTCGAGCCGTTATTACGTGGCAGATTGTAATGACTTAGAGCCGTTACTACGTGGCAAAGTTGTGATGACTTAGAGCCATTACGAACTTTTTTGTAACAACAAAAAATTATCGCCATTCAACCTTGACCAGTCAAGGCTGACCAAGCAGATTCATTTTCGCTTAGGAATTCTAAATTCAATACCCTGCATACACCTTTCAATACATTCATAACCACACTCAACAACAATTTGTTCAATCTATGCTTATCATATTCATTCAATTCATCTCAGATTCATATAACAAAAGACTGAAATTTCTCTAAGTACCAAACTTTTTTTTTGTTTGTTAAGTATCAAATTTCTAAAGGAATACATGGAAGGTTCCAAATTTCTAAGGGAACACATACAAACTTACTAACTGCCTACAAAACTTGAATACATGGAACTTAAAAATCTTGAAGCTCCTTTGTTCTCCATCCTTTCTGATGAAATAGAGCATCATTCAAATAACTGCAACTAGTTAATTATATCCTTTGCAGGCTTGCTTTATTGAAAGCTTGGGCATCAGAAAACTCGATGTAGGCAATCCTGCAAAATACAATAATACGACTCAGCACCTAGAGGAAATGAGTTGGTACCCAATTCAAAAAAGAGAACAAAGTTACGTCCAACTGGTACCAAGGATTTCAAATTATATCATTTAAAAAAATTCAATGAAAAACAGTCCACAAACACTTTCTTAGCCAAACCAACAAGTTAACAACCCATGGTTATGCATGGTTGATGAGCACGAAAGTGCGACGCATTTTCACCCATAAATACATTAGTTGGGACTCATTTTATCACTAATAAACTTGTTTGTAGGTGTTTTTGTGAAATAAGCTCTTATGGAGAAAGTTGCTCGAAAAGTGGTTTTTGTACCCGGAGGACTCATTTTATTTGGACTCTCGTTTTGGATAAGGGGCACCCAATTACTAAGGGGCACCCTAATTACTATTCGCACTCTCGGATTGGATAAGGGGCAGTCATTTTCAACCTTTTGAAATATGAATTTTGGCGGGAATATTGGTTTTCAAGGAACTGAAATTAGGGCTCGATAGTTGAAGGTGTTATAACGAGACTAAATGGCTAAATTCAAATGGGTTTGTTGTCCTAAGACCCAAACAAAGCTGGTATGGGTCTTCGTTTCAACAAAAATTGGCTAGAATTCGAATGGGAGTTAGACAGGAACGTACAAAACTAGGGATGGATTTTTAGACGTGTTCGACAGAGATTCAATCACTATATTTGGTTTTGTTGGACTTGTTTGAGATAAACAGGGCTGGTAATGGTCTTAGATTTGTTCATAATTGGTTGGATAATCGGATTCAAAGAAATCAGGGTTCACGGGTTTTTGGTTGTTCATCTGCGTACATTTGTGAAGTGGTTCGGCTGAGATTTAATCGGATATTCAGTTGGAATTAGTTGGAAAACGACCTGTTTTATCAAAACAGGGAATGTATGTGCCCTGGAATCGATTGAAGAGGTAGTCACGTGGACATACCATGAACCAGAGGTTGGAGCAATACGCGGAGTTCTGTTGGTGTAGTTTTGAAGGATTGCATGTGTTTTCAGCGTGTGGACTCATTCTCTGATGTGTTGGAAGCATGATTGGAGCGTGTAAACATTGATTGAAAGCGTCAGAAGACAAGAAAGAGAAGAAAATATCTCAAGAATATATTCTTTTAGTGCTTAGTGTAATGAAGGATTATCCGGAGTGATTGAGCGAGATTTATTGGGTCCATTGGCTATATAAAGGGTTAGGTGCATATGAGAGGATTATCGAGTGATTGGGGAAGCTCAGAGTCGAGAGAATTGTTTGCGAGAGGAATGCAGCAGCAAAGCAGAGAAATAGTGAAGAACACGAAGAACAGACTTGCAAGGACATTCGTAAAACACCGCATCGTTTATGCGTAAGAGATAAGACTGTCATCCTCATGGCGATTCTTCAAGTTATCTTTGTAACAAGGTGGGTTTGCAACGCTTATAAACGCGAATTCCAGGTTTAATTTGATTTTCTCATTTTCTCTTCTTTGTAAACACCATTTGGGCAATAAAAATGAATTTTGAGCGTGTTTTCATCATGAGAATCTAAGCCCCTACACTGGGTCGACGGAGGAAGCCGAATTTCATATGTGGGTAATTTTAATTAATTCTTTATATGACTTTTGCACTTATTTAAATAGAATTAGGATTTGAAAAAATTAGTTATCATTTTATTAGATGGGTCATGCTTGCTTAGATGTTTGATGGCCCATGCTTACGATTTATAACTAATGTTTGGAGAATCTACATTGGCAAAAATAAGAGTCCTTGTTGTTTTGAGCGATAATTGTCAAGAATAATAATTGAACCTATTAATATGAATGCGGTGGAATCCTAGACCCAAAGTGACTCACGCTTTTGTTTATTATTTTCGTTAAACCTTTTAATTTAATCTCAACAACATCCGAGTGAACGACAACCCTTTTACTACTACAACGAACAAATTAAAAACTTTATTAATGGTAGAGGACATCATTGCCTACACAAGCCTCTACTAAAACCACATTCTCAAGGAATTTCAACAAACCAGGTTCGGTTATTCTATAGTCAACTTCCATATTTTACAAATAAAATGCATACCTATATGTAATGCAACATCCACTACGTTGTTCTCTGTTTCCCTAGATTATAACAAGCGAAAAAAAAAGCACGATCACTTGTAACTATAAATAATTATTACAAGTGTGGATTGTCATCTATAAATCCACCAAACCTCACAATGCACATTCGTAAATTCACCATAACTAGCTAGCTCAAAGCCTAATAAAGGTAACTCAATTATAATTAACAAAGACAATGACAACCATTACCCGGGCACGAACGAAACCACTAAGGGTAAAAATGGAGAAATGTCCAAGATAGATGCATTTTGTCATCAATATGACCAATGTTAAGTGAATCGAGCATGGTCTTTTGCAGTAATAATTTTATTTGTAGCATAACTGCAAAACCATCAGAGCAAAGAGGGCACTCTGCTCATTAACCTGAAAGAAATTAAACACAATTTTAGTGCTTAGGGTTCGTTTAACGAGCCTATAGCACAAAAATTTACTAATTTGGTAAAAGAGCTTACATGGCCTACCATGTGCAGAGAATCCAAATTACTGGAGTTAAGCATCATTTCATCATTCGGGAATACATGGAAACTTCCTAAGTTCAGTTCATTCTCACTTAAATCACTATAAGTTCATTCCTATGTCCTAAGGGAATAATAAGACAATGGCAAAGATAACAATGTCGAAGGAAATGGTGACAGACCTTTAAAATGGCAAGACCACCGTAAAGTTTAAGATAGACTCTCCTGCACCTTATCTTTATATCTTATAATCAGGACTGCCCATTTCAACTCCATCTCTTATCTGTTCACATCATTCCTCGATAGATTTTCTTGTCACCAGCCCCGCAAGAACTACAATATCATCCTTAGATATTGTCACTTATACTCAATACATATATTAAATATCAACAAAAGAAAACACTAGGTGAATATACCATTTCTCCTGATTTAGGTAGGAGACCATTCCACTTAGGAATGGCGTGTGCACGCTCTACATATGCAGCATTTGTTCCAGTAATGTCCTGCGGATTTCCAGAACATGGGCGTTAAAGTAGATTGCCTGATCTTCACTCTCATGAATACAAACCCAAGAAGCTTAATTAGACATGATAAAATTAAATTTAAAAAGTATTAAAAGAGCAGAATTGATCAAAATATAACATGACATTACCTGGAAGCAAACGAAAAGATCTCCAACCTCAACTGTTCCACATTCTAAGGCTCGATAGGGATAAAACGCTCGCGAACCGCCTTCTATGCATTCACCCATTCATCCTACTCAGCACCAAATTTAGCAAAGAGTACTCATACTTCCTTCAGAGAAACATAATTCAAAAAGATCATGTACCCAAAGATATCATTGTAACTTACTAACAAAAAAGAACCATAAAAGTGGCATGACTGACAACACAAAAAAGAAAGATACTTCAGACTGGAGTATTATTGATCTAGTCGACAACGATTCAATCCTACAACAGGCACAATCAACATATTTTAAATGCGGATGATTGTGTTCCTCACAATCAACTCCAGGCCTTGTTTGCAAGGCTTAAGTATTCATCGCCATTCGAACAAGAAATGTATTATTTTACATCCTCCAAATATTTTTGCAGGTAATTAACATATAGCATATAAACCAATAGCAGTTAATACAACATTTTAGTGAACAGAAATGAGAAGTTATTATGTCAATGACTATAAGCAGATCCGAGAGAGAATAATTACCAAACCCTTTTTCGTTTCTTGTTGTATTAATTCTCTAACGGGACGATAAGTCAAATCATAAATGAGGTTCTATCCAAAAGTTGTTGCTCATGTTAGTAAAAGTCACAAATGATTAAGATATCAAGTTATGCACACATCTAAGCAAAATACAAACCTTAAGATCACTTCCAGTGTATCCTTATGTCATTGTTGCGAGATCCTTAAAATCTAGTCCTTCTTCAACCTTCTCTCTTGATATAAGAGTTTTCAATATCATTTCTCTGTTTCTCTACCGATGGCAAACCAACCATAATTCTTTTTCATGTCAACAAGAGTTGAGAATCATTAAGGACGCACACGATAAGTTATTCATCCGAATATGAGCAAAGTGAATCCGAAATAAACAAAGCTTACACACTGCGCTCAAACCGTCGAATGATGGCTTCATCAAGGTCAAATGGAGGGTTTGTTGCAGCGAGAACAAGGATCCGTTCACCGTGCTTAGTCATCATCCCATCCCAGTGTGTCATGAACACATTTTTAATCTTCCGCATAGCCTCATGCTCCCAAACTATTGAGATATTCAATGTACTGGCAACAAGAACATAAGTTCTACATAGATTTCTGGGTTTAGGAGTTTAGGAAATTGAACTTACGGGAGATTTTTCTTTGGAGATGCAAAGATCGCCATATTTCTTCACAATCGGAACCGATTTATCATCACTTTTTGTATCAGGTGCATATGTCTCTGAGGTTGGAATAGGTTTCCCATCCCCTACCTGAAACAATGAGATAACAAAGATCCTTAATTATAATTCTCCTGAGCTCTAAGATTCATTAGAAATGCAAAGACAAGATGTGAAACTGACCTTGCTAGCATCAGCATTTGCTTCCAGCTAGCTTTAGTGTATCTTTGCTATCAGACAATTGAAAATTATTCTTCACAATTATTAAGAAAACCAAAATCAAAAGGGGACTAAAGCTGCTTCTCCTTATACTCATCATCTTCATTTTCTTACCGAAATATCAAAAACTAAAAATATAAAACACGTCAATAATTCAAATGACTTCAAACAAATAATGAAATTTTACTCTTAAAGGTTTCAAAGAACAAACCTCTCCACCACTCTTCTTCATTATCATAATCATTCACTTCCAATTTTGATTTCTCGTATTAATCTTCATATATCCTCAACCTCCGTTTTTAATCAACTCAACCCCATACGTAACCACCTCCGCAAGTTGTTGCAGCTCATGATGCAACTATTGCTACTACATAACCTCCACCACTGAAAATTCACCACCACCAGAGCTTTAGAAAGACCAACGACCTCCGTAAACCCAACTCCACCATAGAATACCAAGCCTTAGATGCCAACACCACCACCAAAGAACACAAAAGCATTGAAAAGCATATAAAAGCAAAAATAAAAAACAGATCAATAAGTACCTATATCCACAGATCGAAACCCCAAATCAACAAAAAATAAAGAAACCCTAAATTAAGAAATTGAAATTATAGAGAAAGCATAAAAAAAAAATCAAGTAGAAATCAATTAAGATATTGAGAAATTGAAATTAAGAGATTGAAATTGAGAATCCGATTACAAACCTGAACAATAGAAAAATCCAAAATCAACAGAACTCAATGTGAGGAAGCATCGAACAAAAACATGGAAATGAAACAAAAACTTAGGGTTTTTCTACGAGAGGTAAAAGTGTTTTGGATGAAGAGTAAGAATACTGGGTTTACTGGGTTCTAAGATTTGTCTGAAAATATGTGAATATGTAGGTGAAAGGGGAGCAGATAGATTTGGTTTACTAGGTTCTAGGGTTTGTCTTTTCTCTTTCAGATGAACATATTCTGAAACCATAATACAGAACTAAAAAAGATGAACAAACTGAAATGATTAAATCATAACATAAGAGATTTCTTGAGAATAATCGTGAGAGTCATGAGATAGATTTCTTACAGATCTAAGCTTCTAAAGCTTCAACTCTAGAGACGAAAACCAGGGAAGAGAGGCGGAGAAAAAAAAGTGAAGGAATGAGAGTGGAATAATCGAGAGATACAAGTATGGGTGATGCGGGAGGAAATATCCTCTAGTTCAACAAATATTGGGTGGAAAAAAATATTGCACACAAGTGAATGGCACACGGGAAAATATCCTGTTACGACCATAGTGTTGCCAAGCGTGTGGATCGGGCACGCGTATAAAAAAATTCGTAACGGCTTAGCCTTGTTACGAATTTTTCTAAAATTAGTAACGGCTCCTATCTGTTACGAATTTTTAGTAACGGCCATTTGTAACGGGAATTTTGTAACGGCTGCAAAGCCGTTACTTAATTTTTGTTACTAACTGGGAATTTGGTGTAGTGTAGGTATAAAGATAAACCGTGATTGTGAAACAGGGGTTTGTTAGGTTTATCTCAAGAAACCTACATCAATAAAGTTCTCAAGAGGTTTGAAATGCAGAATTGTACAATGGGTGAAGCACTTATTGTTAAAGGTGATGTTATTAACAAACCGGCAGTATTCAAAATCGAGATTTTGAGAGGACCCGTATAGATTGAAACGGTATGCATCAGCAGTTGGTAGCTTAATGTACGCCATGATTTGCACACATAGGATATAAGCTTTTGGTTGGTATGTTAGGACGCTACCAAAGACAATCCAGAAAACCTCATTGGAAGGCGGTAAAGAAAGAAAGTGTTCGTACTTTGCAATAACAAAGCATTTTCAGCTTGTTAACCGAAGACCAAAAGAATTGGAAGTTGAGTGTTATTCTGATTCTGATTTCCTTGGTTCGGATAGCCTGAAATCCACATCAGGCTATGTTTTTATGTTCGCTAATGGTGCTATATCATGGATAAGTGTGAAGCAATCAATTCAGGCTCAATCAACTATGAAAGCAGAATATATTGCTTGTTATAAGGCAACTACTCAAGCTGTTTGGTTAAGAAACTTCATGAGAGGCCTTCTAGTTATAGATTCAATATCTAGACCTATGAAGTTTTACTACGACAACCAAGCTGCAATAAGTTTTGCTAAAGACAGTCAAGGAACGACAAGAGTGAGACACATACATATTAAGTATTTCCTAGTTAAACACAAAATCAAGGATCGAGAAATTGTTCTTTCTCACGTTCCATCTGAACGCATGCTTGCAGATCCTATGACTAAAGGTTTGAGCCCTAAAGTGTTTAAAGAGCATGTTGCATCTATGGGTGTTGTTAATCTCTTTTAATTATAAAAACCGAAGTATGTATGTTTTTTTGGTTGCATATATAATCAAATCAACTTCAGTTTACATATGAACATCTCTTGTTTAATTGTTGTTATTGTTTTGTATTGATGTAGTGTCTTAAGTGATGCATTGGCAGATCTCTATTGAGATCAACAGTATGATGTAGTCTTCTGATGATATTGGCAGATCTCTTTTGAGATCATAAGCATGTTGTAGTCTCTTGAATGAGACATTGGCAAGCCCTTTTGAAATCATAAAGAAGTTTGTTCTATAAGGCATAAAGATATTTCTTTTGGGATACTAATCTTAATGTCCTTAGTATGCCAATAAAGATTAACTCGAGATTGATAACCCGACTAGTTTTCTGATTATTGAAATGGTCTGTGTATCTTTTAAATGGTATGTGGGTCTTCATTGTCGAAATCTAGCCTATTGTTGGTCTTGAGGATAAGGTTATACATGACAGTTTACTCATTGGTTAAAATTATTATTTTCTAAATTTGGTGGCCGCCTACAGTTTTACGACTTGTTAATCCATGTCTGTTTTTGAAATGATTTTCTGAAAAACTAAAACGTTTTATTGCTAACCAAAGTGGGAGATGTTAGACTTTGTGTTGGTTTAGTAATAAAACATGCGCTTTGTGTTTTAATTAATCTGGATTAGCATTAATACTAATCAGTGAGTAATGCTATGTATTGTTTATCTTGTTTTTAAGATAAGGAATGGCATATTGGTTGATATCTTATATTGTAGGACTGCTTTTTCAACTTATGATGGTAGGTTGATTGACACATGTTCTACTTAGCATGAGGTGGACTCCACTCTAGATCTTGTTTAAAAATAAAACTTATTCCATCATTTAAAGAACAAGAAAAGATAGAAGTGGAAGTTTATCTAATTGCAGTAACAGCTGAAGTTTACAAGCTTTCATGTTCTACTGTTTTCCTACAAACTAAGGTATGTACTTAAACTTCCTATCTATTGACATGAAGATATAGAATATGTGATCCTAAAGCATATAAAGAATAGTCTATCAGCAGGAAGTATTAACCATGTTTACAAACAGCTTGTTTATAGCTAATAAGAAACTAGTAAGCATGATTAAGGAGCCGATTTCTAACATTTTCGTTTTAAGAATTTTTGTTACATTAGACCAGAATATGGTTATTGCTATCACATTTATTTCCGTACAAGAAGTTGGTTCCCCTCTTAGGAGTATTGTCCGATTCTCGTGTATGTTATTGTCTTGATGGGGTTTTGTGGGTACATTTATTTTCTAACATTTTCGTCTTAAGAATTTTTGCTACATTAGACCAGGAATGAGTATGGTTATTGCTATCAAAATTGATGTGGTTTGTATTTCATGTTTAGTTTCCTCCTCCCTAGTTTGATGGGGTGTGTGGTGCTTCAAAGTAGCGATATAAACTTTATTTTTACAATGTGGAGGCTCATTTTGTACTTGGACCTTCTTCTTTTTCATAAACTTTGTGCTTTAGGAATGCTACAAGAAGTTTTGTGGGTTCTATGTGTTGTATTTTGCGAATTATGAATCTCGATAAGTTACTTTGGGTGCTTGTGTTTTTAAAATTTTTGATGTCACCTAAAGTTGTTCCGTAGTCTTGCTTTTCTTGTAAGTACTCAGTCCTACAATGCTCATCAATTTTTCCCTTCTTGTTATATTCTTGTGTAGATCATGGACAAGGCATTTACGTCTCTTGATTCAACTAGGCAAAGTATTTGAACTAACTGGGTTCGGTAAGTTCTCTGGTTCTGGATGTGATTTGAACATTATGTAGGAAGTGGGAATCGGCCTTATAATATTCTAACATCAAAATTGATTAGCAGCTGGATTGAAGGGTGGGGGAGCTAGTGTTGTTTATTATGCTCACCGGGGATACTTAGTTTTTAAAATGTATTAAGTATGAATTACAGAGATGTGTTTTTCAAATGTTCCTTCACATTTGTTTCTCCTTGACTGCTCCTTGCTTTGTCTAATAGGTTTCTGACTATGAAAGATAGTTGCAAATCTCATTTTATCCGTCTGATTTTTCTTTTTTTCTTCCATTTTGTCATTTTATCTAAGCCATACGGTGTCTAGTTGATAGCCAGTAAAACTGGGACCAATATGACTGGCAATTAGGTGTTGGAATTATAATTCAAATATTAAATTTAGGATAATTCTGTTTGATCTTTGAATATTTTGAAATTTGAATAATTTTTTGTTAAGTGTCCCAGTCTTTTGGATAATACTCAACACATTTAAATGTGTGACTTAATTCTTACAAATTAGGATTTTGTTAGTAGTGGGATAATGAGAGTATTCTAGGGTTTTGAGTTACTGCCTATATAAAGGTTTGTTTTCTATTGTAAAATATGCAGAAAGATTATCAATGTAGTTTTTATATTTTTGAGTGTTTGAATCTCTCTCTCACTCCTCTCTGTGCTATGTTTGGAAATCTCACATGGTATCAGAGCTGGGGAAGAGAGTTGAGTTGAGGGAGAGTTACAAGAAATGTGTTTCGAAAAACATATATTTTGATTCTTTGGTGAAAAAAAAGTGATGTTGAGAAGAAAAACTGATTTAATGAAGAAAAAAAAGAGTTATAAGATTATTATTTTTTTAAATGATTTGATTTATCTAGTGAAAAAGGGTGATTTTCAGAAGGAAAATTGTTATGAAAAGAAGGTTCTCATTTTTGTTTATTGTGAGTGCAAAGATTAATTTTGAGAGAAAAAAAGAAAGATAATTGAGATGGAGAAAAATGTTATGCTATGATGATGATGATGCAAATTATTAATTTGCATAATATGTTAGGTTGGATGAAATGATGCTGAGGTTGATCTGCTAACAATGATGATACCAATGAAGATGACAAACAATCAAAGATGTTTCTGATAATGATGGTGATGCTTGGTTTTTTCTAGTTCATGGTACTCGATGATAGATAATAAAATTTTAAGAAGAATATTTGAATTACGGAGAGTGTTGGAATTATAATTCAAATATTAAATTTAGGATAATTCTGTTTGATCTTTGAATATTTTGAAATTTGAATAATTGTTTGTTAAGTGTCCCAGTCTTTTGGATAATACTCAACACATTTAAATGTGTGACTTAATTCTTACAAATTAGGATTTTGTTAGTAGTGGGATAATGAGAGTATTCTAGGGTTTTGAGTTACTGCCTATATAAAGGTTTGTTTTCTATTATAAAATATGCAGAAAGATTATCAATGTTGTTTTTATATTTTTGAGTGTTTCAATCTCTCTCTCACTCCTCTCTGTGCTATGTTGGGAAATCTCACATTAAGAAAAGTGGCACACACTTGTAAGCTTCAACACTCTAGTTTGTTAGCTTTAGTTCATGGGGTGTCGTGCTAGTAATTGGTTACCGGAGTGGCAGCCTGCACGATCCTTGGTTGGATCTAAGGAACACACTTTTAACTATATTTCTGTAAGATGGTTGACGCCAGCTGAAAACAGGGCCAGATTCGGTCGACTACATTTAGATTTGGTTGACTACGGTAAACGTGGAAGGCACAAAAAGCGATTTGTTTTTGGAAATGCAATATCGTGGTTTCGTTCAACTACCTTCTCCGCGGCATCTCTTGTTTTCTAAAGAATCGGGCTTAAAAAATGATATAAATCATGGATCTAATCCGTAGGAAAAGTCAAATTTACCCTTACACATAAATAAATCAAAATTTCACTATTCATTAAAAAAAACTAAATTAAACTGACTTGATTGGGGTATCCCAATTTTAAGTGGACTCCTTTTAAGGGTCTTAGTGGGATTCCTAATGGGTGAAATTACAAAACCACCCTTACCGTTTATAATTTTAATTACCCTAAATCAGTTTCATTTTTTTCATTTTATCTTCCTCTCTTCTCCCCCACCTCTACCTTACCGGCTGCTCCACCCCCCACCATTGAAGACTCGTCGATTAATTCGTCGTAATTGTTGATTCGAAAATTCCGATTAATCTTCAAACATGGATCCGCCGCGGCTTAGGGATAGTCCTATGAAAGATGCATATAGAAAACGCAATGAATATAACCCTGGAAATGCAAAATTAGTTCGACAAAAAGAGAAGAAAAAAGCAGTTGAAGAAGAAGAAATCAACGCCGCTGAAAAAGGAGAAATTGCGCGATTTAGAAAATAAGGGACTACCTAAACTCACTCCAGTACTTCAATTTCATGTTTGCATGTCAAATTAGGTCAGGAAAAACGAATTTGTGATTTTGCAATTATTTAGCTGGAAAGGTGTTTGTTCCACGACCCTTCCAACTTTTCATGTTTAGATATAGTCGGCAAGCTCTTTGGTTGAAGATCTTGCCAGATGTTTAATATATGTAACTGCTTTTTACAGGGTCGGAAAGGTATTCAACCTAAAAGCCTGTCGGCGATATATTTTTTCTTTAGTTGGTGGGTTATAATTTGTTGCCCTTCCGGCATTGTAATTTAAAAATAGTGTCTTCTGATGCTTTCGAGTCATATGGTCGGCAAGGTAGTGAATATAGCCCTCCCGGTTTCGTTTTAGCCGGCGATATATCGTTTACATACCATGTCGACTAATTATGTGGAAAATCTGCGTCTTTCGTGTTCATAGTTGTTATATGCCGGCGGGGTTATTTGAATAATACCTTGTCGACTATGGTTTCGACGACATGTATTTAGTTATCAACCATTCCGACCATTGTTTCGCGGCTTGGTTATATTTGTCGACCCTGCCGACGGTTGAATGTTTTTTTAATTGTTCTTGTTTAGGTTGGCAAAGGCAAAGAAGAAAACTGTTACTCCTCCTTCAAGACCTCCTCGCATTGGTGAAAAACTCTTGATTGAAGCACATTAAGGGGCATTAGTTGAGCGGGAACGCTCAAGATCCGTGGAACGAAGTGATCCTCGACCACCTTCGGAACCAAGTGATTCAGATGGAACTCCAGATGAAGACCAATCAATGCCTTATGGTGGAAGAGGTAATGATGATGATGATGTTGTTGAAAGAACTCCGGCTGTTGGAGGAGGTAACAGTGATGATGATGATGATGATGGTGATCAAGACATACCATATTTTGCAGGAGGTAATGATGATGGTGATAACAATGCATGCTTAAAAAAAATCTCAGATAACACCGAAACCGATATCATCTTTGGTATCTCGGCCATTGTCCAATATGAACGCCTTAACATACATCCATCATGTTGTCCAAATTTAATGTGTTGGATCAAAAGTTAGCAGTTGAGCTAACCGTATGTTACGATAATAAGTTACAACCGATACCACCTAAACTCACTGGACTCTTAAATTCTAATCTCAAACAACAATGGAGTACAGACCCTAGTTAGCAATTCGGGGTACGGGTAGTAGTTCAGGACGGCATACGTACGAGAATTATACGGATTCAGATTGGTCGGATTCGGTCAAAAATCCGGTCAACGGTTCGTTATTCGGACAGTAGTTCGGAACGGCATACGTACGTGCAAATTCGTTTTATAAATGTGAGTTCGACACTTAAAATTTGGCCTACATATATGGTAAATTGATAAGTATTATGACCTTATTATGAGACTTACTTTATTTGATATGATTTATAAGATGGAAAAAAATATTTTAGCGTGATTATTTAACAAGAAATAAACAATTTAATCGCATAAATTTATTACAAAACGAGTTTATAGACTTTTAAACAAAAATCAACACATAAAACACTGGTTAAACAACTACTAATAGAAAATTTTTACTGAATAATTGTATTTAAATATAAAGTATATACAAAATCAAACAAAACCCAATCAATAGAACTCGGTCGAGAGTTACCTACGGGGAGAGCGAGGTTGGGCGTTCGAATCTAGTTCGGAAGTATCATTTGATTCTACGGTTATTCGGATACGTTCGCGAATCATTCGTAATATAATCCGGGAACTAGGTTCGGAGTTCAAATAGTTCGGAAGTATCATTCGGATGCGGTCAGTTCGGATACGTTCTCGAATCATTCGGGAATGATTCGGAGAATTACTAACTAGGATACAGAGACTCAGGGTACTCTCAAAAGACTCAAGAAATTGCAGAAAATCAATGGAGATATCAGTTAGAGATAAATAGAATAACAGGGTTCATCAACAAAAAATTACCAAAAAGAATCAAAGGCATCATCATGCCGATGTTTAAAACCCCATTCAGTAAAATTCAGTCCATTCTATGAACACAGATTAGCAAAAGTAGCAACATCACGGAACTTTATGATACTTGGAAAATCCATCCGGAGGTCCAATGGCAGAGATATCATCCTTGGAAACGAAAGAATCCATGTTCTTGATATAACTCGGCCTAATACTCAGAACCTATTTATTAGAGACTTATATATTGATGCTCATGAGTCATGAGTTGTGCCTAACTAAAATTAAAACTTTAATGCTATCATGTAAATAAGTGTGTAACATTGTTGTTATCCTCAAAAATCGGTCAAAATCGGGGAAATCGGCCGCCTTGATCGCCAAAAATCGGAAAGGATTTGGAATCGGAAATCGCATTGGTCATATAGGGAGCAGCAACTGCTTAGCGAGTAATCGGCCTTGGAGAACGATATCGACTACACTTACTGACCACTATCTTGCCGTCCAAATTGAACGTGTTGGATTGAACGTTATAAGTGGACCTAACCATGTCGTACCATAATAAGTTACAACCACTAGCACCTAAACTCACTGGACTCCTAAATCCTAATCTCAAACAACAATGGAGTACAGACTCTGAAGAATACTCGAAAGACTCGAGAAATTGCAGAAAATTCAATGGATAGATCAGTTAGAGATAGATAGCTAAAATAACGATTTCTGCGAGAAAATTTTTATCAAAAAATCAGAAATCATGCCGATGTTTAAAACCCCATTTAACGGATACTCAGTAAAATTCAGTCCATTCTATGAACACAGATTAGCAGTAGCAACATCACAGAACTTCGGCATACTCGGAAACGGAAGAATCCATGTCCTCGACATAAACCCCGCAGGAGGTCCAATGGCAGAGATATCATCCTTCGAAACCGCTGATGGTGTTTACGATGTCACTTGGTCTGAAGAGAATGAAAATCTACTCTTGTCGCTGCAATCGCCGATGGTTCTGTCAAATTGTACGATTTAGCTTTACCACCAGCAGGTAATCCAATTCGCTCATTATCTGAACATACTCGTGAAGTTCATTCAGTTGATTGGAATCCTGTTCGTCGCGATTCGTTTATTACGAGTTCCTGGGACGATACGATTAAATTGTGGACTGTAGATCGTCCGACGAGTGTGAGGACGTTTAAAGAACATGCTTATTGTGTTTATCAATCTGTGTGGAACCCTAGACATGCTGATATATTTTGTTCTGCTTCGGGGGATTGTACTGTTAGGGTTTGGGATGTGAGGGAGCCTGTTTCGACTATGATATTGCCTGCTCATGAATTCGAGGTTTTGTCTTGTGATTGGAATAAGTATGATGATTGTTTGATTGTTACGGCTTCGGTTGATAAATCGATTAAGGTTTGGGATGTGAGGAATTTTAGGGTTCCGCTGACTGTGTTGAATGGGCATAGTTATGCGGTTAGGAAGGTTAAATTCTCGCCGCATAGACAGAGTTTGATTGCGTCGTGTTCGTATGATATGACGGTTTGTTTGTGGGATTATCAAGTTGAGGATGCGCTTGTTGGGAGATATGATCATCATACTGAATTTGCGGTTGGTGTTGATATGAGTGTTCTGGTCGAAGGTTTGCTTGCTAGTACAGGTTGGGACGAGATGGTTTATGTTTGGCCACATGGAACTGATCCAAGAGCGCCATGAAGAAATTCTGACAGGACAAGGAGAAATGAGGCAAATGTATCTGGTATGTTTTTCTTTTCGTGGTTGTGTTTGTGTTGTGAAAGTATGAATAAATGACTAAATCAAATTAGATGAAAAAGATAAACCCTGAATCCAATTTAATAAAACTGAGATTTTGTAATTCTAATTTTTGCTAATGGGGTTTACTTCAATTTGGTGTGCGTATATCTTCTAATTCTTTTACTGGCGATTCTAATACCTTAGACACTGTTTTTGTTGCTGAGGAAGTGGTAAAGAAATGCTTTTGTTCGAGATAATCTGGTAACAATTTGCTTAGTAAACATTTGAGGTTCCGTTATGGCATTCGTAGTCTATTTTATGACATTAGTCATGTTCTTAATTTCTGAAGAGAATGTCTACCCTTTGTCCATGCTTGTCTGTGGCTTATGAGTGAGATTATCCGAGACTATGTTATGAATGAGATTATCCGAGACTATGTTCAGATTGAACTTGTAAAATTGGAATTCCCTCTAACTGTGTGGAACTTGATTTTTTCGAGGTTCTCCAAGGAGCTTCATCATAGACTATCCTAGTAAGTCATCTTAGGGCAGGTAGTAATACTAAGTGATCCCAGATTCTTTTGGACTCGTTGAAATCTTAACCTTGAAGCTCGTATTCTTGAGTTATGCAACCTTTGCTTCTATTATTTTGTGATCTTGGGCAGTGTGTCACCTCTTACTGGTTTCTGTCGTTGGTCAATTAAAGATGATATCCTAATGTATTGGAAGAAATGACCAAATTGTCTAGCATAAAAATCTAACAATCATCTGAAAGGCCTTTTTCTCTAGGGCCTTCATTATTATGTTTTTGTAGCATTTTTCCTTGCTATAATATCATATTTTCTCCTTCTTTCTTTTTCCTCCTCCTTCCTTTCAGTACTTCATTCCTGTTTGTGTTTGTGTTTGTGTTTGTGAAAGTATGAATAAATGACTGAATCGAATTAGATGAGAGAGATAAACCCTGAATCTAATTTAATAAAACTGAGATTGTAATTCTAATTTTCCTATGGGGTTTACTTCAGTTTAGCGTGTGTATATCTTCTAATTCTTTCACTGGCAATTCTAATACCTTGGACACTGTCTTTGTTGCTGACAAAACTAAAGTGGTAAAGGAATGCCTTCGTTTGAGATAATCTGACAACAATTTACTTAAAAAACATTTGAGGTTTGATTATGGCATTTGTAGTCTATTTATGACATGGGTGATGTTCTAAATTTTTCTGATGAGAGCGCCTACCCTTTGTCCATGTTACTGAACCATCCACACTATTCTCTTTATGCTTGTGTGTTTTTTATGAATGAGATTATTCAAAACCATGTTCGGATTGAACTAGTGAAGCTGTATTCCCTCTGGACATGCTAACTGTCTGGAACTTGATTTGTTCGATGTTCTCCAAGGAGCCATATCATAGACTATTTTCCTAGGGTAGCTAACAGTGTTAAGTGATCCTAGCTCATATGCTTCAGTTCTGTAACCTTAGTTTCTATTGTTCTGTGATCTAGAGCACTGTTTCACCTCTTGCCGGTTTCCAAGGTCGGTCAGTTAAGACGTTATTCTAAAGTAGTAATGGAAGAAATGACCAAATTATCTAGCATACAAAATCTAAGAATTATCTGGATGCCTTTTTCTCTAGGGCGTCTTTGTTAAGTTATGATATCATTCTTTCCTTGCTATATCATATTTGCGCCTTCTTTCATTTTGCTGTACTTTCATTCCTTTGCTTTGCAGTTTGCAATTGGGATTCACCGAGGAACTATCAAATATCTACAGACAACAATCTGTCATGGCATGAATTCGATCAACGAGGACCAGTCTCGTGAAAATGTTTCATTTCTTTATATGATATGATACACTTGTCCTCTTTATCGGTATCCATTTCAATAGAATTTTCATTGAATTCCTTATTTTAGCCTTAATAACTAAGTGTGTATTATGGAGGTACAACAATATCTGAAAATGAAACTGAAGAAAGTAGAGATGGAGGATAAGTAGTGTTTTTTATGTGGACAGAAAAGGTATTGCAGTAGTAGCGCAAAGAGAACATTGTGCAGTTTAGTGGATATCCTATCTTGATTCTAGTGGATATCCTTTAATTCTGAGGGTAGTGTATTTTGGTCTTAGGTTTGTGCATTAGAACATCAATTCGACCTTTATAAGGTGTATCAGAGAGTTTGAAGTAGTTTATTAGATTGACTTAAACCAGTTACAAGAGTTCTTCTTTCGAACCTATCCATCCTACTTTCGTGTAGCTTGGGTTGCTTCTCCGAGTTTGATTTCTGCTTTGTTCTTGTATTGAGTTATCTTGGGGTTGGTTACCACCCGGCAGTTCTCAGAATTTCCATTAAAAGAGTTACAGTCTGAGATTTTACTTTGTACCTCTAGGTGGGAGAATTCAGAGTTGCAGGGTTTTCCTCTCTAAGACTGGCTGACCACCTCGTGGCTTTGTTTTTAAAATCCTAAGATGTTTTGGGTTGGGTTGGGTTGCATCTCCAAGTTTTTGTTTTTGTTCCATTCTTGCCTTCATTTGTTACTTTTATTGCATTATCTTAGGGTAGGTTAGCACACGGCAGTTCTCAGGTTTTCCATCAAAAGAGTTGGTTTGAGATTTTTTTAGTACCTCTAGGTGGAAGAATTCAGGGTTGCAGGGTTTTCCTCTTTAAGACTGACCAGCCACCTCCAGCGTTGGTTGGTGTGTTTTGAGGTATATGCATGTTTAGTTCCATTGCCTAGGATTCAACTAACAGACAGGTGTGTTACAAAATTCTGGAACATGTAATACTGGGTGTTCATGGCCTGGGTATTTGAGCACTATGTTTTCGAGTATGTATAAGCATATCAATGGAAGCAAGAAATGAAATCTAGACTAACTTGTCTAGACCATACGGACTACAGACTATTGTTGCTCCAAGTGTGTGTCAACTTGAGAACCTCATAACAATCAAAAGCTGGATCTTGCAACCTTTATTTTCAACCAAAGCTGCAGGGATTTGGGATTAAATCAAGCTGGCCACACTGACTTGTTGGTTTTGTTTTTGCAGTGGTTCTATATGAACCGAGGGAAAAATATTTTATTTTATTTTTTTTTTGTTTTTCCACTCGGTTTATCAAGCATTTTTGTTGTTTTTGATACATGATTTTTGTGTTTGTACTTCTTTCTCTGCATATAATCATTTTATGCACACTGGTAAAGATAAGATAGACAATAAGTGAAAAAATGAAAGACTATAACTAAGTTTTCGTAAAGGTCGTTCGAAATTAAGACCGGTAGATTGTGAGGTTTTATATTTCGGAAAAAAAAATGTGAAGGGATCATTCCTAGTGATAGAATGTGTGATGATTGTTGTTTTGATTTTGATTTTTAAGGCAGTACTACTTAAAACAATCAAAACCCAGAGCATTACATCAAATCTAAACCATATTTGGCTTGGATAGGGAAGAAACGTGACCCCATAGTACTTCTCCTCAGTGGAGTTCCCAGGCCAATTATGGCATTTGGGATTTTGTTAAATTATTTTTTTATATTTTATTATTATTTTTTTTATAGATAACGATTATTACATTAACTAGTTCCAATGCCAGTTCTCCAACGACATACTACTTTGAATTGCTATTAACCAAGGCCTATGTAACCTTGCTAAGAGTTCAGTAAAACAGCGGGAGAAATGCGAGATTGTGTCAGGGGGGCAAACTAACACTACCTTCCATGTTAACAATATCAATCACATTAAAACATCGGGGATGGCCATTTGAATTTGAGGCCCGTTCTTATTTATTTTTCTTTAACTAAAAAAAAGGATAACAAACAAATCAGTCAAACAACACACAAATCAATCACCATCCTTTGTGCCAAAGGGAGATTGGTGAACAAAAAAGAGATCATGACTCACCTCTGTATGCGCTATATTTATTGGATTGGATCAGCCCCCACCTTTGTGATACCGTCGAGGATAAGGTAAGGATTTGATTGTCCCCATTCTCTTTGGTATAACCAACCACATGCTCCCATGTGTTTGTTTTCTTGCTGACTCGATTTAGGAAGCTGATTCGGCCTCTGATTCGTCACGACGACGATATCAAATCATTTGTATTTTTTTTACTTTACGAACTTGTTTGAGTCACGGCCCAAAACACTGACTCATATTTCAGTGATTTCAGTCAAATCCCGATGAATTATAAACCTACCTTGATTGGGGGCATGAAATATAATTGGGGGACTTACACTGTAAGACGTCACACAAAGATCTAATTTTAACTCTTATCCAAATATTTTCAGTAATATTAATCTATTCCTTATTTAATTAGTGATAATCTCATTTAATTAGTGTTAATCTTATTTACGAGGAGGATCCCTTGATGGGGTCTAATTTCACAAGTTTTGAAGCTTTGGCATAGCCGCGATGGAGATTTAAAGAGAATACATCAACGTTTTAGATAAGCCTTAGCTTATATGGGTCATGGAGATTTAAACCACTCCATTCTATGTGGCCACATGCTTCGTGTGTTTGCTTTCTTGCTTTCGTCGACTTAAGGATCCGATTCAAATCATTTGTTTTTTATTTTGCATGGATCCGATTTGGGATTTGACCTAAATCTAACCCTTGACCTGGACTTGTTTAAATCGATCCTGACGAGTTAGATCAGAAAAGAAAATGACGTCATTGTGTGTTGGGCTGGTAAGGCTTTGTAAGCCAACGAAAAATATCCCACCTTTGTGATCACAGATCATCCATTATTGTACTCCCTCCTCCAAATCCGATTACACTCTTCTTCATTTT